>CAJVGC010000582.1:21872724-22043553 GCA_910822075.1 Senecio squalidus
TTTAACTATATTAAAATCTTTTTATTTTGAAAATAGTTGCGGTCTCGTGTTAACTATTTGATGTCTTTAATTAAGTCAAGTATGTGTCCCACTTTTTTGTGTGTTGCAAGTTAAATATAACTTTCTTGAGATTATAAGTTTCATCTACAACAATTAAAGTGATTAAAACCCCCTTTATAATTTTCATGGTGTTTGTTGGTATGTTCTCTGTTTTTTATTGTTTCTTTTATTATCTATTTCTCTATTTAATTATCAGTCATTAATTTAATTCTTGGTTGAAATGTTTGATGTGATTTATTAGTAGCCATGTGATAATCTTTAAACAAAAGGTGCTCAAAATCTTTAATTTAAGAGTTGTATCTTTTAAAAAACATATGTAAAAGTTTATAATTTTATAATATTAGCAATGGTTTGTTTGGTTTCAGGTGATGAGGACATGGGTTATGTGACATTGGGAAAGCAAGAAGTTGGAATAAAGATTACATTTTAGAGAGTGCCTATTTCAAACCTGCATAATTATCATCAACTCCTCTTTGAAGTTTTACTTTAATTTTTTATTAAGTTTGTCTAAAATAAAGAATTTAGAAGTTTACTTTTAGATTTAATGTACAGTTTTATGACATCTTATTTCTTTTATTTTTGAGGTTTGTATGGTTATGTTTTTTTGTTCCCAAATCAAATTGTTTATGATTATTCGATTAGTGTACAATGCTTTGCATATAGTGTGTATGTTTATATCGATATTGATTCTAATATAATACTTCAAAAGGTAAATATTATATTTATATAATTTTATTTTAATCAATTCGGTCTGAAATATGTCTGAATGTCTACAATTTCTCTGTCACAAATCCATTGGAAATTTGTTGATAACTTTTATATTTCCGACGGATTTTTTAACATTTTTAAATAAAGTTTCCAACGGATATGTGACATAATCAGTCGCCCTTTTAAGGTTGTCGGAAATTCCGTCGGAAAAAAAATTTGTGACGCCCCTTTTTCCGACAGACTAAATTTGTAAGGGATCTGTCGGAAAAGGCCTTTATCGACGGAATTCCGACGGACTTGGTTGTCGGTAAAAACACCAGTTTTCTAAAATCAATTAAAATCATGGGGACATTTCTTACGAGTCTTTTTGGGACGACATTTTAAATAAATTGTCGTCCCAAAAGAATTTCTTTTTGATTTATTTTTAAATAAAAAAGAGATACGAAATGGTCAAACAACAGGTCCCACGTGTCATTGCTAAAGGGGAAAAAAGGTCGTCCCTAAAGAGTTTTACAAACGAGGCTTTAGGGACAACATTTTAGGGACGGAATATCGTCTCTAAAGGGTTTTAGGGACGACAAATAGGTTTTTGTGGACGATTTTCCAACGCCCAAAAAGACATTTTTTATAGTGGTTCAAGAAATCCTAAAAGTCGAGACCGACTCTGTTTGAAAAGCGGGTTAGTTAATGCTAGTACTTTTGAATTCAGAAATATATTAACACAAAATGTAAGTATGTGGGCTTAAATACAAAGCCAAGTCAAATTTCTTATATTAAATTAATTAAAACATGGAAAAATTATTAAGAAAAAAATGTAAATAACTTTGATTAAATTGTAATTATGTGTCAAACAAATTTTGTTTTTTATAAAAAAAAAAGCAAAAAAAGAAAAACTCAAACTTTCATTTCTTTAAAATTATATATAAAAGTTAACTTGAAATCTCGTTAATTATTAAAATATAACATTTTTATAATTTTTTTACATAGATACATGTCATATATGTGACACATGTTATGTTGATAGTCTTATTATGTCATTTTTTGATATTTTGACACAATAATTAAGTATATCTGGAAAAACAAATTGTGACTGAAAATTAATTAATTATGAAAGAATCGTTAACTTTTTTTACTCCCAAATCAATAAGAATGATGATATTTATAATATATAGGATACCTAACTATAAAAAAGATCGCTAATATTTCAATATGAAAAACTATAAAGATTTCAAGTTAAGTTTTACATATAATGTTAACGAGATTAAAGTTTATGGTTTTGTTTTTTAATTAAAAAAAAAACAAAAATAATTATATATAAAGACAATTTGGTCAAAGTTCGGTTACATTTTCGTACTATTTCACCTTAAGTATATATAAGGGTTAATTGTTTAAAAATACATCGAACTTTACATCCAAAACTATTGTATGCATCCAACTTCTAAACCATCTATTGTATTTAGTTATCTTCCAAATTAGTCTAATGTTAGCACAATTTAACCTTTAACCTGCTTCATGATGATGTGGATCAGGTTTTATATTTTTATAATACTTAATATATGACGTGGCAGCCACGAATCATCAAACCAAAAATTTAAAAATCATATTCATTTATACCTATATTATTATTAGCAAATTAAATAATATATTAAATATACAAGGGATATAAGCTGCCTATTTCACAATCCTAATTTCTTTGTGATTTAATTTCCAGCTCCTAGTGCAGCTAACTAAGAGCACATCAACACATACAAGGGATTGTGAAATAGAAATTGATAACTGAAGAGTTCATGGATATCAAATTAATTTAATTTTGGGTTTATTGATTCGGCGAATTAATCAAGATCGGCACCATATTGATCAGATAATCGAAACTAAATTGATTAATTTCTGTTCTGATATGTGATTGAAATCAATGATTAAGCAGATTAGTGGGTGTGATTATTGAAATTTAAATAGCGATTGGTTTTATGATATTGTTGTTCGGCGATTGAAGTAAGTGATTAATTTGATGTTTTTGTTTGTGAAATCAAAATTCAGCGACTGTTCTTGGCTGATGTTCGTGACTACCTTTCAACAGATTCATATTCGCTAAATTGAGTTCAATGTTTATGTTCGTGATCTAAAAAAAACGATGGAGGATTTGGGTTAATCTGCAGTCATTACTGTTTAGCGATGGAGTTAGTGGTGGTTGTCGCCGGATTTTTTGGCTGCCAGAGTTGGTGGTGGTGGTGGAATGGTGGCTGCCAGATTTGTTGGATTTAATGGTGATGAAAGTTGTGGGGTTATGTGGTGTGAAAAGCAAGACTTTGAAACTCATAAACAAAGTCAACAAGTGGGTAAATTTATTGAGAAATCCTACGTGGCATGACACATATTATAAAATAATTATTAAAAATAAATAATTACTGGTTACCTAAAGAGAAGGTAAACACCTGCATACTATAGATTAATTTGAAAGATAACTGAATACAATAGATGGTTTAAAAGATGGATGTATACAATAGTTTTTGGTGTAAAGTTCGATGCATTTACAAACAATTAACCCTATATATAATGGACCTAAAACACATTAGTTGCTACCAAGATTCCTCTTTCTTTTCGTGTAAAATTAATCTATTTATACCATTCAAGGTTTCAGATTTCTTCACTGAAACCAATTAAAAAGTGTGTGCAAAAGAGAGATTAAGAAATGGGGTTTTTGTTTGCAATGTTAACTCGTGCACTTCATGGACTCATGAAGCTAGCGGGACTAACACCCGAAACCCTCGAAATTGAACCTGGTACCATCATGAACGTATGGATTCCGAAAGAAGCCATCATCAAAGTTGATGGAAAAAAACAATATGTGCCACCAACGAAACCTGTTGTAGTCTTGGTGCATTGTTTCGCAATGAACGGTATCTTTGTGTGGTTTCCTCAAGTGTTGGCATTAACCAGAAAATATTCTGTCTACGTGCCCGACCTCCTTTTCTTTGGTGGCTCAACCACCAACAGAAAAGAGAGATCTGTTAGCTTACAGGCCGAGTTCTTGGCCAAAGGGATGGAGATACTAAGGGTGGATAAGATGACACTAGTTGGGTCAAGTTATGGTGGGATTGTTGGTTTCGAGATGGCTAAATTGTATCCCAACTTGGTGCAGTCTATGGTAGTTTCAGCTGCAGTTGTAGAGTTAACCGAGTCCCTTAGTTGTGAGTTGCTCAAGCAGCTTGGTGTACCCAGTTGGTCAGAACTTTTGTTGCCCGAAACAGTGGAAGGTTTCAAAAGGATGCTTACTGCTGGAGCTCATAAACTCCCATGGATTCCTAGTTTCATATATCATGGAATTTTTGAGGTATTTTTCATTTATTCGTTATTAAAAACAATGTGCACGAATAATTTGTAACGATTTATTATCAAACTTGCAGACAATGTTCAATAATAGAAAAGAGAGAAAGGAATTATTGGCAGCCATGGTCATCCCTGACAGTGATGCAAATATGGATACCAATTACAAACAAGTTGTCATTCTTAATTAAGTTTTTTACATGTATAATAGCCACATTATTTTTAGTATTTTCTATAATTAAGTATACCTAATTTTTCTTTCTATTTTACCTTAAAGCGTATACATATGATGTGGGGTGATGACGATAAGATTTTCGGTCTCGAGCTTGCGAACAACATGAAAATGTAAGGTATTAAAGCTATATATTGTTTTTTTTTTATTATTACTGAATTGTAAAAGTATGTATATATGTGTGTACGTACATAGGCGATTGGGAGAGAAAATATCCTTGGATTACATAAAGAACTCGGGACACCTTCTACAAATGGAGCAACCCTTCGCGTACAATCGACGTCTCAAAAACTTTCTCTCGTAAGTCCTACTAAACACCTAATCTACTAGACTAGACATATGTATTTTGTTAAAGATTCATCTCGTCCCTACATATTGTTCGGTTCTTGTTAATTATTATAATCGTGCTATCGACATATCTGACTTTCTTAGTCCATTAAAGTCATCAAAAAATAATTTTAATCATGTATCTTAAGTGTGCAAGTTTTCTCTATGGATAATAGCTATTTTATGTCTTCAATTTGACATGAAATCCTTTTGTGTATCACGTATTCTTAAAAGTTCTATTAAGTACCATAATTTGACTAATTTTATTTATTAAGTACACGTTTAACCTTTCAAACCGGTTACCGTTTACAATTCAAAACTAACCGTTTGACTTTGACACATTGACGCCATGTCAGCTAACCACTAATACATTAACCATGGTTCAACAGCCAACTGAAACGAGTTAACGCAACACCAAAAACTAAATAGTAAGTAAATAATTTCAGGTATATATCTTGAGTTCACTTGTGTGCAACCCAACAACATAGTAGCCGGACAACATAAACATAGTCATCACAGATGCTATTTGATGGTCTAAAGAGATTTGAAGCAAATTGCAGGCATAAAATAAAAAAAGTTAACTTAAACTCCAGGGTGTACGAGAATTAGGCACATAAACCCGACTTCCTTTTTCATCTTCAAGATGACACCCACAAATATTTTCTTCAACCAACATTTAATGGTTTTTTCATCGTCAAAGGAAGATCTACAACTATTAATGATTTCTTTTCTAAATCAAATAAACCAAATCTGTAGATCGGTGGTAGGTGGTAGGTTTACGGCGGCGGAGGTAGCGGTGGACTGTACAGCGAGGGCAACAGCGTTGGTAGGTGATGGTGGCGGTGTCTGTTGAGCTTGAATATTCGAAGTTGTCATTGCGGTCTATAAACCTTATACTTATATATTTTCTGTTTCTATATTGCATAAATAAATAAAAAGATAGAAAACATTCTTAACAGAAGTTTTGAAATACCGAGTATAAAAAAAATTCGTGTCAATTTGAAGACATACACAAACTATTATCTCTTTTCTCTATATATTTCATGGAATTAAGGTATATCTCAAAGAAAGTAAGGTTATGTTATAAAACGAATAGGCGTAGATATAAATGGCAAACTCACAAATGTAAAGAACACTTTAACCATTAGCTTAGGTTTATAAATGAAATCGTTTTACTTACTTAAAAAAGGAACACGTACCGACAATATTATGACTAATCTACATTATTGTACTATGTGATGTTGAATAAAAATATGGTTAATGTGTCATCTTTTATACAATGTACTTTGATTTGTTTCTTCTTATCATCCAAAGTTATATAATATTTTTTATATGACAACATGGTTTCGTATTTAAAACTTATATATTATATACAGTAATATTTTATTGAAAAATATAATATATATACCGAAAAAAAATGTAAACTGAGCATTTTTAAAGCGTACCAAAACGTGTTATTTAATTCGTTTTAATTATTTTTAACACTAATTTCTTTTACTTATCGACAAATTATGTACCACATCAACAGTATATGAATATGGTATCATATAGGGGTGACCAAAAAAACCGAGAACCGGCTAGAACCGCAAAAACGGCCCGACTTTGGACCGGAACCGAACTGGACCGGCTATGGTGGTCCGGTTCTCGGTTCTCAAAAATACTCAAAAAATAAATCCGGTCCGGTCCGTGGCTAAACCGGCGGTTCACCGGTTCGAACCGAGAAGTTAACTTTTTCTTTAATAATATGCTAATACTTAATCTTATATTCATTAAATAATTAAACTCGATTATGTTTTTAGAGTCAACTATCACTATATTTGACTTTGATTTTCAGTGTAAGCCTCCGATTGAGACCATGCACCAATTCCCATGCATTGAATTGAAAATTTTGAAATTCGAATACAACCAAACTCGACATTTACTAAATTTATAATACCAATTAATATTCATTAAATAATTAAACTAATTAGGAATCCTAATTGGTATTATATTGTTTACAGAAACAGTTTTGATTTACATCTAGTCCTCTATATAATTCGCAGATTTACTAATTAATTTTATATTCACACAATCCTAATAAAAGTCAATAAAAATATATGCATCCTAATATTAACTTGATTATATATTTTAATACATATCTAAAATTAGGATTCCTAATACTAATCTCCAAGATATTCTAATAATTTTTATATATATCAAATCTGATATAATACCAAAGAAAAAATCCAAGCTTTTAGAAGTTCCTTATCTACGGACAATGTTCAAGCTTTGATTTGTACTCAAGATTGGATAAAAAATCCAAGAAAAAATGTTACTGAAATTGATGAAAAAGATTTGGAAGACTTTAAAGATATTAATAAAGGTATTAACTTTTAAATTTTAATAAGAACAAAGATTTTGTTATATGTATGTATTTTTATATAATTACTAACTATTATTTGATTATTTATAGATATTTTGGAAAAAATTGTCGAGTTGGAAGATGTGGAGAAGCTAGATGATTGATAATGCACATGACGAATGAATAAACAATTTACGTTTTTTTGTTTTTACTATTCGTATTTGGTTTCGTTTTAGTTTTTTACTATGCCTATTACGTATTTACGTTTATGATTTGTAATTCGATACGAGTACTTTTTGTGTTGCTTATCGTTTAACCTACTTTATTCTTAATCTTTGCATGACTTTTTTTCTTTTTTAAATTGAATAACCTTTTTTATTACTATGTTGTGTATTGTGTGAGGTATTAAAACCGAAAAGAACCGAAAAACCGGCTAGAACCGACTAGGAACCGGACCGGAAATGACACGGAAAAAGCGGTCCGGTCCTCGGTCCACCGTTTCTTGATTTTTTTTTGTCTCGGTCCAGTCCGGTTTTTTCCGGTTCGGTCCGGTCCGTGTCTTTTGAACACCCCTAGTATCATATGATAAGTATCATATTCGAATATAAACTTTAAATACGTATTTTGTTTTTAAATGTTGTCAAAAATATATATTGGAAAACTTTAAATGATCAAGAGCGACAAAATAAAATCAAGATCTGAAACGACAAACGTGAAAGTATATAATTTGACAGTTTAGGTAATTAACCCTAGAAACATTTGAACTTTGTTTAAGTTAATTGATGACTTATTTAATACATGATTTCAGGAGAATCTAGATGCATGAAGCAATTTATGGGTTTTATGGTGCCGGCCCTAGGGTGGGCGGCAAGGGCGACCGTCCAGGGCATCAGAAGAATGAGGGCATAAAAATTGGTATCGACTAATAGTATGAGTTATTTTTATGGTTAACGAAATCGACAAGAATGTAGTCTACAATGTGATAAACTTTGATTTGTAGAACAATATATTCAGATTAGAGGATTTTAAGTGTTTAGGAAAAAGAACAGTTTATGGGGGTTTTATTTTTATGCAGGATTTTGGGAAGGAAGAAGATAACACATAAATTTTCAGTTTAGACCTTGGGTTTTCAATAATATGCATTTTTTTTTCTACCGGTTTTTTTTTTCAAATTAGTTAGAGAAACGTTTAAAAATAGCGCATGCTTAGAGTATGTGTGTGAAAAAGTTACACATTGGATCACTTTTTAATGTTTGTGGATCACTTTTTGATTATTCATGTATCACTTACCTTTTTAAACATATTATTTATGTATTAAATTATTTTGAAAAAATAAGTTTCTATTTTCTTTGTTTACCGTACATTGGAGTTAATATTCAAGATATGATATCCAATTATTTTCTGTATTATTTGTTTTATTAAAAGAAAATTATAGTATAATACAAGTTTAAAGGGCATAATTTTTTCATCTCGCCCGAGGTAGCAAAAACCATTGAACCGGCCCTGGGTCTAACTCCTTATTAGTTTATCTTGTATGTGATCATTTCCATCTGCTCTAATAATCTGTTTTATGGATTATACTATTATTTATAATTCAATAAAATTTAAAACGTTTACTAAAAAGAAGGTTAATTAATAGTTGTTGCATCTTTAATGGATGGTGATTATTAACTATGGCAAAATGCAACTACTCGTTAATCTTTGAGAAATGGTGAAATTGTTGGTTAATAATATTGGCTTTATTGCTTCGGATTATCAATGCACTGTTCCTGGACCACTTGTTATGGGGCTAGAATAGAAGATTGGATGAAGCTTCAAATCCGTATCAAAATTGATTTTGTTCTAAGTGGTTAGCTATGATGAACACTTGTTAACATCCGAATTTAACCTTAGCAAGTCAACACCAAAAACGTTTAACTCTGAAGAATAAACTTATCATCCGAGTCAAATTGAAGTTCATCGGAGTTAATATCAAATTGAATGCTTAGTTAGTTTGATGATCCGAGTTGTTTTTAAATAAACATTAGGATGTTCATTTTGTAGTTTATGTTGTAATTCTTAGTCTATAAATAACAGGATAGGGTAAAAATAGAGGGTGCTTGAATGAGAGTTCTAGTGATAGAAACTGTCCAAATTTCCGTCAATTTGTGGCTTTGAATGAAATAGTAATTTAGTATTTTTGTGTTCGATACATCATCTAATTCACCAATTCAATAACTAAATCATGATTCCCTCGTCGTTTAGCTAAGCTAATCACCTAGTAATTCGATCCAAGATAAATCAATACCTGTCAATTTGTATCAGAGCTGGTAAATTAAATTCAATTTGATACAGTTCGTTATTCGAATGATAGCGAGTTAGTGTTGAGGTGTTTCGTTGAATAGTTAAGAATTAAAAGTTAAGATCAATTATGGTTTGCAGAATCGAGTTTGAATTTAGCCGGTAAAGTTTGTTACATAGTAATTTCATTTAGAATTTTCGATTAATTGTGTGTTTGAGCTTGTGATATCTCGTACTTTCGAGGTATTAACTGATTATCGTTTATCTTTATTTTTTATCGCTTTGGTTTGACCCATTGATTTTCCTTGTGATTATTCACGCTTTATGTGATTTGTCGGGTTTTATGTTACTTGTTGCTTCGTCCTCCGTGACGGAAGCGTTTTAGTTATCTAAGTGTCGATTAGTTAATATTCTCGTATAATAAGTTAGGGTTTATGCCTTTGATTATTGATTAAGATTAACGTTATAAATATTACAAAGTTAGTTCTTTAACGGGAACTAACGTTAAAACTATTACAAATTCAGTCCTAAAACGAAAGGTTGATGGGAAGTTAACCGGTTGGCTGACCAGCCGGCGGATGGACCTTGCCAACCAACGGTTGGTTTTGGTCAAGAGTGGACTATGCCGCTGTCACCAAGGACTGCGACGCAGTCAGGCTTCCGACAGACCATGCCAAAAACGTCATTTTCGACTTTTTGGAGATCCACAACTTTTCCAACCCGTGACTTATCTCTAGAATTTTCCTATTTTGAGTGGGTTTGATCTAGAAATAGATCTAAGACCATATTCTAACTATCTTTCATCCCATAATTCACCTTTACACTCACATCATCTTTTCTCTATCATTTTCATCACTCAATTCACTTCATTTCCAGAAACCATGAAGAAAAATATCATCCATTTGAGTGAGTTTTCAAACTAGAAGATCAATACATAACCTTTCATTAACATTTCCTTTGATTTCCACCACTTTTTGATAAGTTTTCTCCATGATTTTAACTCTTTTTCTTCTATATTATGTTAGAGATTTCTAACATATGGCTCTTTTATGTGGAATACAACGTTTTTCTTCCACTTTCATCTTTCATACTCGGATTTCACCCACCACCTTGAAGATGTACTAATCTTGAGTTTTTGGTAAGAAATCCTCCATTATTTCTCTATTTTTCCTATTTAAGCTCTTAAACTAATGGTGAGTTTTAGGTTTTCTCATCACCACCACCATAGGAGCTCATCTTTCGGGTTCATTTTCGTGATTTCGTCTAGGTGATTGTAGATATTTAAGGAGGTCTTCGGTACTTTCTAATTTTCATCTTTACGTTTTCTTAATTGGTCTAAAAATTGGTTAAATAATATGTAAAATGGATTAATATGGATGAAAACCTAATTATTTAATATAATACACATAATATCTTCATATTATAAATTATTGGTAATAATAACATAAAGTGGTGAAAATATGAGAATAAGTTTATAAAACGGTGTATTATACGTAAAATATGTAATAATAGTAAAATTATATCGTTATTGAACATTTGGGACATTTTGGGAGTGTTGGACTAAAGATGGACATAAGTATATATATATAAATGTCATTTGACACTAATTAGTATTTTAACTAATTATTATGTAAGTTACATATTTTAGTGTATATACAAACTTATATATGTATATTTATGAAGTATAACTTTCTGGACATATTACATGTTATCACTAAGACTTATTATAACAAACTTATATATATATATATATATATATATATATATATATATATATATATATATATATATATATATATATATATATATATATATATAGGTGGGTTCAAATAGGAACCACTAAATATTTGAGAACCATTAGGAACCAATATTCACCAGTGTATATACATATAATATTCACCAGTGTATATTTAATATGATATTCACCGGTGTATATACATATAATATTCACCAGTGTATATACATATAATATTCACCAGTGTATATATATATATATACATATGCCTTATATACACTGGTGAATATCATATATATACACTGGTGAATATTGGTTCCTAATTATTTGTATGGTTCTCATTTGAAACCAACTCTATATATATATATATATATATATATATATATATATATATATATATATATATATATATATATATATATATATATATATATATGAAGTATAACTTTTGCTCCACTGCGCCGCAACGGGTTGCGGAACCAGCGGACTGCGCCGCAGTCAAGCTTCAGTACATTTTCCCAGCTTTTGCAATAACTTAACTGCGTCGCATTGAGTGATTGTTTCACCGCAGTGAGCACCAAAAGGTAACTTTAAACCTTTCAAATACATATAAGTATATTACTATATGTAAAATAGTATATATTAACAAAGATACGTTTTTGGACTCAAGAACGTAATCGCTATCATAAACATAATACTTACTATTATGATAATCGTCAACTTATATAATTCCGACAAATGTACTTGTTAGCAATAAAATATTCATAACATTGTATTTGTATTTGTTATCAGGGTATAATTGTAATAATTAGGAAGTCTTTGTAAAGCCCCCACACTCCTATAAATAGGAGTGTGGGTGTGATTAAGGTAACCTTTGGAGCTTAATGCTAAATCTACTTTCTCTCTCTAGATTAACTTTCTCTCTCTAAACTGATCAGACTCAACAATTGCTATCCGAGCGGGGTGCTCGAAAACACTTCGTTCGACTAGAGATTATCCATTCGAATAAGATCATTCGACTAGAGTCACACGAATAGCTTAGTTCGACCAGTTTTTTTTTTTTAACTAACACGAACAGCTCAATTCGAATAAGTCACACGAATAGCTCAATTCGACCAGTTTTTTAACTAACACGAATTGCTCAATTCGAATAAGTCTACAATAATAGCATCATTCGAATAAGTCTACACGAATAGCATCATTCGAATAGGTTTTCAACTCATACGAATGGGAAGTGTATTCGTGCTGGTTCATTTTGAAGTCGAATTGGTTATTCGTTTGAAGATAGGTTGATTCGAATAAGAGTATTCGAATAGGAACATTCGAATAAAGTGTATTAGAACTTGATATTGGACAAGTGTTGAAACGAATAGGAAGTTGGGACACGAACTTCATATTGGCTTGACCGAACACGGTGATTTGCTCGAAAATTCGTATTGCATAATACGCTAAGAAGTTGAAAGAAAATTACTAAGTCATCATTCGAACAAAGTTTGTTCGTACACGAATTAAACCATTCAAATGGGTTTTGTAAATACACGAATAAGATAGTTCGACCATCATTTCATCATACACGAATGAGATAGTTCGACCAGCATTTCATCATACACGAATAGGAGTGATTCGACTAAGTCATTAGAAAATAAGAAATTTTTTAAATAGAGCGATTTTTATTTTTTCCGACAGATTTTCGGATACCGGTTAAACTTACACGACGAATCTGACGAGATTCGAGCATTGGAAAAATATGAGATTGGCATTTCTGGAATCGAAATTGAAAAGTGAATTCAACGGTGTTATTTTAATCGATTGGTTCAATAATTTTCGGAAAAACGATTGTACAAGCGTGAGATACCACCGATCAAGGTTATCCGACTTTTTCTTCAAATTTTCAGCATTAAGAAATTTTCTTCCAACTTTTAAGGGATTTTCGCCATCAAAATTTATATCATGAAGAAATACATTTTGGGAAGTGTTTTGGATTTCACAATCGACATCAATCAAGGGCTTACATTTTATTGTTCTCCGGATCACGCTTGGACAAAACTAGAGGAGCTAGAGAAGTTGTGTGATGAAACGGAAAATAAATTGTCTCCTTCTAATTGGAATGGTTATGTTAGATTGGATCAAATGCGAAACGTTGCTAAACGTACACGAGACTTTTTGTCAACGGTAACGCGTTCAAACTTGTCACCATGTCAAGCCAACGCTAATGAGGTACAATCATCATCTTTTAAAGTAGAAACTACGATCATTGAGTTGGAAAAGAAGTTGCGAACTAACACAGAATTGGTTTTAAGGTTTTCAAAGAAAAAGGTTAATCTTTTAAATGAGAATTCTAAGCATTCAAATGAAATTCAAATTTTGACATTTCAACTTCAAGCTTTAAACCTTACCAAGCACTTGAAGTTGAAACTTTAAAGCGAAATGGTTTGAGAGAACAAACAAATCAACTCAATTTTTCAAACAAACCGAAAGAGTTTCGATTTTTCAATCCACAAGAAGGTTTGGATCATGATAATCCAAAATATCTAAACAAAGCTATGTATCATGCTCCCGGTCTTTACGACACGAAATCTTTGGGAAATGCAAATGTTACAATGGCTTTCATTAGATCATCAAAAGAAAATGAAGAACAAGAGGATGCAAAACGACCACTTTTGAATAAAACGCAATTATATTTTGATTACAAATCATTAAATGAGAGATTCAAAACTAGGAAAATTCCTCTTTCGGATGATTACTTTCCAAATGATGAGGAAAAGGAACTTCATTCCGATGATGTTTTGGAACAAGTTGTTTTTCAGAAAGTATACATTCCAACTCTTATTTTAGAAAAACAATTTTCGGAACTTGAACAAGAGTTGGAATGTCGAACTAACTACTTTGAGAATGAAAAACGTAATTTTGTAGAGAAAATTGCGTCTTTTGAAAAAGCATCACTTGATAAATCTTCAACTTCAAATGACAAATCTTCATTGGAAACGAAGAATAAAATTAACAATCTTTCAAAACAAGAATATACAACATCTTTCTCCTCGAATGAACAATCTCTTGCTAAGATATCATTTCTTCAAAATGTGTTACATTCAAAAGAAAAGGATATCAAAGCTTTAACTCAAAAGATTGATTCAATGTGGAAAATGAATGGTCCGGTTTCACCACAAACCCCAATCATTTCACATGAGGAGAAACGAAAATCTAAAACTCTTGCAAAAGATTCGAAAAAGGATGTTAAAGTTCCATTGAAGGTTTACAATGATGAATCTTCAAAAACATTTTCAAAAGTGGTTTCTCCGAGTACTAATTCTTTTCCGAAAAAGAATCAAAAGTATTCTCCGAAATAACAAACTAATGGAACTTTTAAATCACCTTTTAAAACTTCGAGTTTAAAATCCAAAATCATCTCAAGCAAACATGTTGAAAAGGATGCACTTTGTCCTCAAATGAACAAGAAAGAAACGAAATCTTTCACTTATTCAATACCCGAGTTATTTGAATTTGCACCATTATATTTTAAAATATTCCTTGCAAAAAGTGAATAGTTTGGTTTCTAAAAGTTAACAACGAACTTCAATGAATTCATACAAACCAAAACGACAATTATTTCCAAATGTACCATCAAATGAATAAAAAACGGTACATTCTTCAAATGATTTTGTCCCAAAAACTCCTTCACCAACTCATAAACAGAAATGGATTCCAAAGTCTCCACCAATTTCAAAAACAAACACACCTATTGCAAAATCAACTACCTCAAATGTGTGTTTACCGGAGAAATGGAATTCATATTCTTTGCACATAATCAATACAATTTATCAATGGCTTTCGAACAAAGCTAACCAAAAAGGACCCAAAATGCAATGGGTACCAAAAGAAGTTTGTTTTCTTTGTGAAGAAACGTAGGCTATAAAAATGACTCCGGAACAACTATGTTTCAGACTCGAACTTCATGGAGTGCTTACACGAGATATCAAAATTACAAACTTAGTTTATCACTTGAGAGACGTAATATTTGGAAGTGTAGTAGTGGATTTTTGAATCTTGACTAGCGCTATCACTTTTGGGTATTATTATCTTATATGATATTTTGAGTTTGTTTAGGCTTTCAATTATTTCAAATTGAAACCCGTTCTAAAACCAAAAAAATCACGAATTTATTTATCTAAATACAAGTTTAATATGATGAATGAGAATAGTAACAGATTTTCAATCTCGACTAGAACTAACATATTCAAAGTATTATATTTGTGTTTGATAGTATTTTCGTAATTAACAAGTGCTTTTGAAATGACAAATCTTTTTAAAATTCAAAACTAGCAAATTTGATTAACTCAACTAGAATTATTTCATCTTTTAGAGAAGTTTTAGTAGCGGTTTTTCTTATTTCAACTAGTTTTTCAAAACATTTGCTTGATCGAACATGGAGAATCTATATTTGAGGGGGAATTCATAAAATCATTTTTCGAACTACCTCATGTATCTTTCAAATGAGATTCAACGAAACAATTTTTCAAATAAATCTTTCGAAATGCAATATTCTTTCATGAACACATCAAATGTATTTTCGAAAAAGACTTCCTATAATCAATTTGTCATGCATATGTTGAGGGGGAGCGTCTTTTCGAAAATATTGCAAACTACCAAGTCACTTTGGAAATTGTCACCATATTGTAAATTTCACATCTTATGGTTGACAAATGTTTCTCAAAATTTGGCAAGATGTTGATGCACCTTGAACGGTTTTCAAAAATATATCTTTTTCCTATAGTCCAACCGGTTTCGGAGGGACTTACTTAAGGAATCACTTTTGTTGGGTTATAACTTAGTCAAAATAAACTCATTAATACTACTTCTAGCTACGGATAGTAACTTAAGATATTAATACGAAAGTCAATTAATATTGAAGAAAGAAGTTACTGCGGAAGACAAGTTAATACGGTTGTTCAACAAACTACTACGCAAGAATCTCATTACTGCGGATCATGCAAGTTACTACCGATGCATAAAGTTACTACGGATGAATTCCTGCCATGAACGTTTAATCTAATAGATAGAGTTGTAATTAGATTATGTTTCCTTTTTAGATAACGATGTAGTTTCCTAGTTTATCTAGGATAGCCTCAAGGTCTATAAATATAGATCCTTGTAAGATAGAAAACACGTTGTAACGATACGTTTGATTAATGCAATTGAGGCTTCACATTCGACAAACATATTGTTTTTATTGTTCGTATTTGTTCATTATATTTCAATATTGTTTGTTTGATTAACTTGTAAATATCAAAGTGTTCATCTCCGCTGCTGAACTTCTTTGATAGATCACGATCTAACAAGGTTAAGATTAACGAAGTATATAAGCTTATTTGATCCTGACAACTTTCGAATGTGAGGGTTCTTTAGGTCTAGGATTGGAGATTAAAGGTGCAAAATCAACAAAAGCATCGTTTTCAAAATGCCAAAATGAGGGTGGAGTTGAAAATTATAAGAGGTTGAGTGAGGAGTGTGTGATACGGTTAAAAGAAGAGAGGTTGAGTGAGGATCCGGGTAGCCAAGTTTCTATCGAATTTCATTTGTTGATTTTCGATATTGAAAAAGACATCATGGACCCAGTGATGCAATGCACATATACCTCATCGGCACTCAAATTCTTCACAAGAATTTGTTTCAATATACACGGAGAAATAGCACATTTCTATCATATTCTCACTCGGAGAATGTTGATATTGAAACAAGAGAAAAGCAACTTCATTCCTCGACTTCATTTCATGCACTATTGAGTCTAGCGCCAAAATGTTAGACATTTTCTATGACACGAACGAATTTTCAAAAAGCATGTCTTTGTGATATAGCTCGGAACATTTGTAGTGGTACCAACGATCTTGGTATTTCACAATGATCGAATGGAAATACTACCAATTCTAATGCTTGTCCAACATTGAACGAAGGTCACACAATCGACTTCTTTTGTGATTTTGATTGTTGTGTTAACGAGCAATCTAAGTGATCTCGTAGTTACTTTCCCATTTTCACGTCTATGGATACTATTTGAGCTTACGGTCAAGAATTCAAAGATAAAGACTTCGGAACGATAAGATTTTCCAACAATGATCTCAACGAAGACAAGTTGTGCAAGTCAAAAGTTTCGCAAACAACACACGTTCGGTTTAGAAGGCTATTTTTCTCAAATATCGATATTTAGGGGAGTATGTCTCGTTTTGTCACGACGTAATACACGTTTACCTGATGATTACAATGAGTCATAATCATCATGAGGTGGGAAGAACGTGTACCAAAGGGGAAAACGTGTGTAAATGGTGGATCAAGGGGAAGAACGTGTGTAAATGAAGATGTTGGGAAAACATGTAACAAAAGGAAAGATTGGGGAAGTGATATCGCATATTTATATAGTTATTTATATGCGATAATCGGTCATTTTTCATAGTAAACATGATGGATAGGATAGTATTTTACATTTAATCGTGTGGAAAAGTGTTTTTGTCCATTTTACAGGTTTACATGATCGGGAAGTGGAATTGGAGGAAGAAATGAGTTTAAACGATGAAAAATGGTGATTTCAGCACTTTAGGACGACGCCCTGAAGAAGTAGGAACGCCGCAGTCACAAGTTTTAAAAGACAGCGCCGCAGACATCGAACCAGAACGACGCAGTAAGCAAAAATTCATCCCGCTGCGCCGTCCTAGAGTAATCACTGCGACGTCCTAAGCATTTTCAGCAGTTTTGTAATACGACTCGAATACGTTTTCCTCTTGATTTTTGCCTATAAATACAGCCCCAATTCGGCCATAAAAATCATCAATTAATATTTTCAAGCATTGGAAGCTGGAGTTTACGTTTGGAGGCAAGATTTGAAGCTAGGAAGTTCGGTTTTCGTTCAACATCGGTCACGACAAGTTTGCAAGTTCTTAGTTTGTTTTTCTTTCTCTTTTTCAGACTTATTTCCAGTATGTTTTCTATTATTATTTTGTTTGCTGTTTTGAACTCAATAATGCGTAGCTAAACACTTTTTACGCTTGTTTGATTTATGGATCTTATTTGAAGTTTATGTTTTCGTTATTGATTGTTTAGGTATTTGTGTTTAATCGTAAATCCTTATTTGTCTAAGTTTTAATATATTATCATAAAGTTGTTTATATAGAAATTAATTAATCAACATTCTAGGTATTCGAGAGGAATCTAGATAGGTTAAATAAGTTATATGAAATAATCAATCGATCTTTAATTAGTTTAATATTGTTAGGATTCGAGAGGACCTAGTAATAACAACTTAGGTAATTAAACTTAAACTGAGTAAGTCTATTTGTTAAGATTCGAGAGGACTTAATATTTATAGGAGTTATTCGAAAGGAAACTCTACAAGGTTAACTCACTAAATACCGGCTTGATAATTAATGCTTAATTGTTAATAATTATAACTGTATTCGAGAGGAACATTATAATTAGAGATAGTTAAAGTTAGTAAAATATTCGAGAGGAGTTTTACTATATATTAGAAGTTTAATATTCAATCAATTTCGTAAACTTAAATGGAAAACAAGTGAAGTGTCAAACAAGTGTATTTTCTCCAATATTTGATAAATCTTAATTACTTTTTCTTACTCGATTTTATAATCACTTTTTACCAATTACTTTGCAACTCTTAAATAAATCTTTTGTTACGAAAAACCCCATAAACAAACAAGTATTATTAATTCGAGATTTAAAACCAAATTAGTCCCTGAGTTCGAACATTTACTTGCTTTAAACTATATTACATACGAATAGGTCCACTGCCTATAAGTGGGTAATTACGTGAAATAGTAGGTTAAGGTTTAAGACTAGATTTTACACATCAAGTTTTTGGCGCCGCTGCCGGGGAACGAATTTAAGTTTTTGTTTCGAATTTGTGATACGATCCTTTCGAGCATTAATATACTTGGAAGTTGCTTTTAATTGTTATTACACCGGTACGTTTTACGCTTTTCTTGTTTCTGTCTTTGTAGGTATTCAGATAGTGGATGAACACAAGGGCTTCGGGATTACCACTCGCTAGTCCAAAATCCAATCCAGGAGTATCAAAGAAGCGAGGCAAGAAGAAAGGAAACATCTTGATTCAGACGCCACCAGGTTTTGGACCGTTCTCACCAGTGAAGTTTTAAGATATCACATATTCAGAAAGAGGAGGAAGCGCTACAGAATCCGAAGTCGAAGAGTTAATTTGCGAAGACAAACCGGAACCACAACCGGCTATGGATCCATTGGACATGCCGATGCACCGACGGGCTGCAGCTGTTGCAGTTCCAGCCACCAGAGGTTCAGCAATTACCACCCCGAACTTGGGTGAAGACTTCGTTGTCAAGGGTCATCATCTCAATTTGATCCAAGACAACACTTTCGATGGAAGATACCAGGCCGATCCACATAAGCACATAGCAAAATTCAACGAGTTGTGCCATATGTTCAAGTATGGAGAAGGAAAAAGCAATAGTGTCAAGCTGAGGTTGTTCCCTTCGTCTCTCACCGGAGATGCGAAGGATTGGTTTGAGGAGCTGAATGAGAATTCAATCACAACATGGACCCAAATGCGCGAAACCTTCATCAAAAGATTTTTCCCACCCGCCTTGGGTAGGAAATTACTACGAGACATTAGGGGATTTCGACAGGAAGATGGAGAGACGTCTAGTGAGGCGTGGGATAGGTTAAAGGAGATTCCGAGGAGTTGCTATGGTCATGGATTGGGCAAGGACAACATAATTGAGATTTTCTTTTACGGTTTAACCAAGGAATCACAGAATCAGTTGGATTTAGCCGGATGAGGAGATTTTATGTACAAGACCACAAATGAAGCATACAACTTGATGGAGGATAAGTTAGTCATAAGCTTATCGAGGGAGTATCGAGACGATGGTAGAGGTCGACGAGCAAGAGGAAAAGTAGATCAAGTTGAAGGAAACAGTGATGCGTCTATTATTCTGAGAGAGATCAGGACGATGGAAGACAAGCTTGATAGAAGAATGACTTATGTAGATAAAGAGGTACATGTGATCAAGCATGGGTGTGAAAATTGTGGGGGACCGCATTATGCGAGTGATTGTCGCGTGGAGGAAGCCAATTATGCAAATTATGGCTATCCTAATCGGGGAGCAAATTGGCCACACTACGGAGGTAACTACAACCGGGGTGATAATGGGGGCAATGGATGGCAAAGAAACAACACACGATCATCCCCACCACGACAAAGATACGATCCACCACATAATGAAGAAGACCAAAGCTTGAAAGACCTGATGAAGTCATTTATTCACACTCAGAATGGAAAGAATGATGCAGTTACAAATCAGCTAAAAGTTTTAAATGATCACATCGAGCAAGGGCAGTGAAATCAGCAGGCAGCAATGCAGGACTTGGAAAGGAGGGTCGATAGGATGAGATCGGTTTTCGAGCAGGCCACCGGGCCAGTTACCGAGCAACACGCAACAAAATCCACGACCACAGAATCAAGGAAATACTTCCAACAATCAGGGACCGAAATACCAACCTCGTAACATGAGAGAAGAGCATGTAAACGCAATCACAACACGTTCGGGATATGCTTATGGAAGAAATCAAGACGAAAACGGAGGAAACGAGGATTTTTCGCACCCAACTACTAGCGAGCCGCACCCCTCTGCTGAACCAGTTTTGGACGATTTCGAGGACGATGATGAAGAGGCACCACAGGTTCAACCCAAGGCCAAAACACCTGAACCAGTGAAGGAAGTCTCACTAAAGGCTTACGAGCCACGTGTCCCATATCCTCAACGTTTGAGGAAGGCACACATGAAGGAGCAGTACGGTAAATTTTGCGATATGATTAAATATGTTCGTATTAATGTGCCTCTTGTTGATTTGATTGCAGGGATGCCGAATTACGCGAAATTCATCAAGGAGCTGGTCTCGGAAAAAGTAAAGTCATCAGAGGAGCAGGCCGCTTTCTTAAACGCAAAATGTTCGGCTTTGGTGAAGAACTCGATACCACCAAAATTGGATGATCCAGGGAGTTTTCTTATCTAGTGTAATTTCAGTAATACTTATAGTTGCAGTGCATTGGCCGACTTAGGAGCTAGCATAAATTTGATGCCACAGTCTTTATATGCTAAACTTGCTTCGGGAGATTTAAAACCTACCATAATGAGTATCCGTTTAGCCGACCGATCATTTCAGTACCCTATAGGAATTGCTGAAAATATGCTAGTCAATGTAGGAAAATTCACTTTCCCTGTTGACTTTGTAATTTTAGACATGGAGGAGGATTGTATTGTACCGCTTATCTTAGGTCGACCGTTTTTAAATACAGCGGATGCTATCATTCGTGTAAAGGACAGGGAGATTTCTTTGGTGGTTGGGGATGAACGAATTACATTTTCTTTTGATAAAGCCCCAAAACAATCATACTCTACTGATGAAACCTGTTTTCGTATTGACGTTTTTGATGAAATTTTTGACCTAGATGTGCAGGAAATGCTTGGAGGACAAGTTGCGGTTGAAGAGGAGGAAGATGAGGAGCTCGAGGATTTTGATCCAATCTTGAAAATGGAGTTGGAGGCATTTGAGAAGACTTGTTCGAGTTTGACATTGGAGAAATCCGACCCGGATTTAGACTTATTAGAGATTGAATATTTAATCAATAATCCTGGTGCAACGCTTTTGAAGACAAATATTCCATTCATGTAAAAGCTCGATAAATCTAACTCAAGTTTGGGGGAAAACTGTCACGGTATCTCTCACGACCCTTTTGATTTATTTTTTTTAACTTGTCGAGAAAAGGAAAATATTTTGCAGGAATTTGGGGATATCGGAGATGATACAGCATGGGAGGAATTCAAGAAGACCAAATTCAATGAAAGAAAATGTGGCGATGTTTGGGAAATTGGAGATGTTGGATTAATGATTTCTGAGGCTCGAGAGTGGCATGATGCGTGGGTGAAGCGAACCAAGATGTTCGATGTTGGAAAGGAAGCGTTGACTTTTGGAGACCATGACGGATATGAGTCGGGTGAGAAAATCGTACGATTGGAAAAACAGGTGGGAAAGAAAGGCGAGAGAAATTTCGACCTTTACATGGAGACATAAGTGGAGGCATATCGAGTCAAGCTAAGGACTCGGTCGAAAAATTAGCGCTTATCGGGAGGCAACCCGGGTTTTATTTTCTTCCTTAGGTTTGAGTCATTAACACATTAGGGGCAATGTGTTACTTAAGTTTGGGGGGGTCATCGAGAAATTCCAAATTATATTTTTCGACCCTTAGTTTAGTTTTCATCGTGTTAGGTTGGTGTTATTTTGTACAGTTTTTAAGTCAGAAAATCCAGAAAAAAACCAAAAAAATCAAAAAATTGAAAAAATAAAAAAATATAACGTGTCTAGTCGGTAATACCTTAAACTTTAAGCATAACCAGACGCATTTGATACCCTACTCGAGAAAATAGTGAAAATTTTTAGCCTTTGAAAAGGTCCAACGAAACAATAACGCAAAAACAACAAAAACAGCAAAAACTCAAATTTTATTACAAAAATGGTCCAGGACGACGCACACAGGCCTTGTGCGCCGTCCTGGCAGGACTGAATCCGCAAAATATTTGAATTTTCTGCATGTCTCGATTTCCTACGACCAACTACAAATCAAGCTCGAGAATAGGCACTCATTACTGCCATTCTACAGTCCCCAAACACTTCCCTCATTATTTTCTTTCATTTCCATTTTTCATTTACCATTTTACAAAACCAAAAACACACACATAAACTTTCTCTCAAACACACACATAAACTTTCCCTCATTATTTTCTTCATTCCAGTGAATCCAGCTATTGAAACACCATTTCTAACCATAAAAATCGTTTAGAACATCAAAGGAAGCAAGAGGAGTCAAAATATTTCGGTTAAGGACCATTTTCGTAAAGATTTTGGAGCTCTAAATCCGGCCAAATCATCATCCAAGCTATTTCCTCCGGTAGATTTCTGTCATTTTACTATTTTTACATAAACAAACACTTGCATGTAAGATCTAAGGCTTTAAAATAAGTTTTTACAAAGATTTATGACGTTTTATGGTCAAAAACGATTTTTAACCGAAATAACCTTTGGATCTATAAAATTATGGTTAAAAACACTCTAGAAACTGTTAAAATGATGTTTTATTAAGTTTAGACCCATTGCATGTCGAAATCCGTGGCTAAAATAAACGTTTCGCTCAAAAAACCCGAAAAACACAAACCTGTGCGCCGTCCAAGGGCTCCAGGACGACGCAGCGGGAACTTTTGCCTTCTGTGCGTCGTTCCTAAGGCCCAGGACGACACACAGAGCTGCAACTTTTCCCGAAAACTCGTTATTTGGACGTTTTAAGCAATTGTAACCCGCTGACTTTTCGTAAAAGTAATATTTGGGACTGAGAAAACAAAAATAATAACATTTGGGACTCGTATGGACTATTTGGACTGAAAATGGATTAGATTAGTATGATATCGTGTTATAGGTGATTTTGTGAGCGGAAGTGGAATTGCATTTTTGGATATGAAATTTGGGCGTGGAAGCGCTGCCCAAATTTCCTTAGAAAAATGTAAACCACTTCAGCAAGTAAAATCATCTGTGACATAACAATAATAAACGTTAAAACGAACTATGGACAAAAACTTAACGTTGACCATTTCGGACTATTTTGGACAATATTTAACCTTGACACTTAAAGTTTAATTAAATTTTATATATTATATTACATAAAAATAACATAATAAGATAATAACCAATTGAACTATCTTGGTATTAATAGGCGATCCGTGATTCCCGGCTTCCGTTCCGACCGATTTCCGTATTCGTACTCTTCGCAATCCGTGAGTTACAACCCCTTTACTTAATGTATTTTTGCATAACTTTTTGGGGGAAACATAAGATTTACTTGTATTTTGGAAACTTTACGAACATTGCAACTTTTGTGAACTTTTGGAAACTATTACGAACTTATGCAACTATTGTGAACTTTTGAAACTATTATGGAACTATTGATCTATTTTGGAAACTTTGTGAAACTTTTATGCTTAAACACTTTATTGCCTAATGGCTTACTTTAAACTTACCGGCTTGCCCCCTATTCGGCTAAACTAGTTATTGATTACTTGTATGCGAGACCAACCCTTAATGAGATTATAACGCGATTCTTAAGTGCCTACTATCTTTTTGAAACAAAACTACTTTAGTGCCCACCTTTTTAGAACGGGTTAATGTTGTCAGAGCATAACTTACTTTCCCCAAATGTTCATTTTATGTAATGAACTTTTTTTTTGTTCATTTGGGTACCTAAACTCTTTAAACCGGCTAATCAACTACCTAAACTTGTTTAAACCGGCTAAAAAACTAAGAAATTCAAACACCAAATTAATTAAACAATTTCATTGCTTTTACACAAAATATTGACTTCAATTATATACATGAAAGTCAACTAACATGAATTCTTTTGATTCTGATCAGAGAAATTCATTTTGATTAAAATGATTTTTTAACCGCATGTAATATAATACTACTCGATAATATATTATAACATATCAATTTGTTTTTAACATTTTATAAGATTTATGAGTATAAAAAAATCAACAAATCAAGGTTTTGTATGATTCAGTGTTATAATTTTAATATTCTTCATCATGTTATCTTAATCGTTAGATATAGGGTGTATCGAAAATTTCAATTGTGATAGATGAATTTGAATTAAAAGAGTTTGATGGAAATGAGTTTCATTTTGAATTTTTAAATACGAATTTGGGTTTATCATAGTTTCACTAATTTGAAGATCAATTGAAGAATTCCATTAGCTTCGTATGATGATTTGCAAGGAATCTAAGTATTGAGAGTGAGCGTAGGTTGATTGAAAGGTAAAGTTAAAGTTTTAGGTGGTTCTCGGTTTTTTTCTTTTAAACAAATTCGTTCTAAAGTGGACTTCTAGTGATTTGGTGTTATGTTTGATAATATAAAAACCTTTAGATTACATATTGTAATGTATGTGTAATATATATTTTGCGAGATTTCGGTCTTCTTCTCCGCTAAGTTGCAAGAACTCTGGTAGGTACCCAAATATACAAAAAAAAAGTCTATTACATAAAATGAACACTTCGGTAAAGTTGGTTATGTTCTGGCGACTTTAATCCAAAAAGTAAATGGGTGAATATAGGTAAACGGGTCGGGTTTAGTGGATTTACTTGAATAACTGGCTACAAACAGGTAGCCGGTAAAATTTGTGCTGAAAAATAATGTTTCAATAAGTACGTTAATCATTTTAAAGATTTCAAAAAGTTTAGGTACCCAAATGAACAAAAAAAAAGTTCATTACATAAAATGAACATTTGGGGAAAGTAAGTTATGCTCTCACAACATTAGCCCTTTTAGAACTTTACACACTCTCATGGACCATTACAACTGGGAAAGGCAGATGAAGCGTGAGGAGATGCAGCGCGCTCGTGATGTTGAGGCCGCTAGGCAGAGGATGCCTCCTACTCTTCAGCCTCCCCCATCGGCCGCATTCCTCCACCTGCACCGCGAGGTACGGGGACTGGCACAGGAAACCCAGCAGCAGGGACTCCTTATCAGTGAGGTCACCGACGCTGCACATCAGTTGTCGGAGCAGTCGTTGCGAGTCATCGCATCGACCCGAGCTACGGCACGAACTGTGCAGCACCTCATTGGTGTGTGCCTGGTGATGGGCACGTTGATTGCGGTCATGGTGGCCAAGATGTTTCTAGAGAGGCGTCACTAGTCATTTCCTTGTATTGTACTGTACCTAGCCTAGTCGTAATTTTCCCATTGTACACGACTTAGGCTACTTATCTTATTATCTTTTTATGTATTGTAACCGTACTTTCTATTCAGTCATTTGTACTTTGTACCAAACTCTATCATTATTCATGGAAGTTCTATCTTTTATTAGTCGTACTTATCTTGCCGTGTGAATCTTTTATTATTGACAATCATTATAGAACTATCTCTTGAATCATTGTCGTGTGTGTTCTATTTGTTCCTTCATATTATCCTTGTGCTGCTATTATCATTGTTCACTAAATAATATTCTTATCATATTCCATTCGTGCGTTCTAAATTGAATCTATTCTTCTGATTGTAGAATCATGGCACCTCCGCGCTCAAATGCTAGCCTCATTGTTGAACAAGTTGCTGCTCAGTTGAATGCGGCAATGCCCAACATGATCGCCCAGATCACCGCCGGGATCAACGCCAATGTCAACAACCATCATCAGCAGCAGCAACAGCAACAGCAACAGCAACAGCAGCAACAACAACAGCAGCAGCAACAACAACAAAACAATCAGAACCAGAACCCTCCCCCGTGCAACTATAAGAGCTTTATGGCGTGTAAGCCAAAGGAGTTTCACAGCACAACTGGTGCTGTAGGGCTTCTCCAATGGTTCGAGAGTATCGAATCAGTCCTACACATCAGCCGATGTGCTGAAGCCAACAAGGTGGAGTACGCCTCTTGCGTATTCCATGGCCGAGCCTTATCGTGGTGGAACAGCGTTTTTCAAACCCGAGGGCGTGAAACTGCCTATGCTCTTTCCTGGAATGCCTTTAAGAACCTACTCATCGAAGAATACTGCCCAAGAGGGGAAATCAAGAAGCTCGAGGCTGAGCTGTGGGACCACAAGATGATCGTAAACGACATCGAAAAGTACACCACCCGGTTCCACGAGCTCGCCCGGCTAGTTCCAAGGCTGGTAACCCCTGAGGAGAACCGGATCGATCTTTACATCTCTAGTCTCGTTCCGGAAATCCGTGGTATGGTCATCGCATCTGAGCCCCAATCATTGCAGAGCGCCATCATTCTAGCTCACCGTCTCACCAGCAACCTCCTCATTACTCCTGCATCTTCCAAAAAGGAGTCAGGTGAGAAGAGGAAGGCTGAGCAGACCCCAAGTTGAAGCGACCGCAACAAGAAGACCCGTAGCACCCGAAACTTCGCTGTGACTGCCGCACCTGCACCTACACCTACACCAGCACCACCTACTGGACCCAGGCCTTACTCTGGACCGTACCCGAAGTGCAACAAGTGCAACTTTCATTACCACGGGAACTGCCCGTTATGCTTGAGGTGCCAGAAGGTAGGCCATTTCGCCAAGTACTTCCCGGACAAGACAACCACCCCAATTCAGAAGCCGACGTGCTTTGAGTGTGGAAGCGACCAACACCTTCGAAACACCTGTCCTAAGCTGCATCGAACTCCGCAGAACCAGGGTAGACAAGGTAGGGGTCGCGCCTTCGCACTAACAGCTGAGGAAGCACGTCAGGACCCCAACGCAGTTACGGGTACGTTTTCTATCAATGATCATTTTGCTTCCGTGCTATTCGACTCAGAAGCTGAGAGAAGCTTTATTTCCCTAGCATTTAGACCCCTTATTAACCTAGGATCTAAAGTTCTTAAGGATAGCTTTACCGTCACATATGCTAACGGCCAAGAGTTTGAAGCTAAGGATATAATCTTAGGGTGTTCACTATGCTTATCTGACAAAATTTTCCCCATCGATCTAATTCCTATCGAGCTTTCAAGCTTCGACGTTATCGTTGGAATGGACTGGTTGTCTCGCTTTCGAGCCGAGATCGTCTGTTTCGACAAACTCATCCGTATCCCTCTTTCGGAAAAAGAGACTCTCGTTGTTCAGGGAGACAAGCCTGGACGACAATTTCGCATCGTATCTTCCATAAAAATGGGAAAATACCTTGAGAAGGACTATGACGCATTCCTTGCCGATGTCGTCGAGCATAAACCTACAGAAAGCCGAATCCAAGATATTCCCATAGTCAAGGATCATCCAGAAGTCTTTCCTGAGGATTTTCCTGGGCTACCGCCTCAACGACAAGTGGAATTCCGAATAGACCTCGTTCCTGGCGCAGCACCGGTTGCCAATACACCATACCGTCTGGCACCACTCGAAATGCTAGAACTATCAAAACAGTTACAGGAACTCTTAGACCATGGCCTTATTCGCCCGAGTTCGTCCCCCTGGGGAGCCCCAATCCTCTTTGTCAAATAGAAAGACGGATCCTTCCGTATGTGCATCGATTATCGTGAACTAAACAAGCTAACCGTCAAGAACCGATACCCACTCATGAGGATCGATGATCTGTTCGACCAGTTGCAGGGTGCAACTTACTTCTCTAAAATCGACCTCCGTTCGGGATATCACCAGGTTCGTGTCAGTGAGACCGACATTCCTAAAACCGCATTCCGAACTCGTTACGGTCATTACGAATTTCTTGTCATGCCTTTTGGTATGACCAACGCACCAGCAGTGTTCATGGACTTAATGAACAGAGTGTGTAGGCCATACCTAGACAAATTCGTTATCGTATTCATAGACGACATTCTCATCTACTCAAGGAACAAGGAAGATCATGCGAAACATCTCAAGCTCATTCTAGAACTCCTCCGAGATCAGAAGTTGTACGCTAAATTCTCGAAGTGCGAATTCTGGCTCCGAGAGGTACACTTCCTTGGTCATGTGGTCAACCAAGAAGGGATTCATGTAGATCCAGCTAAGATCGAAGCGATCGAGAAATGGCAAGCCCCGACGACTCCGACGGAAATCCGTCAATTCCTAGGTTTGGCTGGCTATTATCGAAGGTTCATCGAGAATTTCTCGAAGATCGCTAAGCCCCTCACCGAGCTCACTCAGAAGGACAAGGACTTCATTTGGGGAAAGGAACAGGAGGATTCCTTCCAGAAGCTTAAATATCAACTGTGTCACGCACTGATTTTGTCCCTGCCGGAGGGCACGGATAACTTCGTAGTGTTTTGCGATGCATCCCATCAAGGACTTGGGTGTGTTCTAATGCAGAAGGACAAGGTCATCGCTTACGCTTCTAGGCAACTGAAAGTGCACGAGCATAACTATACAACACACGACTTAGAGTTGGGAGCCGTCGTGTTCGCTTTGAAAATCTGGAGGCACTACTTGTACGGTACTAAGTGTACGGTTTTCACTGATCACAAGAGCCTTCAACACATTCTGGACCAGAAAATGCTCAACATGAGGCAACGTAGATGGATAGAACTGCTAAGTGACTACGACTGCGAGATCAAATACCACCCGGGTAAAGCAAACGTAGTAGCAGATGCCCTGAGTCAGAAGGAAAGGGTAAAGCCATCTCGAGTTCGAGCATTAGGTATTCAAATTCAGACGAGTCTTCGAACGCAGATCGCAAACGCGCAGTAAGAAGCGTTGAAACCCGAGAACATTAAGTTCGAAACGCTACATAATCATGAAAAGGAATTCGAACGCAAGTCCGACGGAATCTACTACTTCAAGGGTCGAGCATGGATTCCAAAATCTGAGGATCTTCGTAAACTCATTTTGGACGAGGGCCACCGATCTAGATATTCCATCCATCCGGGATCCGACAAGTTGTACAAGGATCTCCGAGAATATTATTGGTGGCCGGGCATGAAGAAGGATATCGCCTTGTATGTAGCCAAGTGCCTTACTTGCTCCAAAGTCAAGGCGGAATATCAAAAGCCCTCAGGTCTACTTCAGCAACCGGAAATTCCCATGTGGAAGTGGGAACAAATCTCTATGGACTTCGTCACCAAGTTGCCCCGTACGGCTAGGGGTAACGACACGATTTGGGTAATCGTGGACCATTTGACAAAATCCGCTCATTTCCTACCGGTACGAGAGAATCACTCGATGGAGAAATTCGCTCAAATTTACATCAACGAAATCTTCTCTCGTCATGGAACGCTCACCTCCCTTTGGTCGAGTTCCCTTTGGTCGAGTTCTCCTACAATAAAAGCTACCATGCCAGCATCAAGTGCGCACCATTCGAGGCTATATATGGAGGCAAGTGTCGGTCACCGCTTTGTTGGCTAGAAGCTGGCGATCGACAACTTACGAGACTCGACATCGTCCAGGAGACCATTGACAAGATCACCACTATCCGTGAAAGACTAAAGACATCCCGTACCCGGCAGAAGAGCTACGCAGACAACCGTAGGAAACCCCTCGAGTTCCAAGTTGGCGATAGAGTGCTCCTCAAGATATCGCCATGGAAGGGAGTAGTCCGCTTCGGAAAGCGCGGCAAACTAAGTCCAAGGTACACCGGTCCATTTGAGGTCATAGAGCGTATTGATCCCGTTGCTTATCGTCTTCAACTCCCCCAGACTCTCTCGAACGTTCATAATGTATTCCATGTCTCACACTTGAAAAAGTGTCTATCCGATGAGACCATCGTCATCCCTCTTGACGAGGTCAAAATCGACAACAAACTAAATTTCATTGCAGAACCGCTTGAGGTTGTCGACCGCGAGGTCAAACAACTGAGGTAAAGTCTTGTTCCTATTGTCAAAGTTCGGTGGAATTCCCGACGTGGTCACGAATTCACATGGGAACGTGAGGACCAAATCCGTCAGAAATATCCACATCTGTTCGAGAACACTTCTTCATAATGGGACGAACTAAATTTCGGGACGAAATTTCTTTCAACCCGGGGAGAAAGTGACAGCCGTCCAATTTCAGGTGCATTTTATACTCTATGTCTCTCTTATTGTCTGTCGTTGTCTTTAACTGTTCAATAACCGGAAACGCGACAGTGTCGGAATCACACCCGGAATCAATTTATATAAGTCCTAATACCAAGAAAACACCTAATGAACTTTCCTAAGTTCATAACGTATCATAATTAAGAACTTTTAGTTAACGAAAGGGTCCAACGAAACAATAACGCAAAAACAGCAAAAACAGCAAAAACTCAAATTTTATTACAAAAATGGTCCAGGACGACGCACACAGGCCTTGTGCGCCTTCCTGGCAGGACTGAATCCGCAAAATATTTGAATTTTATGCATGTCTCGATTTCCTACAACCAACTACAAATCAAGCTCGAGAATAGGCACTCATTACTGCCATTCTACAGTCCCCAAACACTTCCCTCATTATTTTCTTTCATTTCCATTTTTCATTTACCATTTTACAAAACCAAAAACACACACATAAACTTTCTCTCAAACTCTCTCCAAAAACCTCCTTCATTCCAGTGAATCCAGCCATTGAAACACCATTTCTAACCATAAAAATCGTTTAGAACATCAAAGGAAGAAAGAGGAGTCAAAATATTTCGGTTAAGGACCATTTTCGTAAAGATTTTGGAGCTCTAAATCCGGCCAAATCATCATCCAAGCTATTTCCTCCGTTAGATTTCTGTCATTTTACTATTTTTACATAAACAAACACTTGCATGTAAGATCTAAGGCTTTAAAACAAGTTTTCACAAAGATTTATGACGTTTTATAGTCAAAAACGATTTTTAACCGAAATAACCTTTGGATCTATAAATTTATGGTTAAAAACACTCTAGAAACTGTTAAAATGATGTTTTATTAAGTTTAGACCCATTGCATGTCGAAATCTGTGGCTAAAATAAACGTTTCGCTCAAAAAACCCGAAAAACACAAACCTGTGCGCCGTCCAAGGGCTCCAGGACGACGCAGCGGGCACTTTTGTCTTCTGTGCGTCGTTCCTAAGGCCCAGGACGACGCACACAGAGCTGCAACTTTTCCCGAAAACTAGTTATTTGGACGTTTTAAGCAATTGTAACCCGCTGACTTTTCGTAAAAGTAATATTTGGGACTGAGAACACAACAATAATAACATTTGGGACTCGTATGGACTGAAAATGGATTAGATTAGTATGATATCGTGTTATAGGTGATTTTGTGAGCGGAAGTGGAATTGCATTTTTGGATTTGAAATTTGGGCGCGGAAGCACTGCCCAAATTTCCTTAGAAAAATGTAAACCACTTCAGCAAGTAAAATCACTTGTGACATAACAATAATAAACGTTAAAACGAACTATGGACAAAAACTTAACGTTGACCATTTCGGACTATTTTGGACAATATTTAACCTTGACACTTAAAGTTTAATAAATATTATTTATTATATTACATAAAAATAACATAATAAGATAATAACCAATTGAACTATCTTGGTATTAATAGGCGACCCGTGATTCCCGGCTTCCGTTCCGACCGATTTCCGTATTCGTACTCTTCGCAATCCGTGAGTTACAACCCCTTTACTTAATGTATTTTAGCATAACTTTTTGGGGGAAACATAAGATTTACTTGTATTTTGGAAACTTTACGAACATTGCAACTTTTGTGAACTTTTGGAAACTATTACGAACTTATGCAACTATTGTGAACTTTTGAAACTATTATGGAACTATTGATCTATTTTGGAAACTTTGTGAAACTTTTATGCGTAAACACTTTATTGCCTAATGGCTTACTTTAAACTTACCGGCTTGCCCCCTATTCGGCTAAAGTAGTTATTGATTACTTGTATGCGAGACCAACCCTTGATGAGATTATAACGCGATTCTTAAGTGCCTACTATCTTTTTGAAACAAAACTACTTTAGTGCCCACCTTTTTAGAACTTTACACACTATTAACTTCTGAGTCGTTTAGTAATAATGGGTATCGATACTTAGGAAAGAACCGTTCCTTGCTTAGATGGCAGTCTAAGTACATATTACTATGATCTTTTATACTCCCCGTAGGATAGGCGGGGTAAGGGGCCTCACGGTTGAATAATCGGTTTAGTATGAACACTTAAGTTATAGAATGCGAAGAGGTTGATACAGGAATCTAATTAGTTACTTATACGCATATATTCTCTCTTTTAGCGATTGATTCCGCAACCATGATTTTACTAAATATTGTTCTACTTGGTCTGTACAAACTTTAGGGCATTGATACGCCCGTTACTTCGAAACTTTAAAAGTATATAAACTTTAAGAGATTTTCTCCGCTAACCTCCTTTTTGGGAAACCTTTTACTTTTATATACTTAACCGAAACTTTTGCCGAGAAACTTAAACTGTAACTCACTCACTACTTTTTGTAGTTGACACTTTATCTTATGTTTCAGGAACTTTAGTGTAAGGATGAAGTGCTTGTCACGCACGGGTCAAGGCGATTGCGTGAGTTCACTATTGGGAAAAGACTTGTCTACTTTCTTTTGGGAATTTTAAATTGAAACTTTAATTTATGTATTTGTGTACTGAATGACTTGGTTGTTTGAATTTGTAAACACTTTTATTTTTAATCAATGAATTGAAACCGTTATGTTTGTTATGACCCGTGTAATGATGTTCCAGCTCTTCACACTTCGTGTTTCCGCTTTAGCGGGGTGTGACATATTGAGTTTTGTATTATACGATATTGTACATTTGGAGAAAAAAGTAGAGTTCGAGAAAATGGAGCAATTCGGTTCGTTAAAGATTTTAGGAGTTCGGATTTAATCTATGTTTTTGTATACATTTTATTTTTACCCTTTTACACTCCATTATATATTATTCACATGCCTTTACCTGTATATCACAACCCGAATAAAAGTCCCTGTTTAGTTGTACCTAGACTCTAGTGGTGGAGAATTGATTCTTTATCAAGCATATGATAGAATATTCACCATGACTGAGCAGTTGAGCGATTCTACATAACACGTTACACACCTTTTAGATTAGTTTGAGAGTTTGTGTGATTTACTTCCCATAAAAATCGTGAGGTGTTTGGTTATGTAAAATTTGGCTTTGATAATTATTTTAACACAGTTTTTGCTTGAGGGCAAGCAAAAGGTTAAGTTTGGGGGGATTTGATATCGCATATTTATATAGTTATTTATATGCGATAATTGGTCATTTTTCATAGTAAACATGATGGATAGGATAGTATTTTACATTTAATCGTGTGAAAAAGTGTTTTTGTCCATTTTACAGGTTTACATGATCGGGTAGTGGAATTGGAGGAAGAAATGAGTTTAAACAATGAAAAATGGTGATTTCAGCACTTTAGGACGACGCCCTGAAGAAGTAGGAACGCCGCAGTCACACGTTTTAAAAGACAGCGCCGCAGTCATCGAATCAGAACGACGCAGTAAGCAAAAATTCATCCCGTTGCGCCGTCCTAGAGTAATCACCGCGACGTCCTAAGCATTTTCAGCAGTTTTGTAATACGACTCGAATACGTTTTCCTCTTGATTTTTGCCTATAAATACAGCCCCAATTCGGCCATAAAAATCATCAATTAATATTTTCAAGCATTGGAAGCTGGAGTTTACGTTTGGAGGCAAGATTTGAAGCTAGGAAGTTCGGTTTTCGTTCAACATCGGTCACGACAAGTTTGCAAGTTCTTAGTTTGTTTTTCTTTCTCTTTTTCAGACTTATTTCCAGTATGTTTTCTATTATTATTTTGTTTGCTGTTTTGAACTCAATAATGCGTAGCTAAACACTTTTTACGCTTGTTTGATTTATGGATCTTATTTGAAGTTTATGTTTTCGTTATTGATTGTTTAGGTATTTGTGTTTAATCGTAAATCCTTATTTGTCTAAGTTTTAATATATTATCATAAAGTTGTTTATATAAAAATTAATTAATCAACATTCTAGGTATTCGAGAGGAATCTAGATAGGTTAAATAATTTATATGAAATAATCAATCGATCTTTAATTGGTTTAATATTGTTAGGATTCGAGAGGACCTAGTAATAACAACTTAGGTAATTAAACTTAAACTGAGTAAGTCTATTTGTTAAGATTCGAGAGGACTTAATATTTATAGGAGTTATTCGAAAGGAAACTCTATAAGGTTAACTCACTAAATACCGGCTTGATAATTAATGCTTAATTGTTAATAATTATAACTGTATTCGAGAGGAACATTATAATTAGAGATAGTTAAAGTTAGTAAAATATTCGAGAGGAGTTTTACTATATATTAGAAGTTTAATATTCAATCAATTTCGTAAACTTAAATGGAAAACAAGTGAAGTGTCAAACAAGTGTATTTTCTCCAATATTTGATAAATCTTAATTACTTTTTCTTACTCGATTTTTATAATCACTTTTTACCAATTACTTTGCAACTCTTAAATAAATCTTTTGTTACGGAAAACCCCATAAACAAACAAGTATTATTAATTCGAGATTTAAAACCAAATTAGTCCCTGAGTTCGAACATTTACTTGCTTTAAACTATATTACATACGAATAGGTCCACTGCCTATAAGTGGGTAATTACGTGAAATAGTAGGTTAAGGTTTAAGACTAGATTTTACACATCAGGAAGAACGTGTGAATGAGAAATTTTGAAAAGAGTGGAATAATGGAATTTGTGAAAGAAAAGATGGCTACATACAATGGAGAATTCAGGTGAACAAAGAAAAGACGGATGCATTACGAAGTATATATGTGAAAGAATAAGAGTTTCAATGTACAAGCTTCATGGAGAGTTCAAATGATCAAGATTCAAACGTTCAAGAATAAATAGAAGCAAGAACATGACAAACATGCAAGTAAATAAGAATGTTCATCATCAAGCTACAACGAAGAAATTCATCAATTTTCGGATAATTGATTACAAGTATGTGTTAAGGGGGAGCTAAATGAAAGATCAAAACTTCAAAGAATTTGGAAATGATTATTTAATCAAAAGAAGCTTCAAACAAAGAAATCCAATCAAGCTTCGACAAGTTGAACGATAAAGTGAAACTACTCAATTAAGGGGGAGCATTCCACTTTATGGTTCAAACGATTAAAGGAAACGAATGTTATGTCTACATTGGAAACAAGAAATCAAAGACTACAAGTCTACATTCAACATCCGTTTGAAATGAAAGATTCTTCAATTCAACTTTCAAAGTGTGCTTTTCGCAATACAAAGATTTAAACGCTACTCTGATGAAATATAAAGTTGAATTTAAAGATCACGAAGACAAAGGAGGAGATCGTTAAGACTATCATTCAAGGTTCGCCAAAAAGAGTTTTTGGATGATTAGGTTCTTAAGACTTCTTCAAAGAGAAAGACCTTCGAGAATACTTCATCAATGACATATTCAATACAACATCAAGGTCGAGCTTTCAAGAAAAAAGAAAATGATTCTTCAAGCAACTTATGTTTAGATACAAAAGTATCAAAGATTTCAACAAGCTACTGTGATGAAATCCAAACATCTACCCGTTCAAGATAACAACAATGAAGATGCTTCAAGACAAAGACTTCATATTTTGAACAACTACAAATAAGGGGGAATTGTTAGGAATAGAATATTTATAACATTGTATTTGTATTTGTTATTAGGGGCATAATTGTAATTATCAGAAAGTCTTTGTAAAGCCCCCACACTCCTATAAATAGGAGTGTGGGGTGTGATTAAGGTAACCTTTGGAGCTTAATGTTAAATCTAATTTCTCTCTCTAGATTAACTTTCTCTCTCTAAACTGATCAGACCCAACAATATTTTTTCTCAAAATGCGAGCGTAATCTCAAATTTCTAATAATAAATTATAATTTTTATTAAACTTATGTAAAAGTGTTTTTAACTTAAAATATATATATATATATATATATATATATATATATATATATATATATATATATATATATATATATATATGTATATATATATATATATATATATATATATATATATATATACTTCAAATGTTGAATTTTTAGTTGACTTTGATTCCTAATCGTGATTGTTGACTTTTATGAAGTCAACTCTCCTAATTCGAGGATTCTGTTGAACTTCGATTAAACTTTGGTTTTTTGATATCAAATCTTCTACTTCTACCTTCGTCTCGTCGTTATCGACTTGAGATGTTAGTCTTTTGGACTCTTTGAATATATAATGTAATATAACGTTAATCATTAAGGCTAAACCGTACTATACTTATAGAGATACTTAGACTTTTGTTATTTCGTTATTCTAGGGCACTTAGTCGTTGGAGTGATCTCTCCCGATTTTTCGTCCCGATAGTTCTATTGATTGCTTATTGTGAGTTATTCGAGCCCCTTTTTACTATTTTACTTTGGGCTGGAAAGCGTTATTTGAAACTTGTCATTATTTAATCTTGTTTTACGTAGTGGATCAGAATTGCCTTAGATTATATGATCATTAGGCCTTGTTAGGCCCCCCTATTTATACCTGTTAACTCTTTGAGCCATGCTTGCATATATATATAGATCTATATGGGTTTGACCAAACCCTCATTACTCGATAGGATGTCCCTATGAGTGGATGTTATGGTCGTTTGTGATTGTTTGTTGCCTTTGGTTAATCGCCTTAGGATTGGGGTTATTTATTGTGGTTAGGATCAAATGTATGTTTATCTAGGCAATATACTTCGCACTAGTTTTGTAAAACAAGATACTATTGGAAACTTATTATTATTGTCATATTCTAAAATGGGTCAACGACAAATTTCAACTTTATTGCGAATAATGTCACCAACTTTTTGTTGATGTATTTTTAAACGCTTCTCAGGAGTTTGAGGATTTGCTTATATGATCATGTCATGCTTGTTATGCGGATCGTTTATTTTGTTATTTGGAACTTGTTCGATTTGATGTAGTTCCTTTATGATCCGTGTATTTTGAGATTTATTATGTATTTGAGACGTTTGTTATGTATTGTATACTTTTGGCATGATTTATTATATTTGATGTAACCTTGACTCCTGATATCATAAACTGTAACACCTCGTGTTTCCGCTTTAGCGGGGTGTGACAGGGCTATTGAGTGTTCATCTGGTATTAGATTTGAATTTTCAAAAGATTTGAATCTAATTTGAAAAATTCATCATTTCCGAGTTAAATTTTCTCATCGGAGTTAATCATTTGTACTGAATTATGGCTGCTCCCATAGTGAATTACGATGAAACTGGACCGGGTGGAAGACGTCCTAAGTTTCTACGAGGTGCTGAATTCATGATGTGGAATCTTAGATTCAAGGCATTTGTGTATTATGTTGATGTGCAATTGTGGAATTTGATTGTGAATGGACCACATAGGCCAATGGTGCAGGAAACTGGTGGTACACCGATGGTGGTTGTTGAACATGAAATGTATACTGAAGCTGATAACAAATTGATTGACAAAGATTTCAAGCTCTAGGTGCAGTTATTCTATCTCTTCCTACTGAAATTTTCAACAATTTCAAAGAGTGTTCATCTACTAAGGAACTTATGGATGCAATGGAGCTGAGGTATGAAGGAAATTTGGAGTTAAAGGAAAGTAAGAAGGACATGTTAAGGAAAATGTATGATATGTTTGAGTATGTTAGAGGTGAAAGCTTAAATGACCAAATCAATAGGTTTACCTTGCTTGTTAGTGATCTGAAGAGTTCTAGAGTTTCATTAAAAGACAGTAATGTGTGTAAGAAGCTGTTGAGTTCACTTCCAAATATGGGCAGTAGAAGTAATGATTATCAAAAGGACAGATAATTTGAACTCAATGATATTTGAGAGTTGATTACAATCATATGAAGTGGACATGAAGTTAGATGAAAGGAAACAATCTAGCAATGGTTATGGATGTGCTTTAGTTACTTCACATAGTACTATTCCAAATCAGGTTTCTTCACATTCTTCCAATTACTGTACTGGAAATGCTCATGGTATGAATCAAATGTCTGGTAATAACAATGGAAATGGAAGTGGCTTTGGTCATTATCATAGTCAAAATGTTGATTCAAACTCCTTTAGTTCACAGTATCAATATGCTGCTTCGGATGCTAACTTGTTTGGGATGAATTTGAATGGGTCAAGTATGAATGCTAGAAATAAGAATAAGAAAATGTTTACTGTAGAAAATGAGATGTTGTATAGAGCATTTGTAGTTACCTATGAACCTTTTGTGGCTGGAGGTTTAACTCAATCTGAATTGGCAAGGGAACATTTGGAGTAAATTCATGCAGATGATCTGAAGAAATTGATTTGAAATGGAAAATGGCAATGGTGAGTGTGAGAGCAAACAGATTCTTTAAGAGAACTGGGAGAAACAACTTTAGAAAGGATAGTGTAGATAAGGTTGAATTTGAAAAGTCTAAGGTAAAGTACTTCAATTGTGATGAATTGGGACATTTTGCAAGGAAATGTAGAGCTCCAAGAAAATATTACAATGAATATTAAAAGAATAACTATCATGTGAATGTTGAAGAGTAAAGATTGATTGTTGGAACTGCGAAGAAGGAAAGTGATGAAGCTGGAGCTTTTGGGAAAAACAAGCATTTATCACTTTTGGAGAATGGGATGTTGTGCCAGAAAATGAATTCAAGAAAACTCAAGTAAAGGCACCGATGAGTAATATTGATTCTGTAAAAGCTGATGAGGAACAATCCACTTAAACTGAAGATAAGATCTGGATTGTAGATAGTGGATGTTCAAGGCACATGACAGGCAATTTTAAATTGCTGCAAGAATATTATTGCATTCTTTGGAGGAACTGTGGTGTTTGGAGGAGAGTTGGGAGGCTCAATCACATGACAAGGAAAGGTATTCAATGGTAAACTTACTTTGGATCAGGTAAATTTTGTGATGGAACTTAATTATAATATCTTATTTGTGTCTCAAGTTTGTCATAAAAAGTACACAACTTATTTCACATCAGATTCCTTTTAAATTTTGAAACCAGAGTTTATAATTCCAAAGGATATGATAGTGTTACATACACCAAGATATGAAGATGGGTATATTTTAGATATAAATAAGTTGAAATCAACTGATCATTCAAACTGTTTCATATCTAAAACTACTAGAAAAAAAAGTATGATCTATGGCATAGAAGGTTGGGTCATGTAAACTTTAACAACATGAAAAAATTGGTCAAAGATGTAAATGGATTACCTAAAAAAGAGTTTTTTATAAATGACCATTGTGTTTCTTGCTTAAAAGGAAGGAAAAAAAACATAGATCCAGTTTTTAATTAAAGACTCAAAATTAGTAGATATTATCTTACATCATTTACACATGGATCTTTTTGGTCCTATAAGTGTAAAAAGTATTGGTATGAAGTCATATTGTTTAGTCATCAGAGATGACTATTCAAGGTTTTCTTGCGTGTTTTTCTTGCCATACAGGATGAGACACCTGAGATAATTAGAAACCTCATTGTATAAATTGAGAATATTAGCAATGAACTTGTCAAATTGATTAGATGTGATAATGGTACTGAGTTCAAGAACTCAATTTTGAATGACATTTGTGAATCTAAGGGAATTATTAGGCAAGTTAGTGCTCAAAGAACCCCACAGTAAAATGGGGTTGCATAAAAAGAAATAGGACTCTCATAGAAGGTGCTAGATCCATGTTTAGTGATTCTTTGTTGCCTGTGACCTTTTGGGCAAAGGCTGTTAACACAATGTGTTACGTTAATAATAGAATTCATGTAGTCAAGAGCTTGGGGAAGACCTCTTATGAATTATTTGTAGGTAGAAATCCTTACATAGGATTCTTTAAAGCTTTTGGTTGCATTTGCTTTGTGTTAAACATCAAAGAACATCTAGGCAAATTTGATTCAAATGTGGATGAGGGTTATTTTATTGGGTATTCTAGTGTCTCTAAAGCTTATAGGATTTACAATAGGTAATCTAGAAAAATTGAAGAATCAATTAATGTGATTTTCAATGAATTGACAGCTAATGTTAGGAATTCTAGAGCACCTGGGTTGTTTGGTCTTGATACATTTGTGAATTCATTTGATATGTCTTATCAAGAATTTGTTCCACAACAATCAAAAGTACACAAGGATGTGCAGAATATGCAGAATGTGCAGGTTGATAGTGATAAGGATTTTGTTCTTGGTTCAAGAGTGAATGAAAACAATAAAAGCACTTCAGAGGTTGCAGAGCAAGAAAATGAGTCATTTCAGGATGGTAATGCAAGCGGTATACAAGATAATCAAACATAAGAGATTCCTACTAGTGCACACATTCATCCTCATGAAAACTTTCCAATTTTTTTTAATGATCAACCATTCATTCTGGAGATTCTACAAAATGAGAATGGAAATTTTGAAGCTTCACAAAATGATCAAGAAATTAACTTGGAAGATGATCAAGTTAACTCTGAAGCTCATGTTGAATCAAGAAATTAATTTGGAAGATAATCAAGAAGTCTATGAAGTTGAACAAAGTGATCAAGAACTTAACTTGTTAACTCTGAAAATAACTGGTCAAATTGTTAACTCTGAAAAATAAATTCTTAACACAACTGCAGAAATCCATGAACAACCATTGAAGGAATTTCTATCTATGTATCTTTTGAAGATTTTGACTTAAATCAGTCACATTTGCTTGTTAATATTACAGAGAATGCAAATAAATTTTTAAAAATTCACAACATTCATCCTATAAGTAATATTATTGGCAATTTGCATGATGGAGTCAAAACAAGGAGCATTTCTGCTTTGATCAATCTATGCTTATTGTCTTGTTTTCTTTCTCCAATGGAGCCTAAAAATGTAGACATTGCTTTAACTAATTATAGTTGGGTAGATTTTATGCAAGAAGAATTGTTATAGTTTAAGAAACAAGAAGTGGGTACTTTAGTTGATAGAACTGTCAATGCGAATGTGTTGGGAGTTAAGTGGATTTTTAAGGTGAAGAGGGATGATAGAGGGATCATAGTAAGGAATAACGTTAGGCTTGTGGTTCAAGGTTATACCCAGGAGGAAAGAATAGCTTATGATAAAGTTTTTTCCCCTGTAGCTAGGATAGAGGCTATAAGATTGTTTTTGGCATATGCTTCATATAAGAATTTTAAAGTGTTCCAAATGGATGTAAGATCAACTTTTCTTTATGGGGTTTTAGAAGAAATTGTTATGTTAGTGAGCCACCAGGATTCATAGATCCACATTACCTGATAAAGTGCTTAAGTTGGATAAAGCTTTTTATGGTTTACACCAAACTCCTAGAGCATGGTACTGTCTAAGTACTTGATTAAGCATAGATATCTTAGAGGTACAATAGACCAAACTTTGTTCATTAAGAGGATAGATGGGGATTCAATATTTGTGCAAATTTATGTAGATGATATCGTTATTGGGTCTATAAAACCATCTACTATTATGCACATAGTAACGTTGATTAGAGGTGACCTAGAGTATAAGTAATTTATTAATGAGGTTACGCTTAAATGGAGGGAAGATGAGTTATATTTGGATGTTTATTCATGTGTCTTTGTAGAGTAGATAGAAAAGGGTGAATTTCATAGATTGTCGATCTCCTTTTCATTTGTCTCGATTTAGATAGATAGTAGTTGATTTGTTTTACATTGCAAAGTTGGCTAAATACATTGTCTAAATGGGACAAATGAAAAAGGTAGAATGAGAATCTACGTAATTAACCCGATAGCAAATGAGATAATAGATTGAAATTTTAGAACCTCAACTCAATGATCATGAATTTCATATGGACGTTCCGAGTATAATACCATCACTAAGTTTAGAGATAAATTACAACATGAAGATAATAAGTAACATGAACTATTGAACTCCAATATAACGATTGCAACATAAGCATAGTAATCCATTTGAGCGTGAAGTTGAGAACGAAAGAGTGACATCCTTAACCTTTAAGCTTTTCTTTTAGAATCACTCTTCAGTTACCACTTATGTATATAGACTTTATTTGTAACTTCACATTCTTCGCCAACAAACTTTGGAAGGTGACTATAAGTTATATAGATATACATACTCGCATACATAAAAACATACATAGTCATACATGTAACTCGAAAACACATGTTTGGCTTCTAATATTGCATAACGGTTATCGAAATTACATATGGTGAAATCATTTTCCGGGTACAAAGTTGGTAGCATAAGCCCATGCATTGTTGGCTGCTGGATCAGCAAGATGGTCAAACAAGTTTTCGATTGGGCCCTTTCCTGTTACAATGGCCTGAACGAAGAACCCAAACATGGAAAACATGGCCAATCGGCCGTTCTTAAGCTCCTTAACCTTCAACTCAGCAAATGCTTCGGGATCGTCAGCCAATCCAAGAGGGTCAAAAGACCCACCTGGGTAAATACTGTCTAGCCCTTCACCAAGTGGGCCTCCACCAACACGGTATCCTTCAATGAGCCCCATGAGTACTACTTGTGTAGCCCAGATAGCTAAAATGCTCTGGGCATGGACAAGGTTCGGGTTTCCTAGGTAGTCAAGTCCACCTTCAGAGAAAATCTGTGAACCTGCCTTGAACCAGACGGCTTCACCGAATTTGACACCGTTCTTAGAAAGAAGCTCAGGGAAAATGCAGCCGAGTGCACCAAGCATAGCCCAGCGAGAGTGGATGACTTCAAGCTCACGGTTCTTGGCAAAAGTCTCGGGGTCAGCAGATAGTCCTGCTGTGTCCCAACCGTAGTCACCAGGGAATTCACCAGTCAAATACGATGGAGTTTGCTCAGAGAATGGGCCCAAGTACTTCGGCCGGTCTGGTCCATACCTATCAAATCAATTACAAGTCAGCTAACAGACCAGTTAACCATTGCAGATTAATTAAAAAAACTGAATTAGGAAATACAAATTACCAAATGCTTTGTGGTGCACTTTTAACAGTACGGCGCATGGTAAAGCGGCCACCATTGAAGCCGCCAACTTTCCTAGCAAGCTCGTTTTGCGGCTTCAATGCCGACTGGCCGGCGAAAGCTGAGTGTTGGATTGTTGCCATTTTGTAAAGAGATGATAGTTTGTTGATGGTTTGTGTTATTGTTGGTTAGTTTATATATGGATTTTAAACAGATTGATGTATACATGTCAGCATTTTCTCATTGGTTAACTAGATTTGGTATGTAGATATTCAGGTTCTTCTTCTGCCACGTGGAGATCATATCTTTTACCTTATTGATTCTTAGCCACCAAAGAAAAAGGAAATAATGAGGCAATTTCTGAGCCACTAAAAAAGAGGAATAAATACTAATTTTTTGTGTTTTAATATATATAATTTTACAGGTTTTTATATGTTTTTACTGAGCTCACAAAATCATATCGAGATTCAAAGATTCTAATTTCATATATGTTGTAATTTATATAAAGCCTAAATATATGCTTCATTCATAATAATACATATATTTAAACACCATACTAAAAACTCTATAGAATTCCATAGCATTTAGATTTCTCAATTTCATACTCTGCATATAGATTAAAACAGAACCCTTAAAGTGAATTATGTAATGAGATATATTCTTACCGCTCACGATGGTTAGGATTGACTCAAATCAAATAGGATATATTTTAAGCCGGCATATTTACTTTTTATCTAATGAGATATATTCTTACTGCTCACCCTTAAAGTGAATTATCTAATGAGATATATTTTAATCCGGCATATTTACTTTTTGACTTAGTAATTCAAATAAAATAGGATCGACTCAAATCGAGATCTTAATGCACTATTAGCAAAATCGAGATCCTATCTATATAAATCATATGCATTTAGAGACCCTACATAAGATCAAACACGTTTACGGTGACCGGAATCCTCAAATTTTTACATTTATTTTTATTGTGAAAATATAAATATAATAATATAGATTAAAGAAAACCTTCTGTTTGAAACTATAACTAAAAAAGAAGAAAACTGAGTGCAAAAAACATGCAAACAAATTGACAGATCTAAACAATGACCAGCGTGCTCTCTACTCTCTAGTATGATAGTACCTTGTGTAAAAGTCTTTCTAAAACTGAAATGATTCGAAATGCAACATCTCTTTTGCAATACACAAAATACTAGAAAACCCGCTATAATTATCTCCCCCTTGGCGTCTACTAATGCAATGATAACTTGTATATTATGCTAAACATGCCTTGCTCACGCTGGTTTGAGAAAAACGTTATGAACTCAGTGCAACACAAAGGCATAGATGGTTAAATCTGTAGCGTTTAACCATCTAAAGAGACAACTCATTGAAACATTTTGGACCAAAAGCCAATTAATCACGTGTTGCAAGTCTGTTACAAACTCAAAACAAAAATTAAAACTAAACAATTGCTCATTTATTCCATAGGTGAAGGACCATCTTCCGGTATGGTATCGCCTGCAACACTTCCTAACATGATTGCAGTCAACATCAACTTAGCTGCATCAGGGAAACTTCTATGCTGCATCAATATTCCTTCCACACAAGAACCACCACCCATTGATACCTCCACACTTTCTTGTCTTAACGGAAGCACTTCTTCAAAACCACCTTCGTAAGTTTCACTTTCGGGTCCATAACACCTACACGAAGCCTGGAAAAGAGCGGTTTCTCTAAGAAGCTCCAAGTTTTCCTCATCACTCAAACCCCTTGACACGGATGTCTGACTTATGGCCTCCCAGTCATCTTGATTGGCGGCATTCTTCCAGCATTCCTCTAAAAGACTAGTGTTTCCTCTCAAGAAAGATAGACTGGTCCATGCAAATACATCAAATGCATACAGAGCAAGATACTTGTTTTGAATCTTAAGGCATAACTGAATAAGGTCGGCTGGTGGGAGAAGCCTCTGTGCAATCTTTTGTGTTTCTTCATCATAAGGAAGTAGCTTCAAAATTTCTTGCTGCAACATATGATATATAAATTATAAAGTAAACGAAAAATCCAGACAACCGTAAATGGCAAGATGGGAATATTAAGCAAGTTGGGTAACAGGTCAAAATGGGTCGGTGAATTGAGTTTGATCTTCAACCGGTTTAACGTGTTCCTTTTTAGCCATTTTTTGGAATTGACCCGCTTAATATAAAAGCCTCAACCAAAATGGACCCATTCATAAACAAATGGGTCAGGAAAGCAAGATTTAGGTAGAACTAAAAAGCTTGGTCATAGATAGGCCCAGAAAGAACTAGGAAACGCATTACAGAGTGAAAACAACTTACCTGCAATTTCAGAATTCTTAAATCAGCTTCAATGCGCTTCAACTTGGTGTCATAATCAGCACTTTTTCCTGCCAATATAACAAGTAACATCAGACCAAATCAGCCACAATGAAAGTAGGTATATAAGAGTATAAGACTATCTTAAGGAGACAAGTATTTTCTGTTGAACTGCTTAAAGTTTAAAGTAGCAAGTATTTAATGAAACTGAGCAGTTGCATTATCGCAACTGCTCCGCTCACCCTTCACAAATACTCACCTATTATATCTCAAATTACCACGAAAACAAATGGTGACAATTGAGGTACCATTCTCAACCCAATTACATATCAACTCTGATGGGTCAAACTAAAAGCTTTAACTAAACAAGAAACGTGTCCTACAAGTTGAGAGTGATTAGAATTGTTTCAATGCATATTACCTCCCAAATTGTTTTATTTTAGAAAAGAATATAGATGGAATAACATGTTTCTTTTGTTTATCATATTTGTGTGTTGAGCAGTTGAGCTAACTCAGCCCAGCCCAGTTTAACAGATCCAACCTGTCCAACCCGCCAACTTTCCACCTCTAGTGAGAATAATCTATCAAGTTACTAGTATGAGTTTCAAACTCGAAATAACATTTATTTATTCCTACAGATTTTGCTACAAGCACAGAAAGCTAAAAAATAGTTTTATAGTTGTGCTGTGAAAGGATTTGTTCAATAATCATGACTACTACAACGACCAAATAAATTTTGCTTCTAAATTAATCATAAATTAGTTAGACAGGAGCTCGGATGCAGATGATTTATGTAAAATTTTAAGTACAGAAGCCAAACCTGCCACAGCAGCTATCTTTGAGAGGTTTAAAAGCCGCCTTCTGTCCGCCAACGTTGGTTCAATTTTAGCCTCGTAAGATGTCGGTTCGTCAATTTCAGCAATTGAACCATCATCATCACAAAGTGCTTGGACATGAAGAGTTTCAGAAGCCGAAGAGAACTGATTCAGGAATATCTCATGAAGCCAAAGGAGATCCGGATGTTCCTTCAAAAATATAGCCAGCTCTTCTGGAAATTCTTCTCCAAGTCTCATAAGTTTGGAGAACTGTTTGTTGTTATACATTTGTTTGAACACAAAGTTGCTAAATCCTCCTTTGGGTCCCCTGCTGTCATGCTGCACCAATATATACAAGACAACAATGTAAGATAACAAAAAAATGGTACTACTTGGTCCTGATAATTAAACAATCCCTGTTTTGTTTTTCCCCACTCAAGCATAAGCCTTTCTAAATCAGACTATTGTTGTGGCGAACTGTGCGATCCGGGTGGGGAGTTAACAAGTCAAAGCAGATTCAGATGGAAACAGATGTGGGTCAGATTGGGTTGACCCAAAAAACCTTTGTCATTAGTGTGTCAAGTATGATACCAAAAATTACTTCATTTCATATCTAAAACTTTTGTATAATAATGTTCATGGGTTTTAGGAAAGAAAGAAGAAATGATAGAGCGAAATGCGTTGGTTGCCCAAAGAACTATCTGCTTTAAAATTGACTTTGGGTGACTTTTGACCAGTTTGCCTCATTTCCTGCTACGCTATTCATTATGTTACCAGTTTAACCCCTTAAAGATAGAAAATAACCAAATCGACCCATTTATAAGTGAATTGACAGTCTAATAGTCTGCATTAATACCATTAAACTTCTGAGTAGTTCCAGATCATTGTGATCAGAGCACAAATTCCAAAGAGTTTGGTATCCTTCATGCCGCTTTGCAATAGCCAGCAAATTAGATGAAAGTTTTCGAGTGATTTCTTCATTTTGCTCTACCACCTCACTTGAGTCCTAAAAATACCAATACTATCAGTTAATGAGTTATCAAGGTCCGCATATTCAAGCTTCATATCATCAAGAGCATCATACGAAAGGTTTGTTTTTTTTTTTTTTTTTTTTTTGCTATTACAAATTATACAAAAAAAATGATTCTGAAAAACTTTACCTGTTTAAAACCTTTAACTTGCTGATAAAGTGAATCAAGAAGAGCATCTCTCCTATTCCAGTACTCATCTAATAAAGCACCACGTTCTTCTTCACGCTCGGCTTTGGCTGTGACGGCACCAAAATATGCTTCAAGTAATACTTTAACCAATACTTCTAGATGAGAATGGAACTCCAACTTTGCAGATCTATCCAGATGTCCCATATCATTTAACAAATGAAGCATGAAAGATGCAAGATTCCACATCCCACTCCTTACCACATTTTGACAGTACCATGGTGTTAATCCTTCTGTTGGGGGATACCACATGCGATTCTCATCCTTGTAATCTATGGATGTATTTAATAATGTGACACACATACTCGACAATTCACATGCTCTTTGGAGCTGAAATGTGAATGGCATCTCCTCGTTAATTATGTGATTTAACTTTCTCTCCAAGCAATGAAATACTTCTTCAAGTTCAGACACTTTACTGTAGAAAACTTCTGCATTATCCCTATCCATTAAAAGGACGGTATTTTGACGAGCTCTCTCGCCAACTAACTGAATCAGGTCCCAAATGGAACCTGAAAGCTCATTTTGGGAGCTGGAGTTGGTAAAGGCAACACCATTTGAGCTCTGCTGTCTAATCAGGTTTTGGAGCTCCCTGAGCTGAATCATGGCAGCAAGCTTTTCACCGTGTTCCATTATGATCTGTAAAGATTTCCCTGGTCACAAGATTAAAAAAGAAAAAATGAAACTTGCTAACTGGACTAGCAGGGTATTTTAGTAACCATAGAAAATGCTAGTAAATTGATAATTAATCATACTCTGTCGAGAACACAGTTCTTCATGGCATTTAGACAAAGCAAGAAACTGGAGATACTTTTGATGCTTATGCTTCTTATCTAGAAGCTGTGTTGAGACAACAGACAGAGCCACGATCTCTGCACCCCTGGTAGTCGTCCAATGTTTAGCTAATGTGTCAACAATAGATTTGCTAACCCTAGCAAATACATTTATTTCTCCATCTCGCTCAAATGCCCCTGAATTCTGAAGTTTGTTAAGGGTACCAGTAACCTCGCCAGATTGAAAAAAATCATGGAAAAACTGGGCTAGCAAAGCTTCTGATTCTTCATCTTGAGCAGTCCGGTGTGCAATTCCTGTAAAAACAGGCCTTTGCCTATCTCCGGAATCCCATGCCTCTGAACTAGCCCTTCTAGGAGCAATGTTTCCTGCAAAAGAAACATTTGTGGATTCTTCTTTAGAACTTCCCTTACGCGACAAACTTCTTTCAGGTGGTTCAACTCCACCAAGCAAAACTGCCTTCTCCGGGATGGCCCACACTCCAGCTTTCTCAGTGAGGACTGCCCAAGCACCATCGTCACCATCATCAGAAGGGAAAACGGAAGCATCCAAAACTTTCCCAGCATCATACGGTAAGTCAAATTTATACAGCCGGCTAGTGTTTCTCCAGTAACGTGTGACTGTTGCAGTTCCATCACCAGATAGTACAATTGAAGATCCAGAAGGTTTGCCTCCAACTTTCAACCTCATGGAGAATAAAAAGTCATCGTCTTCTACTCTACCTTTTGGAACTATCACTTCAATAGGAGATCTTTTCTCCAGGATTTTCTCATGTAAATGATAAGTGGATTCTGAGGAAACATCAAGCCCGGACTTGTACTGCATAGTCAGAAGTGAGTATTCTGTGTAACTTGAACTAGTTGCCCTGTCCTTGCAAAGGGTGGCAACAAGAACGGTAATTACTCTCCCATTATTGTCTATTTGCATGTCAACTGGCGAGATTTTCTTTTGACCAGCAAGGCCCTTCTGTATACCCACATCACCATCATTGCCGACTATTTCATGAGACCACAATTTTGACATAGTAGAATCAGGAGAAAGATCGACAGAGAAACATTGTATTTCATGATCTGTCAACAAAAGAAACCTCCTTTTGGATTCTTTCACAGAATGATTGGGTGCATGCCAAATCATTGACCTTGGGTACCCCTTGGGGACAGGGAGTTGACCTTTAGACGATACAGTAATGATCTCTTGACACTGGATGCCAGTAGGCGAACAAATGAATTTACAAATTTGGCCGTTAGAACTACATGCAAGGGCAATGCAGACACTATGCTTCCCCGGAACAGCCGAAGCAAGCAAAGAATTATAAGACCTCTGTTGTTGCTGCTTGTTTATAGCGGTTAGAGACTCTGATTGATCAATGTAAGTGACTGAAGGAGAGGAAGAATAAATGTTGGCCCAATATATAAGGGCTCGAGTTTTCTTATTGCATAAGAGAACACCAGCAGAAGTTCTTTGTTGAGGGACCTTGTTTGTACTCAACGTGGTGCAATCCCAATCAAGAACCGAAACTAACCATGCACTACCGGAATTCTTGTATATATCTAGATCTTCAAGTATGGTTGAAGGAAGTTCAAGATCGATACACTTTTTTGAAGCTGCTGGTGATAAGTAGCTCCAGATGAAAAGCCTGCTTCCGCATATAACCCATGCCAAAGAGGTTTCCTTGTCCATACCACCATATATGCTTGTATCGCCTATCAAAATAAGTTGGCATTACGTTTCATGAAACAACATGATAGCAATTTAGAAAATTAAAAAACAGGTGTACTAACCAGAAACACGTTTCTGCACCATGTTAGCCTGTTCATCACGAACTACTTGGGGAACTTCTCCAACATATACAGGTTGAATGGGGTCTAAATCATCCACTTTGTCGCTTTTCTTCACAATGGGGATTCTAAGTAATATAAATTATAGGTTATAACAAATGAAAGTATATTCAAGAACATTCATCAATATCGTGCGTCTCATAGTCACTAATTCGAAAGCTCCACTGATGTCAAAACTGATTCATGTCAAAGTCACAAGTGTTCAGAAGTCAGAACAGCCAAAGTTCATTCTCTCTATTTCCTAAAAACAATTCACACTTTTAAACCCCGTTTTTTAATAATATGGTCAAAAGTTTATAAAAATTTAAAACCCATTCTTCATGTTAAAAGATTATACAACGCACCCCTATATATTATCCTAACAGAAGGACAGATTAACCCTGCCCCAATATGAAGGGTCCCTGGCTCTAGTACAAACCTTTCTAACACAAGACCCTGCAATTCCTCCAATAAACTGATTACCAACCGTTTAAATAACACGTCAAGAACATAAACTACGCAATTTCCAAATAGTGTAAGCTTGCTGAATAAAATATCCTTAAAATACTTCTAAGAAATAAACACACTAATGTTGTCTAATACAGACACTGCTAAGTCAAGTTAAACTGAAGACAGAAGAACATATACATCAACACTCTATGAAAACTAATTTCCTACATATAGATACTGATGTTAAACAGAACGTGTAGGCACAAACTGCACTCTAAATCCTAGATTTGTTTATTATTTATAAAGAGTTCTCGGACTCCTACCTTTCCACGTAACAAATGACATGTTTGCCTAAAGTTAAGGGATGCGGTCTGTAGCAAAACCTCTACTTATTCACGATAAACTCCATCTACAATATATATTCAACCTTCAATCCAGATGCGTGTGATTAGTATCTTTTAAATACTAAACCTCGTACTCCGCAATTTAGACTAACATTATCTAGTTTACCTTCATATCATATTTTCAGACGATATTCATAGGAACAAGTAAAATCAACACATCTACTGTAAATCGAAATGACGGACTAAGAAGTAAACCAAGAGAATGCACACAATTAATTCAATCCGTTAAACGAGCATAATATAATCCACCGTAACGTGCATTCAGTGACACAATTCAAAATGATGTAATAGTCAAGTGAGAGGAGTTATTTACCTAGCTTGTACAGACAACCGAGACGATACTCCCCACGGAGCAGGCGTACCGGTACTCGGTCGGTCCGGAACAGAATTTGCAGTCACCGGTCTTCTATGGTCAGTGAGAGGAGTGACCGGAGATCCAAAACTGACCGGCGCCGGTTGCGTACGAGCGGTTCGATCCTTTCTAGAAGTAGCGTTTGATTTCTTAGTTCCTGGAGAAAACATTGTTGAAGAAAAAATGAAATTGATTTGAATGAAAGGGGGGTTTAGGGTTTTATATAAAAATGGAGGCAAAACTTGTTTTTTATAAAATGTGAGAGTGAATGTATAGCGTTCAAACTTCCAATTATGGATCGATTTTTCTAAACATTGTTGGAAGGATTTTATTGCTAACTATTTTATTCATATAAATGAGTATAGTGTATAGTATAAAGTATAAGTATACCGTCGGATATAATCGTTATTAATGGTATTTAATTTCGAGTTTAAAAATATATGATATTTATTTCTAAGACATTTGTTTTTAATTACTAATACTCGTACTATCTTACTTTTCTCCACCTTTATTCAGCAATCATCGTTTTATTTAAAAAAAAAGATGCTAATTTTATTGTCATTATTTAAAAAAAGCGTATTAACTTTATTGCCATTTTGTTACTTTTTTAGGGCACTGAAATATTGCATAGGTCTCGATTTGTTTTAGGTGACTGAGATATTGTAATTTTTTCTAAATATAATACAAATATATATATGAATCAGATTACATTATATTATACATATATACATTTGACAACCCTCTTTTTGAAAGAGACGTTAGGAACGGTGGAGCAGATTGTACATATATACATTTGACAACCTTTTTGAAAGGACAAACAGTTAAGCATGCATGCAGTCTGCTCCCATTAGCTAGCATGTCTACTTTAATAACTTATTTTATTTTTTTCGTTTTTTTCCGGGCTTCTCTATTGGATTACGCTATAAAATAAATTGTTTACCTTATCTTTTTACTTTATTCTATTAAATAAAGTAATTACATGCTTATTTTGATTATTTGTTGGTTCCTTCTTTTTTAGTTACTCTTTATTCTATTAAATAAAGTAATTACATACTTATTAACTGCCCGTCGGATGAAAGATTTACTCTTAGACCGGCCGACGTTTTGGTTTTTGGATGGGTTGGAGGAAAACATGCATGCATGGATCTGACCGGGGTTTCTCCTCTCGTGGGGTTAAGGAGTAGCGGTTTTACAGCGGGGCAGGCTACTTTGAAGGCCGCTTCAGGCAAAGTGACAAAACACGAGAAAGCATGCATTGAAAATCAACACGTGTTTATTTCCTTTGCTTTTGATACATTCGGTTTCCTTGCACCGGATGCGGTTGAGCTACTCAGTCGAGTTCAACGTGTTATGCATAACAATGTTATGACACCTAGATCAACAGATGTAGTTTTTAAACGTATTGGTTTTGCAATCTAAAAAGGATTAGCGGCGCAGCTTGTTGTCCGCTTGCCTTCTGTCACTTTGTAAATTCTTATGATTGTTTATTGGTTCCTTCTTTTTTGTTACTCTATAATATATGGTGTGTACATATTCATTTTTTCCACGCTTTTTTTTTGGATTACGCTATAAAATAAGTTATCTACCTTCTCTTTTTACATTATTCTATTAAATAAAGTAATTATATATTTATTTCAATTATTTGTTGGTTCTTTCTTTTTTAGTTACTATATAACATACGATGTATAAATATTTATTTTGATTTATTTTTAATTTTTTGTTTAAGCCTTTTATATTGGGTTAATTTTTATTTTTTACCTATCTTTTAGGTCACGCTAATTAATAAATTAGTAACGCCTTAATTTCGAATATTTATTTATTTTTGGTTTTAACTTTCTTTTTAGATTACGTTATTTACTTTGCAACGTTTTCATTTATGTTTTTTTTACACAATCAATTCATTGAACTTAAAATTTTATTCTTTTTTTATTTTACAACATTTTACATCGGATAAAGTTTTGTCCTGCCGTAACGCGCGAAGGAAATAATCTAGTTTTAAACAAAGGTGGTTATGAAGCCTAGCATATGTTTTTACAATAATAGGTCACGGGATCGAGACATTTTGAAAGGAGATTAGTTAAACTTCCTTTTTTTCTCTTCCTAAGTTTTAAGTAAGGTTACGAGTTTAAAATACTTTTATATTGTGTACTCGAGTTTACTTCTTTTTTTGGTGGAACCTATAGATGAAAGGGCCTATAGATGAAAAAACACATTACTTTGTTTTATGTTGTTAGAAACAAAGTTTTCTACTCCGCAACTCTAATGTTACTGTCATAAGACTGCTTTGGTGGAAGTTGACTCGTGTATCCAACAATTGGTGTCGTTGGAGGTTTCTTATTAGCATTATTACCTTAATGTTTTGCGTAACATCTTGGTGATGCCACATCTTTATGGTAGTTAATTGATGTTTACTAACGACCTTAAAAAGGAAAAACGTATCTGGTTATCACTTTAAATTGAAGCTTGTATCCAGAAGTTATATAATCTATTATCTATACAAAACAAGTTCATGTCGATGTGAGACTCGCTGACTTATTTTAGATGCTGCTACATTTCGACAACTACTTCAATACGTGAATCATTTGTTTCGGAATTTTGTTGATATTGAATTCCGAGTATGTGGTTCAGTTTGATGGATGGATTTATTGATTTAGTCATAAAATATACACCCATTGACCCAAATATAAATATTATGTAACTAAAGTCATATGCAGACTTAGTAAAGAAAGAACTGCAGGTCAGGAAATTAAGCATTCAAACAGTCTAACGAGGGTAAAGAGAAGAGTGTATAACGAGATGACACGAAACTCCTTTATGCTATGTTCCCGAGTTTATTTTTAAAATAAGGGTGCTGCACACTGGAAAAACAAACCAATTCCAAAATTGAATGGATAAGATGAACTTCCAAATACAGAAAAAAATATGTCAGTGTAATAATGATCCCAATCATATACATTTGTAACAATGCTACCCATAACATGTAAAGCCGGTTGGAATACTGCCACGTTACAAGTATATTATAACTGAATGGATAAAAACTTTCAAAACAACGTCTGATAAAAGACTCTTACTAAAAATAGAATCAACAAGATCATCAGATGGGGGTTTGGTTTCCCTCTTGCCGTTCCTGTCCGGGTCACAAATAACGAACGATGTTGCTTCTGCTTCAACTTCACAAAATGTTGATATCCATCAGTGTTACACCAACCCTCTCAAGAAATACAAACTGACATACTCAATACCTTCCTGCACACCGGGAGAAGTAAAATCCATCTATCGATTTATTTATTTAACACAAATTATGTCTACACTTTTAAGAATAATGCATGTCAAGGCCACCCATGTATTTAACGTTTTTCATTATGGCCACTCGCATATTGAAACTATATATAATTCATACTAGCGAGAGTCTTTTCTTGCATACTAACTTACCGGGATCAGGAAACTTGCTCATTATACGAAGAAATGTGTCTATATACAATATGTACGAGTTATCCGCCAAATCGAATCCCTGCGATCTCTCTTATGCAAGCCTAACTAAATCTATTTTATATATACATATACCATTCTTACCATTTGGTGTATATTAAAAAAATAGCATTCGGTTTATCAGTTACACCACCGACTTTGACAAAATAGTAAATTTTCACGAAAAGTGCATATCTAACAGGAGTTTTACCCACTGCTAAATCCAATACATAAGGAAGTTGGTCTGCAAACATGCTAACCAAAAAAAAAGTTATATCCTTTTCTTACTTTACATGTAGTCTTGTAAACGAGAGATGCAGTTTTTGTACCCTCCCTAACCGCATACTTCACATCCATCATTTTATATGATTGAGAGACTAGTACGTCTTTGATACTATATTAGTTAGGTTGAATTTAACATGAACACCTAATTTGTTCTTTTAGTATTAAAACATACAAAAGCACATGCATGATATTTAAGAAAGCATCCCTACTTAAATCTTTTGCCACATACGTTTATCACAGGAAAGAGCTTACCTTGTTACCGTGAACCTATTGGCTACTGAGTCTTTTGCTTGTGCAGTAATGGGATCATTTGTAAGACGACATCAACTTGCCTCAACATTGCATGGCCGATTTTGTGTACTACAATTAACTTTTCATCCACTTGAGGCTGGAACTTTTCATATAAGAAAGGCAGCGATAAACTAAGAAATACCCCTGAGACAAAATCAAGAATTATGTCAGGTTATGGGAAGTTTAGGGCTTGTGGAAAATGAGGTGTTTCTAAATTTTTATTTTTTTTTAACTCGGAAAACAGAATACGAGTTCAAATAATGCTTTTGCAGGGGGAAAAAAGTCAACAAACCAAAAAAACCAACCTTCCTTCAATATAATAACAATTCTGAAAACTCACTTTTACCCTTTTCCTAATACACTTTTCAAAACTATTCTAATTTCAAAAAGCATCAATATTTAATCATGTTTCCCAATTTTCAACACTTTTAGAGAAGTAAAAAACAACTCCTACGTTCTTTTAGATAGTTAGACATGAAAAAGAAATACAACAGCGTAAAGAAGAAAGACAAAGCACAGAAACTAGCTTACCGATATAGACTAGCGTAAGGAAGTTAAAGAAGCTACCAACAAAAGAAATCAGCCATAAGCTAGAGACAACCTGAAAAATCAACACAAATTACGAGATTGTAAAATCCAATTTCTAAAAAGAAAGAGGAAAACAAAATAAAGGAAAAGTCTCAAAATTTTTGTACCCCAATCAAAGCTTTTACGTTTCCATCAACTGCAATTTGATGTGCGATTGAAAACACATGATTTATCCACACTTGCATCTCATCAGCAGCGATAAGAACGGATTCCTCAGAAATGTCCAAGTCAGGAATTGGAGGCAGCGGTCTACATTCAGATAAAATACAATATATTAGTTCTTTTCTTAATTCTAATGTACTTAAACAAAAAAATATCCAAGCACTCAAAATATATCAAAACAACAAATATGAACCATGCATAAACTTATGAGTATACATTAATCAGAAGTCAAGACCCTAAACAAATAACATAGCATCTATAGTAAGAAATTATAATTCATAAAATATGTATTATTAAGCATATAGTCCATTTTGTTGAAGCTGTTACTTACAAATAAGAGCTCATTTAATGAGCGGAGATGAATGTACACAAACAAAATTAATTTGCACAAATCAATTTTTTGGCTTTTGACAATATTACCTACAAACATTTTTGTCTTCTCCTTTTATATTGAGGGAAAACATGTCAAAATCCATAGAATTGTTGCGTACTTGTGTGCAAATCAATTTTGTTTGTGTATAAATTGCCACCAATATCACAGGAATTTCCATGTTTTTTCTGGCAGTTACATACATGCCAAATTTTAGAAAGCTGATATCAAGATCTAATACATTTATTCGCATTTTAACAAGGGGTGATTGTGATAATGGCGTTTGCAAAATGCCCTAATAATCAGAAAATATTTTATAGCAAACCATCCGAAAAAGTGATCATTTGCGTTTTCTTAGAAGGATAACAGTGAGACCTTTTTTTTTGCAGACGCCGTTTTGCATAGGCAAAATATGTCCTGCAAACACATTCCCAAACAACCCTAAATGTGTTCTTTATGTAAACTTCTTATATTATCTTCTGTATCATTGCTAAGGTAAAAACTTGATATGACCCTAATCAATTGCTAATCCACGATTATTCTTTACAGATAAAAGGTATAATATACAAGTGAGCTCATCAAGCAAACGTATAAACAAACCTATTGAGAAGGGATGCAGATTTAGCCCAAAAAAAGAGTATAACAACCAAAAGTAACAGATTATTGGCGATGAACGCCAAAATGTTATATCCTCCTTTTTCAAATAAAAACCACATGATAGTTGAACAAACTAGCACAACTCCGGCTCCATAAGAATTCCTCCATAGCAATATATCAGCAACTGGCCCACAAAAAATACAGAAAAAAAGGTCTGATCATATACAAAATTACGGTCGCAGTCGAATTGTGTAAAACAATGCATATAGATATCAAACTGATCAAAAAGAATATATCATTTAAAAAATTGGCATCGATTACTGTTAGAAAACTGTGTGTGTGTTTATGTATATGTGTGCGCGATAAGAATTCCTCAAATAACAAAGCAACAGCTACTACACCACCAAATTCAGAACAAAAACTTAAATCTCCTGACATATGAAATCACGATCTAGATCACATTGTATCACAAAATGCATATAGATATCAAATTGACATAAGAAAACGAAATTATTAAGTTATACCTAATTAAATGAACTCTAAAACAGTAAAACTAACATACATTACAATCTGAATCAAACTGCATAACGGAATGCATATAGATATCAATTTGTAATTAAATCATAATTAATAAGTTCACAATCTGAATCGAAGTGTATCAGAGAATGCATATAGATATCAAACCGATTATGTATACAATAGATATCGATTACAACTGAAAGCTTGTGTGTGTGTAATATAAAATCCTCAATAACGATATATCAGAAACTACACCAAATTCACGAACATAATTTACAAAAATCACAATCGCAACCAAGCTATGATATGAATCTCATTACCAATCATTTCTATTATTAACATCGAATACAACTACAAGCTAGTGTGTGTGTGTGTGATATGAATTCCTTAATAACAAAATATCAGCAACTCGTAAACAAAACTAAATTATCATTCAAGACTAGCACCGTTGCGATCTAATTATTTCACAAAATGCATACAAATATCAAATTTCAATCGAATCAATGCACATAGATATCAAATTTATCAAGGAAAACAAAATGATAACGTTAATGAATCGTTTCTAGAAATGAAATCGATCGATATAGATAGATACCTGAGCCGGATCCAAGAGCCTCGTGGACGGAAATCCGATCGAAATCAACCATGGCTAGAAACTAGGGTTTTGGATGAACAAGAAACAGATGGATTACCAGAAGAGAGAGAGAGAGAGAGAGAGATTTTGAAAAGGGTGGATTTTTATATTTTAAACAGACCAGAAGAAAAATAGCGGTGATCTGGGTGTTATCGATTTAATGAAAAAAAATATGTTGATTTTATGATTCAAGTAATCAGAAACGTGTTAAATTTTACGTAGGATCTATATATATATCATAAGATTTATATGGGATTTTAATATTTTTTTATAAGATTTTAAGATCTCGATCCAAGTCAATCTTAATTAGCTTGAATTTCCGGTTTAAAAAATCAAAAATATACAAGGTTTTTTTTGGATACAGGTACAAGTATCCATACTTCAGTTTCTCTTTCGCTCTAAACCCCTGCAAAGAGTTACAAATATGAGCTCCACAACCAGTGTCATAGACCCAAGTATTTGATTTAGCGAAAGAATAGAATCCAATGGTGAAAATACCTGTAGAACCGGTTGTGCCGTTCTTTTTGTTATTTTGCACCTCGGCAAGCCACTTAGGACAGTTCCTCTTCCAGTGACTCTTATCTCCACAATAATGATATGTATCATCTTGTGCGAACTTTGCCTTCTTAGCTGGAGGAGTTTGCTTAGGCTTGGAAGAATAAACAACAGCTTGTTTATTTTTACCACCCTTTGCAATGTTCCCTTTAGCCTTTAGCGGTTCCTTTTTCTTCTTATGAGCTTGGCTACCCTCAATCATTAAGACTTGAGTGCCTTTCACCTTCATTTTTGACTTTTCGAATTCCACCAACATAGCGTGGAGTTCGTTGATGCTTTTGTTCATACTTTGCATATTATAACCTCGTGTGAACTCCTCAAATTCCGGTGAGAGAGAGTTGAGAACAATGCTCACAGCGACTTGGTTATGATATGCAAATTGCATCCTAGTCAAACGATCAAACAAGCTTTTCATGTTCATAACGTGAGTCCCAACGGGCGTTCCTGACACATGATGACATGCATGTACTTCTCGAATCAAGTCATTTAGCTCAAGGTCGGCTTGTTTCTCATACGATGCATGTAGCTCAGATATGATCTGATTGGGTTGCTTGTTGTCAAACTGCTTTGCAAACTCAGAGGACATGCAACTCAACATAAGACATTGCACTTCTACGTGAGCTTTATAGGTTGCCCTATACAAGTCACGTTCCTCTTGAGGAGCTTCAGCAGCTGGCTCAGCACCCAAAGGTGTTTAAAGGATATGTTCGCGCTCCATCACTCTTAGGACAATCCTCAGTGATCGGTGCCAATCATTGAAATTCGGCCCAATAAGAATATTGCGCCTTAACGCGATTTTGGTTTCATTCAAAATCTCATCAGTTGCGTTTTGTGCCATTTCTGCAAAAACAGAGTGAAAGTTCTTATTAGTACTTTCGACATAAAATTCTTAACATAAAACGTAAAACCCATGGTTTACTTTTAGTTAAGTCTAGGATCCAATTGACATATTACCGTTTCATCAGTTGATCTGCTAGGAACTAAGTTATACTCAAAAGGTAAGTGACGATCCGTAATTGCATTTACCGGTGCAACTCCTAGAAAATGGGACTTAATGTCATAATTCGATCCGAGCATCTAAATGGTGATCGTGACATTAATCATGCTTCGTCGAATCTTATCGCTATCGGCGTTTACAGTCTCACTGCATAACCCGATTTAAGTCATCCGACTGAAGACTGCAAATAGTCCACCATAGTCTCACTATGAGTGGTAATCCACCTTGGATACACTTCACCTACGTCTCACGTAGAGTGACGAGCAAGTACAAGTTGTCTAGGCAATACAGATAGCAATTGACTTAAATTCCATGAGTGTTAAAAATCTACGTACGCAATTGCCATGCAACAATTTTGTAACGTAATTTAATTAAAAACAAAAAGTTTTTATTTTACTGGTTATTAAACATGTTTCTATGATTACCTAATTCATACAACTAATCGTAACATGGTCATCATTAAAACCCTTTCGGTAGCTCTACAAGGGGTACGACCAGGTAAGCAAGTGAGGGTAGGGGACGACTAAGCATCTCTTAAAACCTGACCTCATTAGGAGTAGAATACTCCGCAAACTTTCCTAGACATCGTCCTTTATGTAGGTGAGCCTAGTTGGGTAATAATACACTGAGCATGTACAATCTAGTTATGAATTACTAATCACACGCTTATTAAATCGATGGTTTTTAAGATATTTTGTAAATTTATACGTTCCGTCGCTTGGACCAAATTACGGTATATAAACCCAACCAATGCGTTTTAGAATGTATAAAATTTTGCCAAAATAAATTAATAACTCGTTGTAATAATTCTTTAGTCATATTAATTTAATTTTATTTCTTTCAAAAAACATTTGACAACAATATTAACAATATACATTAAGAATTATTCTACGCATCCAATGGGTATCCTAAACATGCAAATGGTCTCTATGGTCATTTTAAATATACAAACCCTTTTACCCCCGTTTCAACGGAAACGGACCACATACATCCGTTCACAAAATCAAATATGGATTGCATAGGCGGTTTGTATATTCAAAATTCTCAATATCAAATAAACCACATAAACCTTTTAAGCATATAGTTCTTATTAAGGTGTCACACATATACAATTAACCAATTAATAATATGTGTCAATATATGCAATTTACTTTTTATAATATCATAATATCTAATTATGTTTACAAAGTTATGCATGTAACTTAATAAACATAATTTATAAAAAATAAATACGGCACATAATTAATTAAACATCAAAATTTGCGTTTAAGGTTTCAGACTTAATCAACGTTTAAACAAAACAAAACAAAAAAACGTTTTTTTTTTTTTTTTTTTTTTTTTTTTTTTTTTTTTTTTTTATAAAACAGCCCACTGCGCCGCACCAGGTGGTGACTGCGGCGCAGTGAGGCAACATATTACGTTTTAACATTCGTTTAATCCCATACCTCGATCCCCCCCACAAGTTTTACAGATTATCCAAAATAAAATTACTATGTTTTGGCTGATACCACTATAGGTATACACCTCGAGTCAATTTATCAAATAATTATATGCAGCGAAAATTAGGAGCACATAGTAATAATAAATCGGATATAAAGTGTGTACCTTATTGAGCAAACAAAATAATGAAGACCTAACGTAAGGTTTTTACCACGGTTGCGTACGCGATACCCTCTTTATCGACAGACCAGTATGCTAGTACTTGTTTAACGCTTTGTACAACAATTGTCGTAGCAGCAACTCTTATTACAAAAAAAAAAAAAAAACAAAAAAACCCTTTTTTTAAGAAAATAAATAACCGATTGGTAAAAAAAAAAAGGTTTCTTTTAGTCGATGTTTTTTTTGTAATGATTTAGGGTTTAGGGTTTATTTTTTATTTATAGGTTTTCAAATCTTAGAGTTAATGTTATATTACAATAAGGAAACCTCCTTATTTACATAATAAACCCTCCATTTAATAAATATTACACTTAACCCATTAAGTAATATTTACTAAATACATTAAACTAATAGTCGTGTCTAAATGTCGATGTGTGCGCTCCAGTAGTCTCACACATTTACAGTCACATATTTATTCGACACTATTCAAATACCTACAGTCTTTTGGAAACGACCATACTATGAATATGAATCAGTGTGTTTTGTTGGGTTTATTTTCAATTTTTCTAACCAATGAGAAAAAAGTAATTTTCCTAACAAATTGGCACAAAATTAATAGATTTATTTAACCTATTATATTAGGGATTTAAATTTAAATTAGAGTGGGAAATCTTTATACATAAGAAAGAGAGTGCCAAAGGATGAAATTTGATTTTTCGGATTTGAAAACCTAGCTTCACTATATTAAAGTTTCCCGGAGTTTGGACGGTCGGGTCATCACGAAATTTTCATTATCGCTTTCTAACACGAGGTCGAACGTTTTCAACAACGGAGATTGGTTTTTGAGGTCCGAAGGTCAATGTTTTAAGTTGCCGAACAACAAAAAAAAAAGTGGGTATTTTTTTCGTCTTTTGTCTTTCTTTGATTCCATATTTTGTTGATTAATTCTAAGAGAATGTTGATTATTGTTTGCTTCTATTTTATCTAGAGAAGACTTATTGTATTGCTATTGTAGTGGATTTTAAGCGGCCTAAATGTCTTGTGGTTTTACTCTCGTCTTGAGAGGTTTTCAAGCTAAAAGTTTTGTGTATTTTTGTGTGTGCTTGATTATCTATTGTTATTGAAATGGGACTGATTTATATTGCATTTAGAATAAACTAGTTGTTTGAATCCTCACAAGTTCATACAAGTTGGGAAAGTTTTGCCAAACGAAGGTTTAATTCAGCATTTGTTAATACCCTTGTGGTGTTTTTCACATCAGAGTGGTCTAAGAGTCATTGAATTTAATCCTTGGTTTTGACTTTCCTGAACGATGGAAGCTAATACAAGTAGGATGGTGATTTTAAAGGGTTCCAGTTACTATGTATGGAAGTTGAAGATGGAAAACCTTTTTTGTGTGAAAGATTATTATTTGCTAGTGTTTAGAGAAGATAAACCTGAGAATAAAACAGATGCAAAGTGGAATACTTTGCATAGACATGTTTGTGGGTATATTCGAGAGTGGGTGAATGATTATGTTTTTAACCATATTAGTGGAGATATACATGTTCATACTTTGTGGAACAAGCTCGAGCAATTATATGCTTGAAAGCCTGAGAATAACAAATTGTTTTTATTTTAACAAATGATGAATCTAAATTACAATGGTTGGACTACTATCACTGATTATTTAAATTTTTTCAGGGAATTATAAATCAGCTTGCAGGAATGGGTATCAAGTTTGAAAATGAGATCCAAGGTCTATGGTTCCTTGGTACGCTACCGGATTCTTGGGAGACTTTTAGGACATCATTATCCAACTCCGCACCAGATGATGTTCTTACCATGGAATTGGCTAAAGGCATTAGTTTGAATGAAGAGATGAGAAGAAAGTCACAAGGTTCCTCTTCACAATCAAGTGTTTTAGTCACAAAAAGGTGGGGGAGAAGTCAAAGTAGAGATCCGAGTAACAATGTTAATAACCGTAGAAATTCCAACAAAGAAAGGTTTGCTGATGTTGAGTGCTATCATTGAGGCTTAAAGTTCCTCACAACAAAGTAATGTAGAAAGTTAAATAAAGAGAACAAGAAGAAAATGCACAACAATCAAAAGAATAACTAGAAGAAAGATGACGGGAGCAATGCTAGTTCTGAAGTTAGTACTACCACTTTGAGTTCTTTATTTGTTGTGATTATAATATGCTTAATTTGCGCACGATTATTTGAGTTGGGTTATTGATAGTGGTGCTTCGTGTAATGTTATATCCTGAAGGTATTTCTATTCATCTTACAGTCTAGGTGATTATCGAGTTGGGAATGGGTAATGTCGGGTTATCAAAGTTTGTTGGAATTAGGGAGGTCTGTTTGAAGTTTGAAACTGGGATGGAGCTGGTTTTGCATGACGTAAAACATGTCCCAGATATGAGACTTAATGTTATTTCTACAGGCTTACTTGATAATGATGGTTATAACAACGGTTTTGGTAATGGACATTGGAAACTCACTTTTGGTTCATCGATCGTGGAAAGAGGTATGAAAGACTCAAAGTTTTTAAATCTGTTCTCACTTATTGATGAATACAATTTATACGCATTTATAAATGCGTAGAAATGGACAAATCCTACGCATTTTTTGAAAAGTGCGTAGAGTAGAATGCGTACAAATGACTATTTTTTTGTGGTGAACTATCACTCATGATATGCAATTGTTTTTAGGGTGTAAGATGTTTGAGTGTATTCAAGCATATATTAGAGGTGAATACATCAGGCCTTTTGATGCTTATTGTAGAGAGAAAGGAATTCGGTACCAAAAACGTCCTCTAAAGACATTGCAACTGAATGAATTAGCAGAGCGAATGAACATATAATTGGTTGAGAGAGTTAGATATTTGCTTTCACATGTAGGGTTGTCAATTTCCTTTTAGGGTGAAGCTTTGAATATGGTGGTTCATGTTATTAATCTAACCCCTTGGGTTCCTTTGAGTTTTGATGTTCCTAACAAGGTTTGGAGCGATAATGATGTTTCCCATCGTAACGTACTGGTGTTTGGATGCAAGGCATTTGTGCATATTCCCAAAGATGAAAGACCAGAGATGCAAGTGAAGTCTAAGCCATGTGTTTTCCTTGGTTATGTCCAAGATGAGTTCGACTACAGGTTGTATGATCCAATTCACAAGAAACTTGTACGAAGCCGAGATGTAGTGTTTATGGAAGATCAAACTATGAAAGATGATGAGAAGTTAGAGACAGTTCCTCAACATGGTGATGAGCTTATTGATTTGGACTTGGTTCCTCCTCAACATGTTGAGCCACAATTCGAAGATGATGTACATAATTATGAACAACAGGTGCTGATGAATTTAATGCTCCATAGCATATTATTATTCATGAAGACGTTCATCAAGAGTTACGAGTACCAGATATACCATTGTTTGTCCCACTTAGATGATCTACCCGAGATCGTCATCCTTATACACAATATTCAACTGATGAGTATGTTACACTCACTGATCGGGGAGAGCCCGAGTGTTATGAAGAAGCCATGGAAGATGAGCATAAGAAAGAGTGGCTTGAAGGCATGCAATATGAGATAACTTACTTGCGTGAGAATAAACTTATGAAGTGGTGAAGTTGCCTAAAGGCAAGAAAGCTTTGAAGAACAAGTGGCTATACAAGTTGAAGATGGATCAGCAAACTTCACTACCCACGTACACAACTATATTGGTAGGTATATGGTTCAGTGAAAGGAAAGGTATTGACTTTGATGAGATTTTATTTCCGATCATGAAGATGGGATCCATTCGTGGTGTTCTTGGTTTAGCGTCTAGTCTTGATCTCGAGGTTGAGCAAATGGATGTCAAGACAACTTTCCTTCATAGTGACTTGGATAAAGAGATCTACATGGAGCAACGTGAAGGTTTTCATGTAAAGGGTACAGAAGATTATGTCTGTAGACCTCATAAAATTCTACATGGATTGAAGCAAGCACCAAGGCAGTGGTAAAAGAAATTTGAGTCGGTTATAGGGGAGCAAGGCTACCGAAATACGACTTCAGACTACTGTGTTATCTTTAAGTTTGGCGATGATGATTTCGTCATATTGTTTCTATATGTTGATGACATGCTGATTGTCGGCAAGAATAGTGGAATAATTTCTTAGTTGAAGTGAGAGTAAAGAAAGTAATTTTCTATAAAAGACTTGGCATAAGGATTACTTGTGATAGAGGTGCCAAAAATTTACATATTTCAGAAGAGAAATACATTGAGAAAGTGCTTTGTAGATTCAACATGGATAAAGCTAAAGTGGTTAGTTCCCTTCTTACTAGAGATTTCCCCTTCTTCAGAAAAGGAGATTGAAAAGATGGATAAAGTTCCCTATGCCTCGGCAGTTGGAAGCTTAATGTATGCTATGGTGTGTACAAGACGTGATATAGCCCATGCATTAGGTTTTGTTAACCGGTTTGTGTCAAATCCGAGTAAGAAGCATTGGGCAATAGTTAAATGGATCTTTAGATATTTACGAGGTACTTCCAATTTGGATATCACATTGGAAACGATCAGCCAATGCTTGTGGGTTTTCAGACTATGATATGGCTGAAAATAAAGACAATATGATATCCACTTCTAGATATTTGATGACCTATGCCGGGGGGGAGTGTCATGGTAATCGAGACTGCAGACTGCAAAAGTGTGTTGCTTTGTCTACAACAGAGGCGGAGTATTTGGCGGCAACAAAAACGTGCAAAGAACTATTTTGGTTGAAAAGTTTTATGCAGGAGCTTGGCTTCAAGCAACAACGCTACGTCGTTCTTTCTGATAATCAAAGTGCGATTCATCTTGCTAAGAATTCGACTTTTCATAGAAGAACAAAACATATTGATGTAAGGAATCATTGGATTAGAGATGCTCTTAAAGATGGATTGTTTGAACTTGATAAAGTTCACACCAATGATATTGGTTCCGATATGTTGACAAAGGTCTTGGCAAAGAAAAAGCATAGGGAAATTTTCGTCAAACGAAGGTTTAAATTCGCATTTGCTTATACCCTTGTGGTGTTTTTCCGATCATGTTTACCTTCAAATCATCCTTGTTATCATTCACAAAGTTGCTCAAGTTGCCCTTCAACACATAATTTTGGGTGTTTTTCATGTTCCATATCTTCAAGTCCAACGTTTCCTCGTACATTTTAAACCTTGGACCCAATACTCGTACCTTAATAAGAATAGCATAATTAATTGACTTTACATTTGAGATTACAATTTTTTATAATGTCTGCTCTTCGGTAGGGATTCAACTGAATTGGAGTATAAAAGAAATGAAACATTAGACTCAAGGAAATATTAAAAGAAAAAAAAAACTGAAATGAGTTAGGATTAAAAGAACTGTTGGAATAGTCTCTCTTATTGGATCGAATTTGAATAAGTGCTTTGGTTGTCTGCTACTTGCTACAGACTCGAAACTTTCTTCTTGCTTGTGTTTGATCAAAAGATCAAAGTATTCTTGTTGTTTGGTGTTTGATCAAAGGATCAAAGTTCTTGCTGTTGGAAACTATGAAGTTTCTCTTGCTGTTTGTAGAAACTATAAAGTTTCTCTTGCTGTTTGCTTAGAATTTGTGATTAAATTCCTCGTTGTTTGTTTGTTTGGGCTACAACCCAGTAATCTTGCAATTATAGGCTACGACCTAGTTTTATTTGGGCTCCTACCCAAAAATCTTGTTGTTTAGGCTATGACCTAATTTTGTTTGGGCTACTACCCAAAAATCTTGCTATTTAGGCTACGACCTAATTTTGTTTGGGCTCCTACCCAATAATCTTTCTCTCTAGGCTACAACCTAGTTTTATTTTGGGCTCCTACCCAAAAATCTTGCTATCTAGGCTACAACCTAGTTTTATTTTGGGCTCCTACCCAAAAATCTTGTTATCTAGGCTACAACCTAGTTTTATTATTTTTGGGCTCCTACCCAAAAATCTTGCTGACTAGGCTACAACCTAGTTTTTATTTTGGGCTCCTACCCAAAAATCTTGCTGTTTTGTATTTGTTAAAAGCAAAACGTTTTTTGTTTCTTTTAAAAATACAAAACTTTATTCTATTTACTTTTACCTTTATTATTTACTTTCCTGTATGTATTTTTCAAAAGCCAAAAAAAATCTAACATATAAGTAAAGGAAAGAAAAATAAAAGTAAAGTGAAAATGGGTTTTCTTTATAAAACCTGATGGGCCTTGCTATATGGGTTAAAAAAACCCGGTTTCACATGATCTGCCTTTTGGTGTTAATAGATAACACCTCTTTCTCCTCTTTGTAACCACCGTCCCTTTTCTCTTTTCTTTCTTCTCTATGTGGAAATCACGCCGCTTGCTTGTTTGGTGGATTGTCCGCTGATTGAAGATTTGTTGGTTCTTGCGAGTATCTCGCCTCTATCTTGATCAGAATCAGGTTGGTTTGTTCCTTTATTGATTCTGATTTGCCCCTTCGATGATGACTTCGGTTAGATGATTCGATGTGGGTTTTTTTTAATCTTGGTATATGATGAATCAGCTTATTCAACTTTTTGCTCTGATACCATGTTGTGTAGTTTGAGTCGGTCAATTTTGGACATTGCAGCGAGACATTTCCTACATGGTATCAGAGCAAACTTTGCCACAAGATGTATTAATGCAAGTTGCACAATACCCGACTGCAAAAGAAGTATGGGACTCAATCAAAGTCAAGCATTTAGGAGCCGATCTTGTTCAGAAAGCAGTGTAGGTTCAGTGTCAGTGTCGTAGATGAGGTGATAACTGCCATTTGGCGGTTATAACTGTCAAAGACAGTTGGGTTGGGTTTTTGACCCGTTTGACCCATTTGTTTGGGATTATCGATATGTTTGCGTTTGACCCAATAAGAACGGTAAAGTCGACAAAGGTCGACTAAGAATCTAAAGTTGTAAAAGTTAAGAGGAAAATTTGAAAATAAATAGTACGGAGTAATAGCTGCTTCAACAATTGAAGTACATGGAATAGTAAGCGACTTTTCATAAGCACAAATTTTTTAGGGATGTGATTAAAAGAGATAAACAATGTATCACAACTTGTATTCCATAAAGCTAGAGAATCTCAAATACAGGGACGATCATAATTATGTATCACAAAATTATGCATGCTTGAAATTTTTAACTATGATCCTAAAAGGTGGTGTTCATAAGGGATGGTTGGTTTAAGTATTAGAGATAGTTTAAAGACTATCGATGATATATTTCCTCCTTTTTATGCGTTGAAAAGACATAATCTTGATGATGGGTTTTCAAAATTTCAACACATTTAAATGTAGGTGCAAGCATAGTTTGGTTCGTTCGGTTCGGTTTTTGGCATAAAACCCAATCAAATTGAAACTTTGGTTTTTAAAAGTTAGGAACCGTGTGGTTCAATTTGAAATCAGTTCATTTTTTCGGTTTTTGGGTCAATATCGGTTCGGTTCGATTTTTAGTAGGTTTTTTGAAACTTTGTCTAATTCGACGCAATAAGTAAAATCTTCTTATTTTTGGTCGAACAAATATAATTTTGATATAATAATTTTGAACTATTAAGCTATAAACATTTTTTTCATACTACCTATTATGATTTTGTCTAAAGAAACAAAGTAATCTAAATATTAACTATATTATAAAGAATCTCCTCATACTCTTAATCCTTTAAAATTTAAGTAATTGAAATTACTTATTTACCGTTATTCAATTCAAACACATAGAAATTATAATTAAGTTAAATTACTTATTTACCCTTTACTAATTAAATTCGATATCTTTATGATTTATTACATAATAATGAATTTAAGGTTTTTTCGAATTCTATGTTTTAAGTAATTTAACTTTTAGAGAAATATATTTAAAATATTAATTTTTATAAAAAATAAAAAAATTAATAGTCGAATCCATAACTTATTTTTGGTATTTGATTTTTTTCCCAGTATATGAACAAGTCAGATTTGACGGGGTTAACACTAAGAAGTAAGAAGATAGATTGTTCCAGATAATTGTCTTAAAATCCGAACAACTACTAATAATATTCTTGCCACATTATTTCAAAGATAAATTGTTTGTAATTTGTAGTATTTGCAAGATTTGTTATATTTATTTTGCTAGAAATTGTAATGATGGTTGTTTATTTTGCTTTTGTAGACATATTACGTTTAAATGTTTGTTAAGAGATATTAAACAAGTTTTCGGGTTTTTTTAAGTTTCAATTCTTTAATAAATATTAGTGTTGATTATACGGTTTAGTTGATAATCATCTGTAATAATTATATAGCTTTTCGTGAAAAATTTAAAAGATAGATATACAATACAAATAAAAAACAATACAAATTAAAATACATAATAAAATGATAACAATATGTTTTATTTTTTATTTATATTGTATAGTAAAGTATTAGTAAATATTTAACATTTATGTCTCAAACTACCAAGAAACTTATATTATAAAACGAATTTTGTATTATGCTTGATACGTATTAAAAAAAATGCATAGATAAATAGACATCTCAATAATCTTTATAAAACATATAACAATTCACAACCCATCAATCTTAAATAAACATTTGAGATAGTGAACATAAAACGTGAACACTTGAATACAAACATGGTAAAATTGTCATTTGATATAACTAAGTGAAATAAGTTAATCCTAATGTACTAAAAGATTGTGAGTGTATAATGTTTACAAAAAAAGAGTGTGTGGTGTACTTTCAAAATCAAGAGGATTAAGCATGTCCTATTTGACAAATAGTAAGAAACGTATTTGTAATTATCTCTACTTTATATTTTGTTATACATACTAGATTATTGTCCCGCGATGGCGCGGAAAAAAATAAAAATTGAATCGTAAACTTTATGTTTATGTAGATTTTATGTTATTATGAAAAGACAATGTTATACATATAATAAAATATCTATCTTTACGTTTATACACATGTTGTTTATAATTATAATAACATAAACACTTTTACGTTTATACACATTTTTTAATATTTTTTATTAGAAAATTTTAAAATAACAATAAGGTAAATCATAGTTCAATTGAGTGATTTTTTTAAGTAAATTAGAATTTTGTTTTTCTTTTAGTAGATATGAGAATTAAAGAGAGAATGTAATTATGTATTGTAAAAGGTTGTAAAATGAAAATAGTGTTTGATGACATCATCAATTTGATCCAATGGTTGAAATCAAAGAAGTTAACCCATCTAAGGGTTCTTACTTCGCCATGTGGCATTTAAGGCCCATCTTTTATTATATATTAAAGATATGATTTTATCAAATGGGCTAATAGCGTATAATAAGTAGAATTACCCAAATACGTTGAATGACTAAAGATAAAATTTTCCGAATGGTCGAAGGATAAACTAATAGAAGGTGTAATTTTATTAATAGTCAGAATAGATAATGTTACCCCATATTGCCAAACTTAGTAGAGGAAATGGTTGCACAAGAAACAATTATAACAACTCTTTTTTTGCCTCAAATTGTCAAACTTAAAACTGTTACCTTAAACTTCATATTATAACACGAACGACCAAATAAGAAAGTATTATACTTAATATAAAGCCGAAGTAACGAATAAGAAGCTATCGAAACTCATTGTCATATCAATAATTCTTTTCCATCCCGAAAGGTGAGCCGAAAATCGTTACCGAATAATTTTTTTTGGCCTCAAAGAGCGCCCCATAAACCATTACTCTCACGACATAAATCACAAGACGAATTGAAAACTACAAGAAATCATTATCGCACTACAACTTTTTGTCGCCGGTGCATCGCGCGGGTTCTATACTAGTTATATATAAAAAGTTTCTATTTTAATGGTACAAACAAATGGTTCGGTGCGTTTTTGTCGGTTCGGTCTTTTGGAGTTAAACCAAAACCAAATCAAGTATGTTGGTTTTTCTTAATCAAATACCGAACAACCACCGAGTTTTGATTTCGTTCGGTTCGATATTTTCCATTTCTCAATTTTCTACTCACCTCTTCTTTAACAGTTATTAGATTACATTCTATGTTTCCTGGATTATTAAAATACTCATGTTTTCGTTCGACTTTGTGAAACAGACGTTTTAGGAATTCATCTTAATAAGACGCACTTGGAAAACGTCAAAGTAAGGTGTTTGAAACCTTATTCTTCTTTAAACCAAGTTTTCTCCCCTCCAAAAGCTTCTTCTCGTCGTCAATTACAACTTTGTCCAAAAACTCTTCAAGATACAACATCCAAAAAAGCTGTTTAAACAACAGGTGTAATTTCTTCACTTGTACCCCTTGAAAGAATGACAACGGTTGTTAGATTAAAACAAGGATTAAATGTATCCAAATGTTACGCACAAGATCAAACTCAAATGGAAATGTACGTTCTATAGGGGATTCATAAGTTAACAGTACGTTTAGTTGGAGTTTCTGTTCATTGGTTTCACTTTCTTCATGGAAACTGCAAGACTTTTTGGTGGTCTCATAGTCAAGAATCCATCAAATGCCCTATTAGTCTTGCCACATCTATTTCTTTCTTTCTGTTTAACTCAACGTCGCATTCTTATTATGTTTTTGAAGGGGACGAAAAAAGTTATATTCTCAGCATCTATGAGAGAACTATGTGAAGCTGGTAGTTCATCTAAAGTGTAAGGTACTTTTTTCTTTTTCTCGTGAATATGTCAGATAATTTTAAAAAATTGACGATGTAGATGCTTTATAGTCCGCAGATGAACAGGTTCTAATTTTTACATTTTCACACCACACCACAATCTGGTTACCGGTGTAAATGTGTTATAGCTACAAATGAGAAAATTGATCACTCCATCAGTCAAAAAGCAATACAACTTTCGGTGCTAATTTGTCCAATTGAGAATCCAAAAGCAGTTCAGCTGTCCCGCCACTATGATAGCTTGATTAAGAAGTTCTTGAAAGTCTTCCGCCTGAAACGAAAAGATATGTATGGTGAAAAATCAATTCATCCATTTCCCCGGAGAAGTTGAAGGTAAATGGTAAAGGTGGCAAATGGGTGGACCGGGTGTCGGGTTAAAACAAGTTTTGAGTCAAAGTAGGTGGAACAGGTTGGATTGAACATTTTGTTTCCATCTTTTACATAATTAAATGCCTCAATATGATTACAATAATCAATCATTTTTCAATACAAATCTCATTTTTCCAATAAGCTGATTTATCAGGTTTTTATAAGATCGTGAGTCTAATAAGTTTTTGATACTATGTTAGTTAGGTGAAAAATTAACGTTAGCAACTAATTTGTTCTTTCAGTATAAAACAAACGAATGCACACACATTGTATAAAAGAACGCATCTCTACTAAAATCTTTTACCACATGTTTATCAAAGGAAAGAGCTTACCTTGTTAACGTGAGCCTATTGGCACTGTCTACTGAGTCTTTTGCTTGTGCAGTAATGGGATCATTTGTAAGACGCTATCAGCTTGCCTGAACATTGCATGGCCGATTTTGTGTACAACAACTAACTTTTCATCCACTTGGGGCTGGAACTTCTCGTATAAAAGAGGTAGCGATAAACTCAGAAGTACCCCTGAGACATAATCAAGAATTATGACATGTTATAGGAAGTTTAGGGCTTGTTTAGTTGTGGAAAAAATGAGGTGGTGCTTTTCCGGGAAAAAAACGTCAAGGAAACAGAAAACCAACTTCCCTACAATATAACTAAAATTGTGAAAACTCACTTTAACCCTTTTCCTTATACACTTTTTGAAACTTTTCTAATTTCAGACAATGGAAAAAGCAACAATATTTAATCATGTTTCCATTTTTCAACACTTTTAGAGAAGTAAAAAACAACTCTGTTTTTCTAGAAAAAGAAAAAGAATAATTTTTCTATAGCTAAACACAACCTTAATGCTTCAAGCATACAACATTTTAAAGAATAAAGATAAAGCACGGAAAGTAGCTTACCGATATAGACTAGTGTAAGAAAATTAAAGAAGCTACCAATAAAAGAAATCAGCCATAAGCTAGAGACAACCTGAAAAATCAACACAAATTATATGATTGTAAAATCCACTTTTACAAAGCAAGAGGAAAACAAAACAAGGAAAAAGTTCAAGAATCCGTACCCCAATTAAGGCTTTTACGTTTCCATCAACTGCAATTTGATGTGCGATTGAAAAAACATGATTTATCCACACTTGCATCTCATCAGCAGCGATAAGAACAGATTCCTCAGAAATGTCCAAGTCAGGAATTGGAGGCAGCGGTCTACATTCAGATAAAATACAATATATTAGTTTTCATTTTATTCTAATGTACTCAAACAAATAATATATATCCAAGCACATAAACTATATCAAAACATAGAAAAGAAAAACGAACCATGCATAAACTTAATAAGTAACACAAATCAGTAGTCAAAAGACCCTAGACAATAATATATTTCATCTATAGTAATAAATTATAAGTCATAAAATATGTAATATTAGCACTTTGTTGAGTCTGTTAGTTACAATATAAAAATCTCATTTAATGTACGGAGATGAATTGCATACAAAAAAAATTAATTTGCACACAACAATATTTTGGCTTTTGACAATATTTCCTTTAACCTTTTTTGTCTTCTCCTTGTGGATGAGGGAGAACTTGTCAAAAATCCACAAAATTTATTGTGCCCTTGGGTGCAAATCAATTTTGGGTACAAATTACCACCAATGTAATATCACAGGATTTTCCATGTTTTTGCTGGCAGTTACATACTTGCCAAATTTTAGAAAGCTGATATCAAGATCTAATACATTTTTATTCGCATTTTAGCCACGGTAGTCAAGTCAAAGGCCCAAAAAGGCGACTACTAGTCCCTCAAGCCAGGCCCTTTTAAGGATCTCGTTTTAGTACCTAAATAGAGTATGTCGCGTCAGTTGCGCTTTTGCCTTTAACTACCTTGATAATGGCGTTTGAAAAATGCACTAATACTCAGAAAATATTGTTTGGCAAACCATCCGAAAAGTGATTATCTGTGTTTTCTTAAAAAAGAAAACAGTGAGACCTGATTTTCAAAGACGCCGTTTCACATACGCTAAATCTGTATTGCAAACACATTCCCAAACACCCCCTAAGTGTGTTCCAGTACTGGAATAGAGGAAGTGTTGATTTATGTAAACTTCTTATAATTATCTACTGTAATCTAATTGCTAATCCACGATTAGTCTTAAAAGATAAAACTAATAATATACAAGTGAGCTCTTCAAGCAGAAGTATACACAAACCTATTGAGAAGGGATGCAGATTTAGCCCAGAAAAAGAGTATAACAACCAAAAGTAGCAGATTATTGGCGATGAACGCCAAAATATTATATCCTCCTTTTTCAAATAATAACCACATGATAGTCGAACAAACTAGCACAACTCCGGCTCCATACGAATTCCTCCATAGCAATATATCAGCAACTGCAATAACCAAAATTTACAACAAAAATCTGAGTCTGATCATATACAAAGTCACGGTCTCAGTCAAATTGTGTAGAACAATTCATATAGATATCAAACTGTTGATTTGGAATATATCATTTACATAATTGACATTGATTACAATTAGAAAATTTTGTGTGTGCTTATGTATGTGTGTGATAAGAATTCTCTCAATAACAATATATCAGCTACTCCACCACAAAATTCAGAACAGAAATAAATTTCCGGATATACAAAATCACGATCTCGATCAAGTTGTATCACAAAATGCATATAGATATTCAACTGATACAAGAAAACAACATTTGTTATGTTATGACTTATTAACTGAATTCTAACACTATTCGAAGCTTGTGTATGATACGAATTCCTCAATAACAATATTTTAGCAACTTAACGCCAATAAACTCATAATTAAATCATAATTCACAAGTATCACAACCTGTATCGAATTGTATCACAGAATGCATATAGATATCGTACTAATAATGTCTAAAATAGATATTGATTACAGCTAGAAGCTGTGTAACAAAACGATTCGGTTAAACGTAACCAGTCATTTCTATTATTAACATCGATTACAACTAAATCATAATTCAAAAATAACACGGTAGCAATCGAATTGTATCATAAAATGCATACAAATAATAATTCATAATCTAGATGATAATCCACAGATAACACAAATCGAATCAATGCATATAGATATCAAATTGATCAAAGAAAACAAAATTATTAGGTGATAATGTTAACGAATCGTTTCTAGAAATGAAATCGATCGAAATAGAGAGATACCTGGGCCGGATCCAAGAGCCTCGTGGACGGAAATCCGATCGAAATCAACCATGGCTACAGTTCAGATACCAGGGTTTCTGATGAACAAGAACAAACAAATAGATTACCAGAGAGAAAGAGAGAATGTGAATGAGAGAGATTTTAGAGGGGTGTATTTTAAAAGTTTTAAGAGATTAACTTTATTTAATTATAATATAATATAGAGTTAATTACATAAACCGTCCCTAAGGTTTACTCTAAATTATGGATTTCGTCCCTAAGTTTAAAACGTTGCATAAATCGTCCAATTTTGAAAGCTAATTACGCTTTTCGTCCCTAATTTCTAACGGACGTCCATTTTAGGGACGAAATGTGTAATTAATTCACGGTGATTTTAACGGAAAATTTTAACGGACATCCATTTTAGGGACGAAATCCGTAATTAGTTTCAAAAATTGGATGATTTATACAACGTTTTAAACTTAGGGACGAAATCCGTAATTTTAGATAAACCATAAGGACGATTTATGTAATTAACTCTATAATATATTTATGCAATTAAATTTCATTTTATCCTTAGCCGGAGGATAACCCGGCTATATTAAGCGAAATCCGAAAGAAAATATAAGTTTATAATGTGTTAAAAGTGCATAAAATCTTCACAAACTATTATTTTTTTTATTGTGTATCTAAGTTTTACAACGATTATTGTGTATATTTTTATCTTTATTTTGTAATAAATAAAAGTTATTTTGAAAACTTTTTAGTTATTGTAGTGGTTATATACAAACAAAATATGGTTTATTACATTATTTATAAAATAAAAGAATTTAATACACTCACGTGAGATTCTACAAATTTGATAGATATAATAGCAGTTTATTATATAGAATCGGGAATAGTCAAATATAAAAACAATAACAACAGTAAAAACAATTTTTATCTATTAATTGTTAGAAAAACATAAAAAGAGTATTAATGAAAAGCTGTAAAACCCAACTACCATATATGGCGATTCGAACCGACAACCACAATTAAAGATATTCTTTGATCGATTTGGACGACCTCGGTTTTCTTCTAAGCTTTTATCAAAATCGTTGGAGCCTTGATGATTCTTGAGCTTTTAATATGTAAGTGAGTTTTAGAATAATGTGTATAATAATAAATAATAACTTTGCAACTGTTAGGTCAAGTTTTGAAAAAAAAAGCTGGATGCATTTTATATATAGATGCATTTTGGTATCTAAAGTTGAAAACTACTTGTTGTTATTAATGATTTTGAATGGATGTGATGTCCCATGTTTAATAAATGTAAGCATGTAAGCATATGTTGATTTTTTTTATATAATACAATTTGATTATATTGACATGGTTGAATGTTAGGATGTATTTTTAGTCTTTTTATTCTTATAAAAATATTAAGTAGATGTATTTTTAAAAAATATTGGATGTAGTTTGGTAAAAGGTGTAGTTTTTTTTTGTTCTTTTTTGTAAATATTTAATTGTTGAAGGTGTAAATGATTATTTATTTGCTTGTTTCTCGAATTTTTTGAAGTAAAATAGTAGATGCGTTTATAAGTGCATTTAATTTTTTTTCTAAAGCGATACTAATCTTTAATTCTTTAATATATAATTGTGACAATCCGTCTTTTCGAGGTATATTTTATTTACCGATTATTACTCTTTTTATTCGCAATGATTTGGACCCTTGTGTTTCGCTTTATTTTACTCACGTTTATTGCATTTGAGTCGGGTTTATGTGTTTTATTACTTTGTCTCTCGAGACGGAAGCTTTAGAATCACCTAAGTGCCTAATATCTAGTATTCTCACGTTATTAAAGTATTGCGTTTACGCCATAATCGTCGGTTAAGAAAATCATTATTTCGAAATCTCATTACAAAGTTAGTCCTCTAACTAAATCTGTTACAAAGTTAGTCCTTTAACGGAGAACTAACGGAATCTGTTACAAATCTGGTCCTTTAACGAAAAGTTAACGAAACTGACCAGGAAAAGGCCCGGTGCGCAGCACCAAGGGCAGGGGTGCGCAGCACCATGGCCAATTTCGGCTAAAATCCATTTTTTCGAATTTTGGTCAATTTCTTGAGATGCTACAACTCCTTTTCACGTGATTCTTTCTGTAAACTCCCCCATTTGGGTAGATTAGATCCAATTGTGGATCTCTAAACATGTTGGAGCCTATTCTCTTTCCAAACTTCCAACTTAAACCTTTAATCACTTTACCACTTTTCTCTTCATTCTCATTTCACTTGTATCTTGTTTCTCTCTCAACATTCCAGAGAAAATAAGAGCATTATAACCCCATTTGAAGTGAGAATCTAAGGGAAAAGAATGAAGAAATCATCTTACACAAACAACCTTTAAGTTCTACATATCTCGGTAAGCAATTCTTAAGAGTTTCTTTCATTTCTCCTTCTCTTTCCTTTCCTTTTTGGTTAGAGATTCCTAACAAATGATATTTCTTTGTTTCACCAAGTTTCCACATCCGTTGATACCCTTGAAGTGGTGGATTTCCGGTGACTTTCCTCGGAGAAAACATAATACTCGATTTTGGTATGTAAACTCTTCAAGTTTTGCCCTTTTCCTTTTCTACTTGAAAACTCTCTAACACCTTTCTTTTGTGTGTTCACGGAGGTGTTTTACTCCCAAGATTCATCTACCATTTTGGAGTTTTGGCTATCCTTCTCGGAGGAAACTCTACCTTGTGTGTTGGTAAGTTTAATCCTTCGAAAATTCATTTAAACTTCTTCTTTTAGAGACTTCTTTCTAACGGTGGATTTGTTTGCATTTTGGAGTCTTATACCTCCTCACCACCACCCTTGAAGTCTCCTCCTTACCGAAGTTCTTGCAAGATTTCAACTACGACACGTCTTGCGGGTGAAATCGGTAGAATATTATTAACCTCTTATCTTTTCATTTCCTTACTTTCAAATTCGGTTTTAAGCCTTGAAAATGGTTAGGTTAACCTATTAGACCAACACCTATCAATCTCAGAAAGTTTGGACTTAAAACATGTAAAATAAGTAAAGATAAGATAATTGCCGAAATTAACATATCTTATGATAAATATATGTAAAACCACACATTTAGACATATATGACACTTGGTAAATGTTAAATGAACCTAAACTAACAATTTATCAGTTTACACTTTCGCCTAAAAACGTCAAACGAAACAGTTAGCAACAAAAACGTAAAATTCGGTTTTCGGGAAACACCCCGGTGCGCAGCACCTACACCCTGGTGCGCAGCACCGGGGGTCTGTCCTTCAAAAATTGTCGTTTTTGTTCGTTTTCGACTTAGACTCTTAACGTGTTTTGACCTCAAACTTATATCAGTAACTTATTATGTATAAAAGTATCAACTAAGCCAAAACTAACGTCTTTGGACTCAAAGACATATCGCAATCTTAAACTTAAATCGAGAATATGTAATCAAACGTTTACTTACTTTTATGGAAAATTGTTAAAACCGTCATAAATCATTTTTACTCTATTATTCTAAGAATCAAAGTATTTTGCTCTTAAAATAGTCAAAGTTATATTCCAATCTAAATATCATCAACTTTGACTTTTCTCAAATTGTTGACTTTTGACTAATCTAAATCAATATCTTTAATTTTGACTTTTCCTTCCAATTGTTGACTTTGACTTTAATCAAGTCAACATCTTTGACTTTGACCAAGTCAACATCTTCGACGTTGACTTTGGTTGACTTCAATAAACTTTGGTAACGGTATTCCTTTCAATCGACGTTCCTGTTAGTCAAGTTCGGCTCGGAATGTTATTCCTTTCTAAAAGTCATTATGACGTGAAACTTATCGATATTTTCCCATCGTCCCTATCGGCGCGGAACATCGTCACCTTGAACCGTCATCACGACTCGACTTGGAAATCGTTGGAATACTTTAATAAATCTTAAACTCTAAACTTAACCGACAAGGCTAAACCGAACTATGTTATTGAGATACTTAGACTTGTTATATTGATTTAGGGCACTTAGGCGGCGGATTATTAGCTTCATATTGATTATTACCCGATCTCTTGCCGAGCTTATTTTGTGAGTTATTCGTAGCCTCTTTTCTCTTACTATTTTTGGGCTGGGAAGCGTATTTTGGACTGTTTAAATGAATGTATATCTTGTATGCCTAGTGTATCAGTATCACCTCAGATTAGATGGTTCTTAGGCTTGGTTAAGCCCCCCTTATGCACTTGTTAGCTTATTGCCCACGGTACATATATATAGATCTATATGGGATCGGCCTACCCTCATTGCTCAATAGGATATCCCTATGAGTGGATGTTATGACCGTATGATTATTACCTTTGGTTTACCATCACCTTAGGACAGGGGATACAATGTGGTCAGGTTCAGTGTATGCTTAATCTAGGTATTCATACTCACACTTAGGTTATGATTTCAAGATATACAATTTGAAACTTACTATATTTATCAAATCTTTTATTGGGTCAACTTTTATTTACATATTGCGAATAATTCACCAACATTGTGTTAATGTCGTTTTTAACGCTTTTTCAGGAGTTTGAGGATTTATTTTGATCATGCCTTGCTTATTTTGGGATCATCTATTTATTGTATTTGGAATTCATTATGTTGATGTAATTCATTTATGATCCACCTTATGACATTGATCTGTATTTGTATTTGACGTTTGGTCACTTTTGACTTTGTATTGTATTTGATAAACCTTTGGCATGATTAATATATTCCGATGTTTTGTTTATTGGTTGTAAATGTTGTAATCCTTGACTCTTGATATCTTTAACTGGAACACTCTGCGTTCCGCTTTTAGCGGGGTGTTACAGAAATTGGTATCAGAGCCAATGGTTATAGCGAACCGAGTGGCTTTATGAAGGAAACCACTTGGACTATGACCGTAGGCTTTTCAAATCGATTTTCTCTGATTTGCTATGTGTGCACCATTTTGCCTTATGTGCTTATTTTCGTTTTTGTTATTTTTTTAGCACTTGGCCTTATCCCTTCGTGTTGCACACATCTTGCTTATCGAGTTCTTTCTTTTCAGTTTCAGAACGATGCCGCCTGTGAAGACGACAACGACGAGATGGTCAGCGAGACATGGTCGCCCGAGCGCGAGAACTTGTAACACGACTCCGAGTGTGGAAGTCAGTGATGAAGAAACGGATATGACGACAGACATCGGTCAGCTCATCGCCGAGCAGTTAGCAGCTTTGATACCCACTATTGTCGCCCAGATCAGGGATAGCACAGTACAGAGTAGCGATGTTGGGTTACCGCCAGTTGTAGTTAAACAGAATCCCGGAAAGAAACGAAGTGGTAGCTCTCTTCATGGTAAGTCGTGGAAGAAAGCTAGGAGACAGAATATTCGTCGGGTGGTGACTCCAGAGATCCGGGGTACGTATCAGCAGTGTGGACGGTGTGGTAATCATCATGCTCAGGAGGTGAAGTGTTGGGAATGTGGGAAGTGTAAGAAGCTAGGACACACTGATAGATTTTGCCGTGCCCAGAGAGGCAAATGTTACGAGTGTGGTTCTGCCGAGCATCTTAGGAACAGGTGTCCCGAGTTGGTTGCAGTTTCGTCCGATTTGGAATCCCGTGGTAAAGCACTTGTTATTGAAGCTCAGGAGACTCGACAGGATCCGCACGTCGTTACGGGTACTTTCCCTTACCTAACCTCAGTACGCATTTATTCTATTTTTGATTTTAATGTTTGTCCCAGATTCTCTTAACATTGTGCACTTTCCTTTCCTTTTCTTCTATTTTCGTCTTCTTCTTACGTCTCTTTCGCGTTGGAACCGAGGAAAACTAATATCTGCAAAGAAGTCGACGAGACGAAGTTGTCCTACTAGTGCGATACCGAGAGGTTCATCTCCAGATGTTAGTCCGTCATTCGAAGAATTTTATATCTGATGAGTATAGGACTGTGATTGCTCGTACTTCTAAACTAATAGTGTCTTTCTTCGAAATAGAGTTAGCCGATGGTGAGTTTTGCCTACTACTGAAGTACTTTCTGCCTGTAGTGTTAGTTTCGACGATCATCTTTTTCCTATCGACTTGATTCCGATTACGTTGGGTAGTATCAGTATGGATTGGTTAACGACACACCGTGTAGAGATCGTATGTTTTGAGGAGATGATTTGTATAACCGTTATCAGTTAGTGGACCGTTGTTAGATCAGGAGAATAAGACGAGGAAGCGTCTTAAGATCGTTCCGTGTATAAAGATTCGGGAGTACATCAAACAGGATCGCACACTCTTTCTTGCACGCCTTGTGAAGAAAGACTCCACGGAGCAGATTGAGGAGAATCCAGTGGTTAGTGATTTTTCCCGATGTATTTCCAGAGGACTTACCTGGTTCACCCCTAGTAGACAGGTAGAGTTCCATATAGATTTGGTTCTTGGAGCAGCGCCGGTGGCGAAGGCTCCTTATCGGTTAGCACCTTCGGAGATGTTAGAGCTTTCGAAGCAGATTTAGGAGTTGGTGGATAAAGGCTTTGTTAGACCGAGTTTCTCTCCGTGGGGCGCGTCAGTACTCTTCGTGAAGAAGAAGGATGGTTCTATGAGATTGTGTATAGACTACAGGGAGCTAAGTAAGCTGACAGTGAAGGACCAGTATCTTTTGCCGCGTATGGATGATTTGTTCGATCAGCTTCAGGGTTCTTGCTTCTTTTCGAAGATTGATTTACGGTCCGGATATCATCAGGTGAGAGTGCAGGAGGAGGACATTCCGAAGACCGCCTTCAGAACGCGTTATGGCCAGTTCGAGTTTTAGTTATGCCTTTCGGTCTCACGAATGCGCCTGCAGCTTTCATAGACATGATGAACCGTATATGTCGTCCTTACTCCGACTAGTTCGTGATCGTTTTCATTGACGACATTCTGATATATTCTCGTAGCCGGGAAGAGCACGAGGAGCATTGAGACTAGTGTTGGAATTGCGTAGACAAGAGAAACTCTATGCTAAGTTCTCGAAATGCGAAGTTTTGATTATCTGCGGTTCAGTTTCTTGGCCACGTGGTCAGCAGTGAGGGCATTCACGTTGATCCTGCCAAGATTGAAGCCGTTAGAAATTGGGTCGCTCCGAAGACACCCACTGAGATCCGGTCATTCTTGGGTTTAGCAGGATACTATCGTCGGTTCATCGAGAATTTCTCGAAGATAGCCTCGCCTATGACTAAATTGACCCAGAAGAGTGAGGAGTTTGTCTGGGGTGTAGAGCAGGAAGTTATGATACCATCTGGGTTACCGTCGATCGACTGACTAAGTCAGCGCACTTTCTCCCTATTCGTGAAGAATACCGAGTAGAGAAATTATCTAGATTGTACATCGACGAGATCGTGGATAGACATGGTATTCCAGTATACGTAAATTTTGGACCGTGATGCATGATTCACTTCGAGGTTTTAGCAGTCTTTACAACGAGCTTTGAGTATCAGATTAGACATGAGTGCGGCTTACCATCTTCGGATTGATGATCAGAGTGAGCGTACTATTCAGACATTGAAGGATATGCTTCGAGCGTGTGCGTTAGATTTTGGTGGGAGTTGGGATCGACACTTACCATTAGTCGAGTTCTCGTATAATAATAGTTACCACTCCAGCATCAACTACGCTCCATTTGAGGCTCTTTACGGTAGGAAGTGTAGATCTCCAATATGTTGGGCCGAGGTAGGAGACAGTCAGATTTCAGGTCCCGAGTTGATTCAGGAGCCGACATATAAGATCTTCAGGATCCAGGACCGTTTGATAGCCGCCAGAGACCGTCAGAAGAAGTACGCGGATTTGCGTAGGAGACCCTTGGAGTTTCAGGTTGGGGACATGGTGTTGTTGAAAGTTTCTCCGTGGAAGGGTGTGTTTCGATTTGAGAAACGCAGCAAGCTTAGTCCACGTTTTACGGGTCCTTTCAGGATATTTTCTCGTGTTGGTCCAGTGGCTTATCGTCTTGAGTTGCCACCTGAGTTGTGCGGTGTGCACAACGTATTTCATGTATCGCATCTCAAGAAGTGCCTTGCGGATGAGACCCTGATTGTACCTCTGGAGAAACTATGTTTGGATGACTCGCTTCATGTGATAGAGGAGCCGGTGGAGATTGTTGACCGAGATGTCAAGAAGTTACGGCGGAGTCGGATTCCGATAGTGAAGGTCCGATGGAACTCGAAGATTGGAGCTGAGTTTACTTGGGAGCGGGAGGACGAGATGCAAAAGAAGTACCCACATCTTTTTGCTAGCAGCGGGGTTCAGTAGAATTTCGAGGACGAAATTCCTTTTTACTGGGGGATGCTGTGACAATCCGTCTTTTCGAGGTATATTTTATTTACCGATTATTACTCTTTTTATTCGCAATGATTTGGACCCTTGTGTTTCGCTTTATTTTACTCACGTTTATTGCATTTGAGTCGGGTTTATGTGTTTTATTACTTTGTCTCTCGAGACGGAAGCTTTAGAATCACCTAAGTGCCTAATATCTAGTATTCTCACGTTATTAAAGTATTGCGTTTACGCCATAATCGTCGGTTAAGAAAATCATTATTTCGAAATCTCATTACAAAGTTAGTCCTCTAACTAAATCTGTTACAAAGTTAGTCCTTTAACGGAGAACTAACGGAATCTGTTACAAATCTGGTCCTTTAACGAAAAGTTAACGAAACTGACCAGGAAAAGGCCCGGTGCGCAGCACCAAGGGCAGGGGTGCGCAGCACCACGGCCAATTTCGGCTAAAATCCATTTTTTCGAATTTTGGTCAATTTCTTGAGATGCTACAACTCATTTTCACGTGATTCTTTCTGTAAACTCCCCCATTTGGGTAGATTAGATCCAATTGTGGATCTCTAAACATGTTGGAGCCTATTCTCTTTCCAAACTTCCAACTTAAACCTTTAATCACTTTACCACTTTTCTCTTCATTCTCATTTCACTTGTATCTTGTTTCTCTCTCAACATTCCAGAGAAAATAAGAGCATTATAACCCCATTTGAAGTGAGAATCTAAGGGAAAAGAATGAAGAAATCATCTTACACAAACAACCTTTAAGTTCTACATATCTCGGTAAGCAATTCTTAAGAGTTTTTTTCATTTCTCCTTCTCTTTCCTTTCCTTTTTGGTTAGAGATTCCTAACAAATGATATTTCTTTGTTTCACCAAGTTTCCACATCCGTTGATACCCTTGAAGTGGTGGATTTCCGGTGACTTTCCTCGGAGAAAACATAATACTCGATTTTGGTATGTAAACTCTTCAAGTTTTGCCCTTTTCCTTTTCTACTTGAAAACTCTCTAACACCTTTCTTTTGTGTGTTCACGGAGGTGTTTTACTCCCAAGATTCATCTACCATTTTGGAGTTTTGGCTATCCTTCTCGGAGGAAACTCTACCTTGTGTGTTGGTAAGTTTAATCCTTCGAAAATTCATTTAAACTTCTTCTTTTAGAGACTTCTTTCTAACGGTGGATTTGTTTGCATTTTGGAGTCTTATACCTCCTCACCACCACCCTTGAAGTCTCCTCCTTACCGAAGTTCTTGCAAGATTTCAACTACGACACGTCTTGCGGGTGAAATCGGTAGAATATTATTAACCTCTTATCTTTTCATTTCCTTACTTTCAAATTCGGTTTTAAGCCTTGAAAATGGTTAGGTTAACCTATTAGACCAACACCTATCAATCTCAGAAAGTTTGGACTTAAAACATGTAAAATAAGTAAAGATAAGATAATTGCCGAAATTAACATATCTTATGATAAATATATGTAAAACCACACATTTAGACATATATGACACTTGGTAAATGTTAAATGAACCTAAACTAACAATTTATCAGTTTACACTTTCGCCTAAAAACGTCAAACGAAACAGTTAGCAACAAAAACGTAAAATTCGGTTTTCGGGAAACACCCCGGTGCGCAGCACCTACACCCTGGTGCGCAGCACCGGGGGTCTGTCCTTCAAAAATTGTCGTTTTTGTTCGTTTTCGACTTAGACTCTTAACGTGTTTTGACCTCAAACTTATATCAGTAACTTATTATGTATAAAAGTATCAACTAAGCCAAAACTAACGTCTTTGGACTCAAAGACATATCGCAATCTTAAACTTAAATCGAGAATATGTAATCAAACGTTTACTTACTTTTATGGAAAATTGTTAAAACCGTCATAAATCATTTTTACTCTATTATTCTAAGAATCAAAGTATTTTGCTCTTAAAATAGTCAAAGTTATATTCCAATCTAAATATCATCAACTTTGACTTTTCTCAAATTGTTGACTTTTGACTAATCTAAATCAATATCTTTAATTTTGACTTTTCCTTCCAATTGTTGACTTTGACTTTAATCAAGTCAACATCTTTGACTTTGACCAAGTCAACATCTTCGACGTTGACTTTGGTTGACTTCAATAAACTTTGGTAACGGTATTCCTTTCAATCGACGTTCCTGTTAGTCAAGTTCGGCTCGGAATGTTATTCCTTTCTAAAAGTCATTATGACGTGAAACTTATCGATATTTTCCCATCGTCCCTATCGGCGCGGAACATCGTCACCTTGAACCGTCATCACGACTCGACTTGGAAATCGTTGGAATACTTTAATAAATCTTAAACTCTAAACTTAACCGACAAGGCTAAACCGAACTATGTTATTGAGATACTTAGACTTGTTATATTGATTTAGGGCACTTAGGCGGCGGATTATTAGCTTCATATTGATTATTACCCGATCTCTTGCCGAGCTTATTTTGTGAGTTATTCGTAGCCCCTTTTCTCTTACTATTTTTGGGCTGGGAAGCGTATTTTGGACTGTTTAAATGAATGTATATCTTGTATGCCTAGTGTATCAGTATCACCTCAGATTAGATGGTTCTTAGGCTTGGTTAAGCCCCCCTTATGCACTTGTTAGCTTATTGCCCACGGTACATATATATAGATCTATATGGGATCGGCCTACCCTCATTGCTCAATAGGATATCCCTATGAGTGGATGTTATGACCGTATGATTATTACCTTTGGTTTACCATCACCTTAGGACATGGGATACAATGTGGTCAGGTTCAGTGTATGCTTAATCTAGGTATTCATACTCACACTTAGGTTATGATTTCAAGATATACAATTTGAAACTTACTATATTTATCAAATCTTTTATTGGGTCAACTTTTATTTACATATTGCGAATAATTCACCAACATTGTGTTGATGTCGTTTTTAACGCTTTTTCAGGAGTTTGAGGATTTATTTTGATCATGCCTTGCTTATTTTGGGATCATCTATTTATTGTATTTGGAATTCATTATGTTGATGTAATTCATTTATGATCCACCTTATGACATTGATCTGTATTTGTATTTGACGTTTGGTCACTTTTGACTTTGTATTGTATTTGATAAACCTTTGGCATGATTAATATATTCCGATGTTTTGTTTATTGGTTGTAAATGTTGTAATCCTTGACTCTTGATATCTTTAACTGGAACACTCTGCGTTCCGCTTTTAGCGGGGTGTTACAATAATAAAAGAGAGGCTTTAAATGCCACAAGGCGAAGTAAGATCCCTTGGATTGGTTAATTTCTTTAATTTCAGCCGTTAGATTAGATTGATGATGTCATCAAAGACTATTTTCATTTCACACCCTTTTACAATACATAACTACATTTCAATTTTTATCTTTATCCGCGCTATCGCGAGACAATAATCTAGTACCAATTAAAAGAGTATGTGTTTTTTTTTTAAATCGAAAGATATACTTTTTTGGGGCATCAAGGTGAAGAAAGCAATTAATTTAAGTGTTTTTTTTTTTTTTTTTGCAAAATTTAGACAAAGACATATGTGAAGAAGATGAAGTAGATGTATTTTTCTCGATGTATTTTTGTTTGTTTTAGATGCACTTTTTATTTCTATTCTTTCATTTCATTTTTTTTGTATTATACACTTTTATATTATGTTAAAATCATATATTTTATCTATTATTCGTAACCTCTGTTTGTTTTCTTAAACAAAAAGTAGATGCATTTTTTCAAATGCATCTAATAATTAAAATGCATCTAACTTTTTTAGAGCGAGACTAGTATCAAACTAAACCGGATGGAATACTGAATTAATTGGTATAATTTATTTGATTAAATAGTTATCAGTAAACAAGTTACGATTAATTTAAAGATGTGGGTGTATTTTTTCTATTATCGCTATGGTGCGTGTGGAAATAAGTTGAAAGAAAAAAACTTTCTTTTTCTTCTGTTTGTACCGTTTTTATATTTGTGGGTGTTTTTACAAGAACCTCACCTTATATACATATATATAATAAGGGTTGGGTTCTTGTAAAAACACCAGCTAATAAACGGTAAAAACAAGCAAAACCTGTCAAAATAAAAAACTATAGGGTTATAAAGAGCTCGGTGGCAAATTTGTAAATAAAAAAGATCGTTGGGCATTTCCAATAAAACAAAAATTTTGATATCTAAATCATTTTGGGATCACATTCATAACTAAGAGGATCTCATTGATTATTATTTTTCTTCTCAAATTAACAATGGCGAAACTCAGAGAAATATCACAATTAGAGAAAACGATTGAAAAAATTACATCTACTACAAGTAAATTGCATCAACATCTATTAAATTAATTTTTAGTCTTTTTTTTTTACTACTTTATTGATTTCTTTTCTACTAATTTTTCTTTTTTAAAATGGACAACGTGATAAACTCGTTGATGAAGTTACAGAAGAAGAGATGATTCAGAGAAGACCGTTATTGTTGTTAATGGAACTGATTCAATTAACGAAGAACCAACCAATAAACGGTTACCTAAAACATTTGTCAAAGGTAACATTACATCTATTACAATTAGATGTATTTTTTAATTAAAAGTAGATACAATTTGATGGTACTAGATGTAGTTTTCCTAATTGAGTAGATGCAATTTTTCCTAATTGAGTAGATGTAGTTTTTTATAAATAGAGTAGATCTAGTTTTTTTTTCCATTGAGTTGATATAGTTTTTGAAATTGTGTAGATGTACTTTTATAAATTGAGTAGATGTAGTTTTTTTATTTTTTATTTTTTTATTTTATTGTAGTAGATGTAGTTTTTTAGATTGAGTAGATGCAGTTTTATAAATTGAGTAGATGTAGTTTTTCTTTTTAAATTGAGTAGATGTAGTTTTCCAATTTGAGTAGATATGTTTTTTTTTAATTGTTATAAATGAATTTGAAGTTTATGTGATTAAAAAGTAGATGCAGTTTGATACTGAATCATATACACCATACATGAATTAAACTAGATGTATTTTGCTATATAGTAGATGTATTTTGATATTATAGTAGATGCAGTTTATCTCTTGATGCAAAAGATAACATGTATGTGATATATAGTAGATGTATTTTGCTATAAGTAGATGTAGTTTCGATATTATAATAAAAAAAAGTAGATCTAGTTTTGACTAAAATTATATGAAATTTCTTTCAAAATTAGATTAAGTTTGACTTTTGTTATTTGACTGATTTGAAACATAAGTATGTGTGATTAAAAAGTAGATGCAGTTTGATTTTGAATCATATACACCATCCATTTTTTATATTCTATAGTAGATGTAGTTTTGATTAACGTAAATACGGTTTTGATAAAAAGTAGATGCAGTTTATCTTTGTGTACATAAACTTTGTAAAATGTATCCACTTGTGCACATAAAACTTTGTAAAATGCATTCACTTAGGTACATATAGATATAACATTATAATGTTGGACAAAACTTGAAAATTATACCATAAATTTCAAAAGACGTTAAAGAGGTAAAAGTAAAAACATATGGTTATATTTATGAAAATACCATATGCTTACACCTAAAATATGCTTACATAAGAGAAACAAACTACATAGAAACACATACCATAAACTTAAAAAAAATAGACCTAAACTTCATAATTAAACATGCAAATATTAAAACACACTTCAAAGTTTTAAACATGAAAATAAACAAGCTGGATACGTTCGATATCATCTTGAACCTTGTCTTTTGCGATTATTGATGCACAGAAACGATCTTCTTGTTCATTGATTTGCCTCAACATAGCGTATATGATTCATTAAGTTGTTGCGTGAATATGTTAGCATAACCATGCGCGCTTGTTAGTAGTAAGCGGACGATCCAACAACTCGCGAATTTCATCAACAAAAACCTGCTTCTCGGTTATAAGAGCATGAAGACGGTTTTCTTCTGTGCTTAAAGTACTCCACAACTTAAAATCAACACGAGAATGGGTGGAAAAGTTATAGAGTAGTCTTTGTTGAAGATAGTCATAGTAGGTGCATCAGGAAGGTACAATCTAGTTAGATGATTTTGAGTAGATGGTGTAGATGAATTCTGAGAAGAAGGTGGTGATGGTGTTTCAAATGATTGAGGAGATGGATTTTATGAATGTTGGTTAAATTTATACTCAAATGGTTAAAAGGATTCATGTTTGTAGATGATTAAAGATGACAATGTTTTGAAAACCGGACCGGGGATTGAATCGGCTTATCATTAATTCACCGGTTCAGACCGGTTAGACCGATCTAATAAACTGGATGATAAGATAACTTTCAATAAATTTAAGTCTACAACATATATTAGAAAAAGAAAATCCAAAATACGAGGACTTATAATATAATCAAAAAGTTTACAAGGATGTATGTGAAAATAACAAGGACTTGCTGTAAATCTTGAGTATCTACTTTTAACCCCACACAACTTTCTCGATTACAAGAAAAAGTAACCCAAAACAGTTGTACTTCTCTCCATCCTTAGACTATCGGGAGTGGGGCGTTATCACCCCTCCATCACGCCGCCACATCAGCCATAACGCCCCACCTCCACTCCGGTGGGGGCGTTATGGAGAGTTTTTGGGTCACGGCGTGAGCAGAATCACAGCGTGTTGAGCGAGAGAGAGAGAGAGAGAGGGGCAACGGTCTTCATGACCGTTTGAGGGTATCAATTTATCAAAAAAATTTGTAGAAAATTTTAACCTTATGGATGCCATTAAGATCAATTCTCCATCCTTTTCCAATACTGATGTTAAGAAGCCAGAATAATCCGAAGTTTGATTAGATGATGATGGTGGCGGCTGCACGCTGTTGCTGCTGTGCGTTTTCTAAAGTTTGATTACAATTTAGGGTTTATATTTATATTTGAAGTTAGGGTTAAATGGAATTTTATTAACAATGTGATATTAAATATATTTTAGTTCAAAATTATAAACAAAACACCAATTGGTGGAGTGGTAATACACCTTTCCTTTTGGTGGGGTAACCCAGGTTCGAAACTAGGCTACAACACTTTTTACCAATTGTTTTTATTTTTAATAAAAATACAACTTTTTAAATTTCATTTATATAAAAAAAATAATAAAAATACAACTTTTACAAAATAATCTCTATCACTCCACATCATCACTCACCACTCCACCCATTTTCTATCACTCCACATCATCACACCCTCTTTCCTAAAATCACACTCTTTTTCCTACAAATCACCTCTATCACTCCACATCATCATCACTTACCCTTAACCACTCCGCATAGTCTTACCATCATTTTTCTTTCTTACCAAATATCTATCACTACATCATCTTCAATTAAAAAGCTACTGTATGTGATTTTTTGGCCGGAACGGACGTTCCATCGCCGGAATTTGTAGAAATGGACGACACCGGTTTTTTTTTTATGAAAGTGGTATAGTCGGCGTTGGCAACGCCGACTTATGCCAAATAAGTTGCCACCTTTGATTTCCACTCACGCCATGTCCAGTCACAATGCTCTCTTTATCCGACGTGGCATAAGCCGCAGTTGGCACCTCCGGCTTATGGATAAAAAAATCCGATTTTGTGTAAGGTGGTTTTAGGTTTAGGTTAGTCGTTTTGTGGTTTTGGGTTAGTTTTTTTGTTTTAAAAATGGTTAAGTGTTAGTATTTAGGGTTTATTATGTATGTAATTTGATGATTTTTATGAAAATTTCCAAATTGTGTTTTGTTAATATGTATTTGTTTAGAGTTTATAAAAGTTAGATTAATGTTTATTGCTTTTTTTGTGTGTTTTATGCTATGTACAAAATGGCAAAAAAACATTTTTTCGTATTCCCGAGACTCGAGGTGTTGACTTCATGGGTCCCAGATAGCAATGTAATATAAGCGAACGACCTCTATATGAGTCGTTTAAAAATACAACATTATTTAACAAAAGATATTCATTGATATAAAATCAGAGTTTTACATTTAATCAAAATGACGGTACCAGGTTTCTCAATAAAAATAGAGATTTACAATACATAACTTAAAAGACCATAAGTAATGCAAGGAAAAACTCCCAAAAGCTTGTGTTGAAATATGCGACTCGTACATATTCCAAAGATCCGACCGTCAAAGCCCATTGACTAAGCACCTGAGATTATCATGCTAAAGTAACAACATAAAGTTGGTGAATTCACATGTTTATATAGTAAGAGAGTGGATCACAAGATTTTAGTTTAAATAGTATTGCTATCGCCCTAAGCTCATGATATCGAAGCGTAACTAGTAATCTGTACCCCACGGTTGTCCTATGTTATAGCCAAATAACATATAAAGTTTCAAAGGTAAAGCACCCGAGTTGACTCGAGACCACGAGTCGGGTTTATATATGTGGGTTACATCATCTATTCACAGGCGAGGGTTTTTCAAACCATAATAGATCTATTCCATACCATTGCGCTTAAGTCCTTAACTAACGATTCATGATAGAGGAGTTTGCAGTTAGGCTTAGTGGTAACCTAGGCAACTAGCAACAGTTTTAAGTACTTGTGTCTATTTAGAAAACGAGCATGATATCTCACCCCTGGAGTTGTATAAATAAAGTAAAAACAGGGCTATAACTCACCTTAGCAAAGAAGCAGTAAAGGCGCGAAAACGTAGCATAAGCAACTCTAAACCAAGAGTCAATGTAGGTCTAATCCTTGACCTATTAATGTTTTTAAAATAAGGTTCCCATAATCTAGTCCAAATGTGAAGAATTATCTATGTTTCTGTTATGGTTGTGTCAGATTGTGAAATTCTCTTAAAAGATTTAGTATTTGGATTATGGTAAATTGTGAGATTCCGTAGTCTCCTTTGTTTACTATGTAATTGGTATTGACTATGTTTGGATTATGGCTGTTTTAGTTAACTGAAACTCAAAATGCATCTAAAAATATGCATCCAATATTTTAGATTGTTAAAAAAATATGGATGTGTTAAGTGTTTGATTTTTATTGATAGTAATATGTAATGATTGTGAAATGTATTTCATTGCTATTGAAAACCATCCCAATAACCCCTTCTATACTATTGTAAAATGCATCCACCTGTAGAAATGCATCCACTTGTAGAAATGCATCCACTAAAAAATATCAACATTATCAAAATATTAAAAACACATAGTATAGTAAAAACATTACATTAAAAAGATATGCTTACATAGTTGGGAACCAGAAAAAAGAAAGATATGCTTACATAGTTGGGAACCAAAAAAAAGTACCAAAAGAGTTCAAAACCTTAAACTTACCCATCTTAAAAACTTAAACATAAACTTGAAAACCTTGAAACCAAAACTATGAAAATACAGAAACAGCATAATATATAAAAAAACCAAACCTAGAGACCTGCAGTATCATCTTGAACCTTGTTTTTGGCATTTATTGCATTCTTCAGACGTTCTTCTTGTTCGTTGATTGACCTCAAAATAGCTATGTCTTCATGAATATGATTTGTCAAGTTGTTGAGATAATATATTAACATTACCATATTCCTCATAGGGTCATTCAACAACTGACGAATTTCATTCAATAAAGCCCGCTTCTCGTTTATAAGTGCATCAAGACGATTACTTTCAGCACTTAGTGTAGTCCAAAGTTTGAACTCTGCACGAACATGGCTTGAAAAATTATTTATTAGTGTGTTTTGGAGGTGATCGATATTAGGTAAAGAAGGGGGTAAAAACTGGTTAGAAGATGATTGAGAAAATATTGAAAAATATTCAGATGATTGAGTTTCAAATGATTGAGAAGATGGGGATCCAGAAGAACTCATTCCTAGAAGATGATTGAAATGGAAATAGAAATGTTATGTTTGTTTACTAAAAAAAGAAATGGAAAGTACAAATGATGATTGATATCGCATATTTTAATCATATTATTATATGCGATATTTGTCTTTTTAAAGTTTAATTCATAACGGATTGTGGGAATTTCGGACAATTTGGAATTAAAAATGTTATACAGGTATTAGCCGGAATTCTGGAGCTGAAAGTGAAGAAAACGGGTCAATGGTGTATTCCCGTTATATTTTGAGAGTATAAGCGATTGGTCACGAGAGATGAAGCAGAAACGAGCAGCAAAACAACAAAACTGAAGAAAGAGCGGGGGACGCCCGTCCCTTCTGTAGGACGCCCGTCCCGCGGCTAATTTGGCTGCTGCTGTTTTTGTCACGTTTAATAAAAGAGTTTTAGGGTTTGTTGATCGATGATCATTATCATTATTACGTTTAGAGTATTGAAACCCTAGTTCTTGGACCTACGAATTTTGGATGCTTTTTGGTATTTTTAGATTCAACAATTGCGTTGTTTAAGCATTTGGATCATTGGTACTTTAATCTTTTTCGTTACTACTTTTAATATAAAGATGTTTCATTCAATTCAATTGTGTTGCGTTTTTATCATTATGAGTAGCTAAATTTCTTAACGTTCACTTGGATGATGTGATCAATTATGTAGGTTATTATTTGATTGCGTATATGTTGAATTGGATTTTATGTTTAATCGAAAAACCAATTGTAATCAGTTTTTGAATCTTGTTTAATCTTTTATATAAACTGTTAGTAATTCATCATAGGTATTCGAGAGGAACTTGTGACATTACAAAATAGTTTATGAAATAACTAATCGGTCTATAATTAGTTTAAAGATATTAGTATTCGAGAGGAACTAGTATTAAAGATTTAAACAATAAAAACATGATTGTGGTTGTTAGTTAACTAGATTAAGAGAGATCGGTTTAGTTAATTAAGAAGCTATTCGAGAGGAAGCTTTATAAGATTAAATCATAAAATCGGCTTAGGTACTTATTGCTTAGTTGTCAAACGTAGAAATTATACACGAGAGTGGTAACTATACATGAGATGATTAAAGTTTTAATGGGAAACGAGAGTTCAAGTTAAATACCTTTTAAGTAGTTCAACATTGTTAGTAATTAAGTGATAACCGTAGTAATTGTGATCAAGTCCAAGTGAATGTATTTTTCATCAATTGTTTACAAACCAAAATCTTTTCAGCGATTCATCTGAATCAATTAGTTTTTCAATTTAAGTAGTTTAAGCACCGTGACAATTCGGTCACAAAACCCACTTCTTGTTTTATTAATTATTAATTATATTTCAAACATCAGTCCCTGCGAACGAACCTGATTTACCTAAAACTATACTATACTTGATTAGGTCCACTGCCTAAGATTGTGTAGTCGAGTCGTAAGTATTTCTTGTTTTAAAAATATACTCGATTTCGCACATCAATGATGATTGAGAAGATATGGCTTATATAGTGTACAAATGATGAGATTTTGAACATTAAATACTTCGTGCAAATATAATAAATCTATATCTTTTGACATAAATGGAAATCTATGAAAATGTATGTGGGGTTCAAATCCATTTATGTAGGTGCAGATTTATGTCTAATCCATTTATTTAGGTGCGTAATTATTTATTATAAAAGTGTTTGTTCCGGGACAAATATGGCCATGGATTAGTTGAATGGCATGTTCAATCCTGAAGAAAAGTGTTTGAGTTCAGTGTTCAAAGAAGGAGGTGTAAATAATCCAATAATCAATGGTATTCGCATGAAAGAAGCGGAACCTTTTCAATAGTTAGAAAGCATGAAGCAATGCAGTTCTATCTTGTTGAAAGAAGGTATGATTTTGGATTAAGAACACTCAAAAGCTGATCAAAGTTAGACTACATAGTCTACAGACTTCGAGACTGGCACATGAGCTAGTGTGGAGAATTATGGGACAGCTGAATGAAGAGTTGGCTAAACAAGCAGAAGAACAGAAGGCAAAACGAAGACAAGAGTAATAGTATGATGTAATCTCAAGTAGTTAAATTTTGTTAAAAACTTGTACTTTGATGTGTAATAAAAGTTCAAGTTAGGGGGAGATTGTTGGGATTAAAACTTAGATAAAAATATTTTTAGTTTCATTAATACTGCTCTGTTAATACTGTTGATCAAGTACTACTTCATTGCTACGGAACGAAGACATTAATACTGCATGAAGACTGTTACTACTGAAGATTACTATTACTGCGGACATACTTATTACTACTGAAGTTTACTTGTTACTGCTGCTGCTTCTGTTTCTACTGCAACAAGATAATTTTGGAATTATCTTGATCCGCAAGTTTAGCATTACAATTAGAGTTAGATTGTAATTCCTTCATTACATGTTTTCTATTTAGATAGGTTAGCCTCAAGGTTTATATATAGATCCTTGTAAACAATAGAAAACACGTTGTATTGATTCATATTGTTCAGTGTAATTGAGGCTTAATATTCGACAATCATTATTGTTCATTGTTCTTATTGTTTACATTATACAATATTTGTTTGTTCGATAAACTTGTTATATCAAGGTCTTGGTTATAATCATAGTATAGTTAAGTAACATACACGATCCTCTCAATAAATATTATTGAAGACCTATTTCTAACAATCTACAATTAAATAAAGTAGAATTATAAAAAATACTCGAATAACTCACATATAAAACGTAGCAGAATGCAACTCTTCCATTGACTTTATAAACACTAGACCTCAAAATTTCAATAGATTATAATTGGATTATTATATATGAATTTAAAAGTAAATTTTAAAACACGTATATATAAACGAAACAACAAATATCTGACGTAACAACTCATACACTATGCTATATATTGACACACGATATTTATTCAGTTTATAAATATTATATTTATATTTTTCTCAATAAAATTTTCGCGTATAATAAACTAGTTATATTGTATTGTATGGTATGGTATTATTTTACTTTATATATTATATTATATACTTTATATATTATATATTATAGACTATATCATATTGCATCATATTATATTATTATATAATTAAATTTTAGTGTATTTTATATTACACCAATGTCATAATATTTAATAGATGTTGAATATATATTTTAATATATCATATTACATTATATTATATTATTATATAATTAAATTTTAGTTTATCTTATATTACACCAACTACATCATATTATATTATTATATAATTAAATTTTAGTTTATCGTATCTTACACCAATGCCATAATATTTGAAAGATGTTGAATATATATTTTAATATAAACATCATATTATATTATTATATAATTATTTTAGTTTATTTTATATTACACCAATACCATAATATTTAATAGATGTTGAATATATATTTCAATAGTTATATACTATATCATATTACATCATATTATATTATTATATAATTAAATTTTAGTTTATTTTATATTATACCAACTAAATTATTGTCCTGTGATAACGCGAGTAAATATACATAAAATTGAATCATAAAATTTATGTTTATGAGTAAGGTCTTTTTATTTATTATGAAAATATAATATTACAAGTATTATAACAAATATACATTTATGTTTATACACATGTTGTTTATAGTTATAATAATATATATACATTTATGTTTATACACATATATTAATATTTTGTATTAAAGGATTTTAGAATAATAATAATAATAAAATAAATCATAGTCCAATAAGAGACATATGTTATTTATTGTTATAATGGTGAAATTGAAGAAATAATACAATTATGTAGTGTAAGAGGGTGTAAAATTAAAAAAATATTTGATGACAATCAATCCATCTAACGGTTGAAATCAAAGTATCAAACTCATCCAAGGGACCTTACTTCGCCATTTGGTATTTAAGGCCACTCTTTTGTTATAAATTAAGAGACATATGTTATTTATTGTTATAATGGTGAAATTGAAAAAAATAATGCAATTATGTATTGTAAGAGGGTGTAAAATGAAAAAAAATATTTGATGACATCATCAATCTCATCTAACGGTTGAAATCAAAGTATCCAACTCACCCAAAGACTTTACTTTGCCATATGACATTTAAGACCCTCTTTTATTATATATTAAAGATTAAAGATTAAAGATGCCATAATATTTCATAGATGTTAAATATATATTTTAATATGAGTCGATTGTCAAATTTGTTATAATATTCAATACATAAATTTTAATCTATTAACTATTCAATCCTAAATTAAAGAAGAGACTATAATTTTATTACCTCTTTATGAAATATGCCAACTAAGAAAAATAATATTATCAATAAACTAGAATATAGTTAACCAATGAGCATTAAATTAAATTAAATTATTAATTATTTTACCTTTCTATATCTTTTTATATATATTTATTTTCTTTATTGCTATTTATTATTACAGTATATTACATAATTCGTCCTTGAAATCCTTTATTTTACACCCTTCATCCCTTTAAATGATTAATTACATCTTCTTTTTCTTTTTATATTTTTGCGATTGATATAAATGAACTATGTTTGTACATATCGTTAGATTTTTCATGTTTAAATGATCTAATTTTTAACTGATGCTATTATTATCGATAAACGACGTTCTTCTTTCTCAATATCCACCATATACAAGTATTTAACATTGACACTTGCTTTATATGCTTCTCCATATTTGTAGCTTACCATTAAACGCATGTTGTAAGTAGGAAAGCATTAAGAACAACACAAACATCGACTAATAAGGCCTCTAATGCACTTTAGGAACAAAAATATCCCCTTATAGTACAATACAAAACATTGCATGGGCAAACGACATTCCGATTAAATTTAAGGATTTACATGGTGTGGGATCCGCATTCTAGTAAAAATGTCTAATAGTTCACCAAAAAAGATCATCGCAAGTGATTTTGATACCGAAGAGTGTTTGGAATTTAATTCCTCCGTACTCTCAAACATTTAGATTTTAGGATTCTTTATTTATACGGTGGAATCCCACATGAATATTATCATCATCACGTGTCTGGGATATGTCTATGTTTGCGTCCGTAAGGAAATATTCTTTGCATAAAATGCAGACGACCTAGTGAGAAGATTAAAAAGTCCCACGTACGACATGGCACCTCGAAATCTAACATAAAATCAGACAATTTCTAGTTTTACAAGAATCATTTTTCTAAACCATATGAAACTAACATATTAATCTTGTTTAATATTGTGCTCCGCATTTGAAAAGTATAAGTCTTAAACGTTAAAACCTATATAATAAAAGGACCTTATCACAATTATTTCTTATCAACTTTCATCAATAAGCCCTATAAATACCTTGTTTGTGTTGAGGAAAAAAATGCCAACTTAACCTCCTCACCCCTTCAACCTACCCCTGCAACCTCTAACTAAACTAAAAATCCCTGAAAATTTAACCTGAAATCTATCGGTAGTTAGAATTCATCGACCAAATACCTTGTTTGGTCGAGGAAAACAATCTCTATCATCAACACTTAGTTTTTTTAAGCCATGATCCTTATTATGGCTTAAACTATGGTATATCTTTAATCCTCAATTCAGGTTAATTTTATAAGGATAGTTTTACTTTTATATAATTCAGAATCTACATCCCATAGATCTTTTTATTACATAGATCTATTGTACTGACTATATATTGTACTGACTATATATTGAACTGCAGGATAATTAGTTTGCTTTGGAAGCTATCGAACATGGATTGAAAACTACATCGGAATAATGTGTGTTCAGGTAAATGAAATAAGACTTGATTAATGGTTAAATCAATATTCTTTTGTGTTTTTTGTGTATCTTATTTCTCATTTATGTTTTTATATTAATTTTATCGAAGAGCAGTGTTTGTGTAGATCTGTGTTTTATGTAAATGATTATTAACTTACTACTTTTTAATGAAAATCTCTAGATATATTATGTTGTGAATATGTTTTGAGATTCTCATGATTTTTTATGTTGAACAGGAGAAACAAGAACAACTAGAAATGTCAAAGTTGCATTCAAAGAAACAACCATGCCTTATATATTATGACCGCCGCAAAACAATAGTACTTTCTTCGACAGCCTTCTACTTCTACTTTAGCGTCGATTATGAAATAACTTGTTTACGTTTTTCAATAGATTAACCCCTTACTATTTGAAGTTCGTGATGGACTTCCGACTCACAAAAAACCGCCAGTTTTCAAACAAACAATACATAGAGACGGTTATTTTTTTCACATGAATTATAATACTGGTAATAGAAAAATGTTTTTTCTCAAATGGTGTGTCTATTTATCACTATGTCTATTCTATAAAGCAAATTAGAAAAAACGTGCAAAGAAGAATGATATTGTGTGAAAAGTTTTTCAAAAGGTGGATCTATCGTTTTACGACAATATTTGTAGACCGTTCCGTAAACATAGAGTTTATCATATGGATTTCTAATTTTCATTATTTTATCATATTTCTTAATTATGATTCACTATATATGTATGATAAAACTGGTGTACATTCTTTTGTATACATAAAATGTATTAAAGAAGAAAAAACCCTCTTTAGAAATGGTTTTGCACATACTACCAGAAATCTTTGAAGTGTTTTTTGACCAAAGACCAATATTGTGGCAGGTGGTTTTCGGAGTCAAACCCGTAAAGCGTATTGTAAAACATAGCCTTCAAACCGTTGATTACTAAATGAAAGTGGGCTGGTTTCGTTTGTATAATGCACGTAACTGTGTTACGAGCACATGGTCAACCAAATCATCTTTATTTGGTATCGTAACCGTCTAAATGCTAAGTTTTACAATATGTTTTATGGGTTTGATTCTCAAAACCCTTTTAACTCTTATAAGATTGATCTTTGGTCCCACACACACTTCATCGATTTTAGATAGTGTTAGCAAAATTGTTTATCTAGAGTATTGATTGCTTCACCAAATACACTATGTGACCAAAAAATGTAGAACATATTCCTTATCATACATATTCAAGCAAAAGTGAATCATATTAGGAAAATAGAAAAGAAAAAAGAAATTCATATTATAAAACTCTACATTCATGGAATTAATGGCCCATGGATATTGTCGTAAAATGACAGGTCTTTAAATTTCCAACAACCGGTGATAAATTATATTTGTTCTGTAAATTATTTTTGAACATCATTATTTTTCTTACTTTCAACTGGATTTCTTTTTACCTTTATGGATGGATAACTTTGGATCTGTTATGAATTTCTTAAGGTTAAATATCATTAATTAGATATTCAAATAGTAAACATTGGATCCTCGTTTGTTTGAAATAAAAGAAGAAAAATCCATTTATGGTTGCCATTGTTTTTATTGGAAGGTAAGTTTGGTTTATGTAAAGATGAACATGAATCCACTCGATTAAGTTCACGAAATCTAAAATGAAAAATGAGATACTTAAGATGAAATCAAAAACTTACGGAATTTGGAGAAATTAATATTTAATTCTCTTTATTCTATAAGGTTTCGACTTCGTTTTTAAGGTTATATTATTCATATTCAGATTTATTCTGCACGATTTGGGTGTTTTTATCATCATTTTCTACATTAATCAATTTACTTTATCATCTAAACTTTCGTTACCATAAATGGATGGTTTGTTATTCCATTTCAAATAAACGACGGTCCAATGTTTTCTATAATTCGGTAATTAATCTTTGTTTGACCGCCTAGTCATGAACTCTTCTTGAGTTTCAGATGGGAGTGGCTAAATAAATCCAACATCAATTGCTAAATAAACCAACCAATTAAAATTAATATAACTTTATGTGCTAATCTTCTTGTTTTCTACATTTTGCAAATTTCTATATGATTTTAACATTTTTATTGGCTCATAAAATTTATAAAGTTTCTATTGTCTACTTTAGTAATATGTGCCAATAAATAATCATTTTGATAATTATTAATTAAATTTATAAACTTTATATTTTTACTTAATACTATTTTCATATCTAGTTATTATTTAATTAATATTTGTTAACTATAAGTCCACTAACTAATTTATCAAAAATAACAAATGGAGATACAAACAAGTGCATAACTGTAAATATTAATTAAATGGTTTTGCAAATCCATGTTGCTCCTTATTTTTGCACAATATTCATTTAAAAAATAAAATAAAAAAGTTAAGTTTAATGGGTTAGTTATTCATATTGTCAATATACTTTTTTATTTATCTTAATTTAGAAAATTTACTTTTAGTTGATTTATTTGACATTAAAAAATTAAATGCAGTTAATCATTTTTTTTTACAATTGTATTATGGTTTGACACTTTAGTAGTAGATTATTTTATTTTTAACATTCGTATAAAATTAAAAATAATTGTTTTGGGAAAATAAAACAAGGAGATTATCCTTTTTTTCGCTAATAACTTTTGAACAAAAAACGTTGAAAAAATTAATTGTTGAAAACCTTTAAAGTTAATTGTATTAACAATAACAATATTATATAAATAATTTAAAATGATATTAAATTAGTTAATTAAAAAAAAAGGAAAAGAAAAAAGATGGCCCGCTACTTTTTTACAAATTCCTATAAATATTTAAATAAATAATTAATTTTGTTGGTATAGAAAAGATGGCCACTACTCTTGTTGGTTTATTTAGTAGCACCCTTTCAGATATGGATATCATTAAATGAGTCCATTGTCTTATGCTTTTATAGAATCAAATATATAGACCGATCTGAGTGTATTTCATTACATTGTTGTGTGTTATTTCTCATCTTCTTGTTGTTAGTAGATGCGATTGGTGTGTAAGTTAGTTGCAACTAATTATGTTGCGGTCTAGTTTCTGGTAGCTGAACTATATATAGTCAAACTTAACATAATAAACTGATTACTGGATTCAAGTGATCAGGCTATAGAGTAACAATCAGGCCCGGTCGACATTTCGGAGGCCCGATGCAAAAAAATAAAAGAGGCCCTATAAAATTTATAATAAATACTTTTCATTTTAATAAACACTAGTTACATTATTATTTTCTAAAAATCGATCTTCTAGCATTTTTTGAAGCAAATTCATCTATTATACTTTCATAATCAATATTATCAAGAAACTCGTTCTCAATTGAAATTAAAGCTAATGCATTTAATCTCTCTTGAGATATGGTCGACCGCAAATAAGATTATAAGAGTTTTAGTTTAGAAAAGCTTTTTTCCGCGGATACAACAGTAATGGGAACAGTCAACAATATTCTGTATGCCAAACACGAAACCGGATAACTGTTTAACCGTTTCAAAAAATTAAGTATTGAGTTGGCTGTGTCGTGTTCGATGGGCAAATTCTTTTGTAAAAATTTCAGTTCGTTGAATAAATCATCACCATCAATGTCTGAGAAATCACCATTTTGTAACCTCTTTTCAAGATTTTTACAAATTGCCTTTAGTTCATCAGTATTCAGTGACTTCAACTTTTCAGCTGTGAATAGAAAACCAAAAATGCCTTCATACTGTTTGTATTGCTCAAATCTTTGCTCTAGTGAAATAATAGCATGATCAACTATGCACACAAAATAGTGAATCCTAAATGATTCTTGAGGTGAAACTTCATTTACTTGTTCTGCTGATTCAGTGACACTTTCGTCAAAATGTCTTTTCTTAATAATTCTTCTTTTATTTTTGTTTTCAACAAACGTTTGTTCAATTCCTAAATCAGAAGCTATAGATCGGACAGAATCTAAAGCCTTCTCAAACCCATGTTCTCGGTAGTCTTTAAAAAAATCAATAAGTGCCCTCACACCACTCATTGCCTCATCAATACGCATGGTTTCAGATTGAATTACCTGAAATTGAAAGTATGTGGTGTGATTTTTTTAAAGGCATAGGTAGGTTAATTTATAGCTATCTAATCAATTAATCATTTTCTCCTTCCACCGATGTGGGACAAAAATAAAACTAAACTCTTCTTTCTCTTGTGACTCAAATGTGGGACAAAGATAATTTGCAAGCTTGTACCAATTTTTTTTTTCTTTTTCTAAATCGTAGGCCCCTAAAAATCGGATGCCCCGTGCGGCCGCACGACCAGCACACCTCCAGGGCCGCCACTGGTAACAATCATCAACTGTATTACATACTCTCTCCATCCTAACTTCCTTATGATTTATTAAAAGGAAAACTGCTAAATCTAAATAAACAGTTTTTGGTCTAAATCGGTTTTTAGTAGCCCGCTAAAGTGTTCAAACTTCTTGTTTTTTAACCTGCGGGTTGGCTATTTCTTTAGAGAGTTTAAGCTTATCTCTGAAGAGCTTGATTCTCCTCTGACATTACGATCTTTCTTTAGAATTGATTTATTTAAGAGATACATATCGTAATATGAGTACTTTTTATTTAGTTTTACCTAGCTTATTTTGTTTGCTATCTGCTAGATTTAATAGTTTTACGTTATTTTACCTTAAAATTTGTATTTTAAGACCTTTCAACAAATCTAGTTCTTAATATTTAATATGCACAAAACATAATATGTTGTAATCTTTTCAGGGTGAATTAAAGATTACTGATTTGGGTTGGTCTGTGCACATATAACCGCACGCAGACCATGTGTGGTACTCTAGGTTACCTCCAAGCTGAGATGGGTAAAAACCTCAGTTTTATTGAAATATTTCACAATCGCTAAAGTACAGAGGTTGTTTCTGTTCTAATTATATAGTCGAATTACAGTAGAGATCATGATGCAAGGGTACACATTTGGAATCTTGGAATTCTATACTATAAATTCCTGTATGATATTCCTCCATTTGAAACAAAGAACGCTCTGGAACTTATAGAAGGTGAGACAGTTTTGGAAACAAATTTGACCTTATGACTCTAAATGTGGGAATTGTTAGATATCTAATACAGTGATTGTTGATGTAATTTTGCGGAATTTCGCTTGTATATATATTTGAAGTGTTCACCAATTCTCTAGAAGATGATCTTAGAACACAAAACTAGTGAATTTATGTTAGTCACATTTATGATGTTTTAAAGACTTCCGATGTGCCTTTGATGACTGATATGATTGCAATAGAAAGGTTTTGTTAAAATTAGAATTTTAAACCAGGTTGTTACAACTTATACGTCAAGTCTTCAATGGTGTGTCGGAACAATTTATTTATAAAAAGGCCCCTAAAGGTCAAACAAGTAGTTGTGACACCATTTTCCTTATGAAACCTTTGTTGTGCAATAGCCTTAGAGATATATAAAGATTTTGATTTTGAGGTACATGAAACAACTCCTTTTATTGAATGTGAATCAAGATTGAGCTCTTTAGCTTTGCATCCTATTCGAGACATAGACGATAAAATTTTGTAGCTATTATATTACGTTGTTCTTAATCATATGCAACCAAAAAAAGAATTACACCTCCCATGATTGGTAATTTTTTATAATTTGCATCACAAAATCAATGCAGAATATTTGATTATTTTGTAGCTATTATTTGTTACTTTACACCAATTTTCATATTGGTTGAAAAAGGTTTATAAGATTTTATTTTTGGATAATGACTCTTTGAACGGTTGTTTTCAACAAGATCTTGATACATTTTACTAAAACCTTTAATAGGAGTTTTATTTAATTTTAAATTATTACGAGAATACACTTTACAAATTGTATAATGATATTTTATATTTCTCATATGTTGTTTGCACTTTACAAAATGTATAACAATATTTTATATATTTAATATGATCGATGTGTATATAACAAAAAATGAAAGATTGATAACGTAACTAAGATATAAACAAGTAATCCTGAATCACGTAATTACAAACATAAAAGATCCACAAATTTGATCAGATTTATTTACTGATAAAGTTCTTAGTTGGCCAGACCCAAAATATGACTTGGTCAAAATATTGATCCTAGAATGTGGGATAACGACCCTCTTGATTTGATTCAAAAAGTAAATATTCTCCGCTTAGAGTCATCATTTAGTGTTTTTGAGATAACCAAAACCAACCATTTCCATCTTAATCAATACTCGAACCGTTAAAGTTGGTTATTTTGTCATAACATAACTTCTATTTATAAAGATAGGAAAAAGCGAACCATGTTTTATTAATAAATGACCCAAAATACTGAGATGTGTAAATTGAAATGCACATGGCTCAATTAGCAAAAGATTGCACGAGATGGATAATAGTGGCCCTTTTTACTCTTTCATCGTTCTAAAGAATACCGAGATGGTGGCTCCTTTGATTCCTAAGAAAAACTCTCATTTTAAATTTTTATATTTTGTTTTCTATACTATGCTTAACTATATATCATTCCTTAATTTATAGATAAAAAAAAAAACTTGGTTGTTAAAGTATACATTATTGCTTTCTTCTTTATACCCTAATAACAATTTAAAGTTCAATTAAACTCATACAAAATGTTAAAATTAGAAAATTTGATATATTATTATAGTATCTTGTATTTTTCTTTTAAATCTTTTAAATATAAAATACTTATATCTTTTAAGTATTTTATTTTTATTTTTCTTTTAAATACACGTAACATATATTGACTGTTTTTTGTTATCGTGACATTGTTAAAATGCAACACGTAATGTATGTTTATTTGTCTTTAATTTGTTTTTTTTTTTTTAACTTCGAGCGCTAATCTTGACAACATGCACGAATTGCCTTACAAAAATCGTCAATATGTATATGATATTTTTGAAGTAATATAATAATCTCATCTTCGACTCCACAATTATTATTTCTTAAAAACAAATGACATAAAGTTCCAAATAAATTCACTTATGTATAAGCGAAACAACGTAACATTTGTTAATATAATTCATTTTGTTTAATAACTAATAAGTTTCTATTAATCTTTTATATAGGTCATATTCATTGTTTAACATTATATTTTCTTCAATATAGTTCTTCACGTATTACACGATCTAAATTAAAGAAAAAGACTTCAATTGTTTCATTATAGTACCTTTTTTGAAGTATCTCCAATAGAAAGAGATAATACTATGATTAAAGGGAGATTTACATCTACGTCCTTACAAAACTTTAATATTACGTCAATGTCCTTGTAAAAATCAAAATTACGTTAATATACTTCCAAAACATGAAAAATTCTCATATATATCCAAAATAATAAATTAATAATATTTAAATAATTTTAATATTTAAATTATTCATCAAAATATTAATTCAATGATTTTAAATATTTTAAATTATTGAATAAATAAACAAAACTGATTCAAATGCTTATTTAAACAAATATGTTAAGGAAAAATCAAATATCGAATGAACTGAATAGATTAAACTCAATGAATAGTTGTTTTAAACTTATATTACAAAACATTAATCAATCAAGACGGGAAAGTTTTGCAACCTTTTTATTCCGGTTAAAGCTCAAAAATATAGTAATTAATCTCTTTTAAATCTATATTGTGAGTTTATAAAATTGAGATACATTGGTTAATGTTGGATTAAACATAACATACTTCAGTAAAAATTTAATTAATATTTTGATGAATAATTTAAATATTAAAATTATTTAAATATTATTAATTTATTATTTTGGATATATATGAGAATTTTTCATTTTTTTGAAGGATATTAAGATAATTTTGATTTTTACAAGAACATTAACGTAATATTATAGTTTTATAAGGAAATAAATGTAAATATCTCATGATTAAATATCACCAAGGGGTTTTTAAAAGTATATTGGATTATATTATATTATATTGTATTATAATAACTTATTATATTAAATTATGTTACGTATTATTACAATGTTATAAAAATTAATTATATTATTTTATATTATACGAATACCATAATATTTAATATATATTTAATACATATTTTGACATAAAACAATTCTCCATTTGCTATATTATTAATTACGTATATATTTTAATAAATTAATTATTTAATACTAAATTAATAGAAGAGACTATAATCGCATGATTATATTAGCTTTTTCGAATATGTCCGACAAAAAGAGTAAATAATATCAAAAATTTGAATATATTTAAGTAATGAGCTTTTAAAAATACTATATTATATGTATTGTATGGTATGGTATTATTTTATTTTATATATTATATTATATACTTTATATATTATATTGTATAATATACTATATCATATTACATTATATTACATTATTATATAATTAAATTTTATATTTAATATTACACCAATACCATAATATTTAATAGATGTTAAATTCATATTTTATATTTTTCAATAGGAGTCAATTGTCAAATTTGTTATAATATTCAATGCATATTAATTTTAATTTATTAACTATTCAGTCCTAAATTAAAGAAGTGACTATAATTATGTACTTTAATTATATTACCTTTTTTGAAAAATGGCAAGTAAAAGAAATAATATTATCGACTAACTTGAATATAGTTAACCAATGAGCATTAAAATAAATTGAATTATTTATTATTTTACCTTTTTATTTCTTTTTATAAATACTTATTTTCTTTAATATAATTTATTATTAGAGTAAATTACATAGTTCGTCCTTCAAAAATCCTTTACTTTGCACACTTCATCCTTTTAAATGATTAGTTACATTTTTTTTTAATATATTTTTACGATTAATATAAATGAACTTTGCTTGTACATATCGTTAGATTTTTCATGTTTAAATGATCTATTTTGTAATTGATGTTATTATGATCGATAAACGGCGTTCCTCTTTCTCAATAACCCTAACACCATATAAAAGTATTTAACATTGATAGTTGCTTTATATGCTTCTCCATATTTGTAGCTTACCATTTCAACGCATGTTGTAAATCGGAAAGCATCAAGAACAACGCAAATCTCGACTATAAGGCATATGATGCACTTTAGGAACAAAAACATCCCCTTATAGTACAATACAAAACATTGCATGGGCAAACGACATTCCGATTAAAATTTGAGGATTTACGTGGGGTGGGACCACATTCTAGTAAAACTGTTCTAAAGTTGACCAAAAAACATCGTCGCTAGTGATTTTTATACCGAAGTGTGTTTGGAATTTAATTCTTCCGTACTCTCAAACATTTAGATTTTAAGATTCTTTATTTAATTAGACGGTGGAATCCCACATGAATATTATCATCATCACGTGTATGGGAAATGTCTATGTTTACGTCCCTAAGAAAATATTCATTGCATAAAATGCACATGACCTAGCGAGAAGATTAAAAAGTCCCACGTACAACATGGCAACTCGAAATCTAACATAAAATCAGACAATTTCTAGTTATAAATATCGACATTAGTTACAATAGGGAACAAAGTTTAAAACAAGAATCATTTTTTTAAACCATATGAAACTAACATATTAATCTTGTTTAATATTGTGCTCCATATTTGAAAAGTATAAGTCTTAAATGTTAAAACCCATAAAATAAAAGGACCTTATAACAATTATTTCTTATCAACTTTCATCAATAAGCCCTATATATATACCTTGTTTGTGTTGAGGAAAACATGCCAACTTAACCTCCTCACCCCTTCAACCTACCACTGCATCCTCCAACTAAACTAAAAAGCCCTGAAAATTTAACCCGAAATCTATTGGTAGTTAGAATTCATCGACCAAATTGTTTCTCATATAAATACCTTGTTTGTGTTGAGGAAAACAATCTCCATCATCAACTCTCAGTTTTTTTAAGCCATGTTCCTTATTATGGCTTAAATTATGGTATATTTTTGCTCCTCAATTCAGGTTAATTTTATAAGGATAGTTTTACTTTTATATAATTCAGAATCTACATCTCATAGATCTATCTATTACATAGATCTATTGTACTGACTATTGAATTCATCATTTATCCTCATTTTTGTAGTAGTTGTATTTTATTTTATATTTTTTAGTTAATGAATATTATCAAATATATTGTTATGCAGATGAAATATCGAGATCTACAGGATAATTAGTTTGCTTTGGAAGCTATTTATGAACATGGATTGGAAAATTCATCGGAATAATGAGTGTCCAGGTAAATAAAATAGTTGATTTAAATCAATCTTTTGTGTTTTTTGTGTATGCTTATTTCTCATTTCTGTTTTTATATTAATTTTTATCGAAAAACAGTGTTTTTGTAGATCTGTCTTTTATGTAAATGATTATTAACTTACTATTTTTTAATGAAAATTTCTAGATCTATTATGTTTTGAATAAATTCAAGATTAACTAGTTAATTTGGAATATAGTAAAGATGTGAATCTTTCTTTTTAGTTTACCATTTTTTAAACATATCCTCATATTTTTCTCTTTGTTATTTGTTGAATGTTTCATATTTTGCGATTAAAATAAGCGGTGCTAATTTAGAGTTTAGTGGTTTTAATATATATTTTTCTTATTTTTTTTTTTTATCTTAGTTGATGTATTAACATAAAGTGTTATTTTTTTAAATTGTGAACCAGCTTCGAATTCACTACGAATATGTGTTGAGATTCTCATGAATTTAATTTTATGTTGAACAGGAGAAACGAGAGCAACTAGAAATGTCAAAGTTGCATTCAAAGAAACAAGCGTGCCTTAAATATTATGACCGCTGCAAAACAATAGTACTTTCTGCTACAACCTTCTACTCCTACTATAGTGTCGATTATGAAATAACCTGTTTACGTTTTTCAATAGATTTACCCCTTACTATTTGAAGTTCGTGATGGACTTCTGACTCACAAAACACTGCGAGTTTCTCAAATAAACAATACATACACACATAGTAATTTTTTCACATTAATTATAATGCTAATTATAAAAAAATGTTTTTTTCTCAAATGGAGTGTCTATTCATCACTATGTATATTCTATAAAGCAAATTAGGAAAAACATACAAAGAAGAATGATATTGGGTGAAAAGTTTTTCAAACAGTGGAACCTATCGTTTTACGACAATATTTGTAGACCGTTCGTAAACGTAGAGTTTAAATAAAATATGTATGATAAAATCTTTTGTTATACATTCTTTTGTTTACATAAAATGTATTAAAGAAGAAAAAACCATCTTCTGGCGGTTACTATCGGAAATCTCTAAAGTGTTTTTCGATCAAAGACCAAAATTGTGGCAGTTGGTTTTCGGAGTCAAACCCGTAAAGCGTATTGTAAAACATAGCCTTTAAACCGTTGATTGCTAAATAAAAGTGGGTTGGTTTCGTTTGCATAATGCACGTAACTGTGTTACGAGCACATGGTCAACCAAATCATCCTTATTTAGTATCGTAACCGTCTAAATGTTAAGTTTTACAATATGTTTTATGGGTTTGATTCCCAAAACCCTTTTACCTCTTATAAGATTGAACTTTGGTCCCACACACTTCATCGATTTTAGATAGTATTAGGAAAACTTGTTTATTTGGATGATTGATTGCTTAACCAATACACTAGTGGCAGTTACTACCGGAAATCTCTGAAGTGTTTTTCGATCAAAGACCAATATTGTGGCAGTTGGTTTTCGGAGTCAAACACGTAAAGCGTATTGTAAAACATAGCCTTTAAACCGTTGATTGCTAAATAAAAGTGGGTTGGTTTCGTTTGCATAATGCACGTAACTGTGTTACGAGCACATGGTCAACCAAATCATCCTTATTTAGTATCGTAACCGTCTAAATGTTAAGTTTTACAATATGTTTTATGGGTTTGATTCCCAAAACCCTTTTACCTCTTATAAGATTGATCTTTGGTCCCACACACTTCATCGATTTTAGATAGTATTAGAAAAACTTGTTTATCTGGAGGATTGATTGCTTCACCAATACACTTGTGGCAGTTACTACCGGAAATCTCTGAAGTGTTTTTCGATCAAAGACCAATATTGTGGCAGTTGGTTTTCGGAGTCAAACCCGTAAAGCGTATTGTAAAACATAGCCTTTAAACCGTTGATTGCTAAATAAAATTGGGTTGGTTTCGTTTGCATAATGCACGTAACTGTTTTACGAGCACATGGTCAACCAAATCATCCTTATTTAGTATCGTAACCGTCTAAATGTTAAGTTTTACAATATGTTTTATGGGTTTGATTCCCAAAACCCTTTTACCTCTTATAAGATTGATCTTTGGTCCCACACACTTCATCGATTTTAGATAGTATTAGGAAAACTTGTTTATCTGGAGGATTGATTGCTTAACCAATACACTAGTGGCAGTTACTACCGGAAATCTCTGAAGTGTTTTTCGATCAAAGACCAATATTGTGGCAGTTGGTTTTCGGAGTCAAACCCGTAAAGCGTATTGTAAAACATAGCCTTTAAACCGTTGATTGCTAAATAAAAGTGGGTTGGTTTCGTTTGCATAATGCACGTAACTGTGTTACGAGCACATGGTCAACCAAATCATCCTTATTTAGTATCGTAACCGTCTAAATGTTAAGTTTTACAATATGTTTTATGGGTTTGATTCCCAAAACCCTTTTACCTCTTATAAGATTGATCTTTGGTCCCACACACTTCATCGATTTTACATAGTATTAGGAAAACTTGTTTATCTGGAGGATTGATTGCTTCACCAATACACTTGTGGTAGTTACTACCGGAAATCTCTGAAGTGTTTTTCGATCAAAGACCAATATTGTGGCAGTTGGTTTTCGGAGTCAAACCCGTAAAGCGTATTGTAAAACATAGCCTTTAAACCGTTGATTGCTAAATAAAAGTGGGTTGGTTTCGTTTGCATAATGCACGTAACTGTGTTACGAGCACATGGTCAACCAAATCATCCTTATTTAGTATCGTAACCGTCTAAATGTTAAGTTTTACAATATGTTTTATGGGTTTGATTCCCAAAACCCTTTTACCTCTTATAAGATTGATCTTTGGTCCCACACACTTCATCGATTTTAGATAGTATTAGGAAAACTTGTTTATCTGGAGAATTGATTGCTTAACCAATACACTAGTGGCAGTTACTACCAGAAATCTCTGAAGTGTTTTTCGATCAAAGACCAATATTGTGGCAGTTGGTTTTCGGAGTCAAACCCGTAAAGCGTATTGTAAAACATAGCCTTTAAACCGTTGATTGCTAAATAAAAGTGTGTTGGTTTCGTTTGCATAATGCACGTAACTGTGTTACGAGCACATGGTCAACCAAATCATCCTTATTTAGTATCGTAACCGTCTAAATGTTAAGTTTTACAATATGTTTTATGAGTTTGATTCCCAAAACCCTTTTACCTCTTATAAGATTGATCTTTGGTCCCACACACTTCATCGATTTTAGATAGTATTAGGAAAACTTGTTTATCTGGAGGATTGATTGCTTCACCAATACACTAGTGGCAGTTACTACCGGAAATCTCTGAAGTGTTTTTCGATCAAAGACCAATATTGTGGCAGTTGGTTTTCGGAGTCAAACCCGTAAAGCGTATTGTAAAACATAGCCTTTAAACCGTTGATTGCTAAATAAAAGTGGGTTGGTTTCGTTTGCATAATGCACGTAACTGTGTTACGAGCACATGGTCAACCAAATCATCCTTATTTAGTATCGTAACCGTCTAAATGTTAAGTTTTACAATATGTTTTATGGGTTTGATTCCCTTTTACCTCTTATAAGATTGATCTTTGGTCCCACACACTTCATCGATTTTAGATAGTATTAGAAAAACTTGTTTATCTGGAGGATTGATTGCTTCACCAATACACTTGTGGCAGTTACTACCGGAAATCTATGAAGTGTTTTTCGATCAAAGACCAATATTGTGGCAGTTGGTTTTCGGAGTCAAACCCGTAAAGCGTATTGTAAAACAAAGCCTTTAAACCGTTGATTGCTAAATAAAATTGGGTTGGTTTCGTTTGCATAATGCACATAACTGTGTTATGAGCACATGGTCAACCAAATCATCCTTATTTAGTATCGTAACCGTCTAAATGTTAAGTTTTACAATATGTTTTATGTGTTTGATTCCCAAAACCCTTTTACCTCTTATAAGATTGATCTTTGGTCCCACACACTTTATTGATTTTAGATAGTATTAGGAAAACTTGTTTATCTGGAGGATTGATTGCTTAACCAATACACTTGTGGCAGTTGGTTTTCGGAGTCAAACCCGTAAAGCGTATTGTAAAACATAGCCTTTAAACCGTTGATTGCTAAATAAAAGTGGGTTGGTTTCGTTTGCATAATGCACGTAACTGTGTTACGAGCACATGGTCAACCAAATCATCCTTATTTAGTATCGTAACCGTCTAAATGTTAAGTTTTACAATATGTTTTATGGGTTTGATTCCCAAAACCCTTTTACCTCTTATAAGATTGATCTTTGGTCCCACACACTTCATCGATTTTACATAGTATTAGGAAAACTTGTTTATCTGGAGGATTGATTGCTTCACCAATACACTTGTGGCAGTTACTACCGGAAATCTCTGAAGTGTTTTTCGATCAAAGACCAATATTGTGGCAGTTGGTTTTCGGAGTCAAACCCGTAAAGCGTATTGTAAAACATAGCCTTTAAACCGTTGATTGCTAAATAAAAGTGGGTTGGTTTCGTTTGCATAATCTGTGTTACGAGCACATGGTGAACCAAATCATCCTTATTTAGTATCGTAACCGTCTAAATGTTAAGTTTTACAATATGTTTTATGGGTTTGATTCCCAAAACCCTTTTACCTCTTATAAGATTGAACTTTGGTCCCACACACTTCATCGATTTTAGATAGTATTAGGAAAACTTGTTTATCTGGAGGATTGATTGCTTAACCAATACACTAGTGGCAGTTACTACCGGAAATCTCTGAAGTGTTTTTCGATCAAAGACCAATATTGTGGCAGTTGGTTTTCGGAGTCAAACCCCTAAAGTGTATTGAAAAACATAGCTTTTAAACCGTTGATTGCTAAATAAAAGTGGGTTGGTTTCGTTTGCATAATGCACGTAACTGTGTTACGAGCACATGGTCAACCAAATCATCCTTATTTAGTATCGTAACCGTCTAAATGTTAAGTTTTACAATATGTTTTATGGGTTTGATTCCCAAAACCCTTTTACCTCTTATAAGATTAATCTTTGGTCCCACACACTTCATCGATTTTAGATAGTATTAGAAAAACTTGTTTATCTGGAGGATTAATTGCTTCACCAATACACTTGTGGCAGTTATTAGCGGAAATCTATGAAGTGTTTTTCGATCAAAGACCAATATTGTGGCAGTTGGTTTTCGGAGTCAAACCCGTAAAGCGTATTGTAAAACATAGCCTTTAAACCGTTGATTGCTAAATAAAATTGGGTTGGTTTCGTTTGCATAATGCACATAACTGTGTTATGAGCACATGGTCAACCAAATTATCCTTATTTAGTATCGTAACCGTCTAAATGTTAAGTTTTACAATATGTTTTATGGGTTTGATTCCCAAAACCCTTTTACCTCTTATAAGATTGATCTTTGGTCCCACACACTTCATTGATTTTAGATAGTATTAGGAAAAATTGTTTATCTGGAGGATTGATTGCTTAACCAATACACTAGTGGCAGTTACTACCGGATATCTCTGAAGTGTTTTTCGATCAAAGACCAATATTGTGTCAAACCCGTAAAGCGTATTGTAAAACATAGCCTTTAAACCGTTGATTGCTAAATAAAATGGGTTGGTTTCGTTTGCATAATGCACGTAACTGTGTTACGAGCACATGGTCAACCAAATCATCCTTATTTAGTATCGTAACCGTCTAAATGTTAAGTTTTACAATATGTTTTATGGGTTTGATTCCCAAAACCCTTTTACCTCTTATAAGATTGATCTTTGGTCCCACACACTTCATCGATTTTACATAGTATTAGGAAAACTTGTTTATCTGGAGGATTGATTGCTTCACCAATACACTTGTGGCAGTTACTACCGGAAATCTCTGAAGTGTTTTTCGATCAAAGACCAATATTGTGGCAGTTGGTTTTCGGAGTCAAACCCGTAAAGCGTATTGTAAAACATAGCCTTTAAACCGTTGATTGCTAAATAAAAGTGGGTTGGTTTCGTTTGCATAATGCACGTAACTGTGTTACGAGCACATGGTCAACCAAATCACTAAATGTTAAGTTTTACAATATGTTTTATGGGTTTGATTCCCAAAACCCTTTTACCTCTTATAAGATTGATCTTTGGTCCCACACACTTCATCGATTTTAGATAGTATTAGGAAACTTGTTTATCTGGAGGATTGATTGCTTCACCAATACACTTGTGGCAGTTACTACCGGAAATCTCTGAAGTGTTTTTCGATCAAAGACCAATATTGTGGCAGTTGGTTTTCGGAGTCAAACCCGTAAAGCGTATTGTAAAACATAGCCTTTAAACCGTTGATTGCTAAATAAAATTGGGTTGGTTTCGTTTGCATAATGCACGTAACTGTGTTACGAGCACATGGTCAACCAAATCATCCTTATTTAGTATCGTAACCGTCTAAATGTTAAGTTTTACAATATGTTTTATGGGTTTGATTCCCAAAACCCTTTTACCTCTTATAAGGTTGATCTTTGGTCCCACACACTTCATCGATTTTAGATAGTATTAGAAAAACTTGTTTATCTGGAGGATTGATTGCTTCACCAATACACTTGTGGCAGTTACTACTGGAAATCTCTGAAGTGTTTTTCGATCAAAGACCAATATTGTGGCAGTTGGTTTTCGGAGTTAAACCCGTAAAGCGTATTGTAAAACATAGCCTTTAAACCGTTGATTGTTAAATAAAAGTGGGTTGGTTTCGTTTGCATAATGCATGTAACTGTGTTACGAGCACACGGTCAACCAAATCATCCTTATTTAGTATCGTAACCGTCTAAATGTTAAGTATTACAATATGTTTTATGGGTTTAATTCCCAAAACCCATTTACCTCTTATAAGATTGAACTTTGGTCCCACACACTTCATCAATTTTAGATAGTAATAGGAAAACTTGTTTATCTGGAGGATTGATTGCTTAACCATAACACTAGTGGCAGTTATTACCGGAAATCTCTGAAGTGTTTTTCGATCAAAGACCAATATTGTGGCAGTTGGTTTTCGGAGTCAAACCCGTAAAGCGTATTGTAAAACATAGCCTTTAAACCATTGATTGCTAAATAAAAGTGGGTTGGTTTCGTTTGCATAATGCACATAACTGGGTTACGAGCACATGGTCAACCAAATCATCCTTATTTAGTATCGTAACCGTCTAAATGTTAAGTTTTACAATATGTTTTATGGGTTTGATTCCCAAAACCCTTTTTCTTATAAGATTGATCTTTGGTCCCACACACTTCATCGATTTTAGATAGTATTAGAAAAACTTGTTTATCTGTAGGATTGATTGCTTCACCAATACACTTGTGGCAGTTACTTCCGGAAATCTCTGAAGTGTTTTTCGATCAAAGAACAATATTGTGGCAGTTGGTTTTCGGAGTCAAACCCGTAAAGCGTATTGTAAAACATAGCCTTTAAACCGTTGATTGCTAAATAAAAGTGGGTTGGTTTCGTTTGCATAATGCACGTAACTGTGTTACGAGCACATGGTCAACCAAATCATCCTTATTTAGTATCGTAACCGTCTAAATGTTAAGTTTTACAATATGTTTTATGGGTTTGATTCCCAAAACCCTTTTACCTCTTATAAGATTGATCTTTGGTCCCACACACTTCATCGATTTTAGATAGTATTAGAAAAACTTGTTTATCTGGAGGATTGATTGCTTCACCAATACACTTGTGGCAGTTACTACCGGAAATCTCTAAAGTGTTTTTCGATCAAAGACCAATATTGTGGCAGTTGGTTTTCGGAGTCAAACCCGTAAAGCGTATTGTAAAACATAGCCTTTAAACCGTTGATTGCTAAATAAAAGTGGGTTGGTTTCGTTTGCATAATGTACGTAACTGTGTTACGAGCACATGGTCAACCAAATCATCCTTATTTAGTAACGTAACCGTCTAAATGTTAAGTTTTACAATATGTTTTATGGGTTTGATTCCCAAAACCCTTTTACCTCTTAAAAGATTGATCTTTGGTCCCACACACTTCATCGATTTTAGATAGTATTAGAAAAACTTGTTTATCTTGAGGATTGACTGCTTCACCAATACACTTGTGGCAGTTACTACTGGAAATCTCTGAAGTGTTTTTAGATCAAAGACCAATATTGTGGCAGTTGGTTTTCGGAGTCAAACCCGTAAAGCGTATTGTAAAACATAGCCTTTAAACCGTTGATTGCTAAATAAAAGTGGGTTGGTTTTGTTTGCATAATGCACGTAACTGTGTTACGAGCATATGGTCAACCAAATCATCCTTATTTAGTATCGTAACCGCCTAAATGTTAAGTTTTACAATATGTTTTATGGGTTTGATTCCCAAAACCCTTATTTGAAGTGTTTTTCAATCAAGGACCAATATTGTGGCATATGGTTTTCGAAGTCAAACCCGTAAAGCGAATTGTAAAACATAACCTTTAGACCGTTGATTGCTAAATAAAAGTGGGTTGGTTCGTCTGCATAATGCACGTAACTGTGTTAGGTGCACATGGTCCACCAAATCATCCTTATTTGGTATCGTAACCGTCTAAATGTTAAGTTTTACAATATGGTTTATGGGTTTGATTCCCAAAACTCTTATCTGAAGTGTTTTTCAATCAAAGACCAATATTGTGGCAGATGGTTTTCGGAGTCAAACCCGTAAAGCATATTGTAAAACATAGCCTTCAAACCGTTGATTGCTAAATAAAAGTGGGTTGGTTCGTCTGCATAATGCACGTAACTGTGTTACGTGCACATGGTCAACCAAATCATCTTTATTTGGTATCGTAACCGTCTAAATGTTAAGTTTTACAATATGTTTTATGGGTTTGATTCCCAAAACTCTTATCTGAAGTGTTTTTCAATCAAAGACCAATATTTTGGCAGATGGTTTTCGGAGTCAAACCCGTAAAGCGAATTGTAAAACATAGCCTTCAAACCGTTGATTGCTAAATAAAAGTGGGTTGGTTCGTCTGCATTAATGCACGTAACTGTGTTACGTGCACATGGTCAACCAAATCATCCTTATTTGGTATCGTAGCCGTCTAAATGTTAAGTTTTACAATATGTTTTATGGGTTTGATTCCCAAAACCCTTATCAGAAGTTTTTTCAGTCAAAGACCAATATTGTGGCATATGGTTTTCGGAGTCAAACCCGTTCAACGTATTGTAAAACATAGCCTTCAAACCGTTGATTGCTAAATAAAAGTGGGTTGGTTCGTCTTCATAATGCACGTAACTGTGTTACGTGCACATGGTCAACCAAATCATCCTTATTTGGAATCGTAACAGTCTGAATGTTAAGTTTTATAATATGTTTTATGGGTTTGATTCCCAAAACACCTATCTTAAGTGTTTTTCAATGAAACACCAATATAGTGGCAGATGGTTTTCGGAGTCAAAACCCGTAAAGCGTATTGTAAAACATAGCCTTCAAACCGTTGATTGCTAAATAAAAGTGGGTTGGTTCGTCTGCATAATGCACGTAACTGTGTTACGTGCACATGCTCAACCAAATCATTCTTATTTGGTATCGTAACCGTCTAAATGTTAAGTTTTACAATATGTTTTATGGGTTTGATTCCCAAAACCCTTATCTTAAGTGTTTTTCAATCAAAGACCAATATTGTGGCAGATGGTTTTCGGAGTCAAACCCGTAAAGCGTATTGTAAAACATAGCCTTCAAACCGTTGATTGCTAAATAAAAGTGGGTTGGTTCGTTTGCATAATGAACGTAACTGTGTTACGTGCACATGGTCAACCAAATCATCCTTATTTGGTATCGTAACCGTCTAAATGTTAAGTTTTACAATGGGTTTTATGGGTTTGATTCCCCAAACCCTTATCGGAAGTGTTTTTCAATCAAAGACCAATATTGTGGCAGATGGTTTTCGGAGTCAAACTCGTAAAGCGTATTGTAAAACATAGCCTTCAAACCGTTGATTGCTAAATAAAAGTGGGTTGGTTCGTCTGCATAATGCACGTAACTGTGTTACGTGCACATGGTCATCCAAATCATCTCTATTTGGTATCGTAACCGTCTAAATGTTAAGTTTTACAATATGTTTTATGGGTTTGATTCCCAAAACTCTTATCTGAAGTGTTTTTCAATCAAAGACCAATATTTTGGCAGATGGTTTTCGGAGTCAAACCCGTAAAGCGAATTGTAAAACATAGCCTTCAAACCGTTGATTGCTAAATAAAAGTGGGTTGGTTCGTCTGCATTAATGCACGTAACTGTGTTACGTGCACATGGTCAACCAAATCATCCTTATTTGGTATCGTAGCCGTCTAAATGTTAAGTTTTACAATATGTTTTATGGGTTTGATTCCCAAAACCCTTATCTGAAGTTTTTTCAATCAAAGACCAATATTGTGGCAGATGGTTTTCGGAGTCAAACCCGTTCAACGTATTATAAAACATAGCCTTCAAACCGTTGATTGCTAAATAAAAGTGGGTTGGTTCGTCTGCATAATGCACGTAACTGTGTTACGTGCACATGGTCAACCAAATCATCCTTATTTGGTATCGTAACAGTCTAAATGTTAAGTTTTATAATATGTTTTATGGGTTTGATTCCCAAAACCCCTATCTTAAGTGTTTTTCAATGAAACACCAATACAGTGGCAGATGGTTTTCGGAGTCAAAACCCGTAAAGCGTATTGTAAAACATAGCCTTCAAACCGTTGATTGCTAAATAAAAGTGGGTTGGTTCACTGTGTTACGTGCACATGCTCAACCAAATCATTCTTATTTGGTATCGTAACCGTCTAAATGTTAAGTTTTTCAATATGTTTTATGGGTTTGATTCCCAAAACCCTTATCTTAAGTGTTTTTCAATCAAAGACCAATATTGTGGCAGATGGTTTTCGGAGTCAAACCCGTAAAGCGTATTGTAAAACATAGCCTTCAAACCGTTGATTGCTAAATAAAAGTGGGTTGGTTCGTTTGCATAATGCACGTAACTGTGTTACGTGCACATGGTCAACCAAATCATCCTTATTTGGTATCGTAACCGTCTAAATGTTAAGTTTTACAATGGGTTTTATGGGTTTGATTCCCCAAACCCTTATCGGAAGTGTTTTTCAATCAAAGACCAATATTGTGGCATATGGTTTTCGGAGTCAAACCCGTAAAGCGTATTGTAAAACATAGCCTTCAAACAGTTGATTGCTAAATAAAAGTGGGTTGGTTTGTCTGCATAATGCATGTAACTGTGTTACGTGCACATGGTCAACCAAATCATCCTTATTTGGTATCGTAACCGTCTAAATGTTAAGTTTTACAATATGTTTTATGGGTTTGATTCCTAAAACTCTTATCTGAAGTGTTTTTCAATCAAAGACCAATATTTTGGCAGATGGTTTTCGGAGTCAAACCCGTAAATCGTATTGTAAAACATAGCCTTCAAACCGTTGATTGATAAATAAAAGTGGGTTGGTTCGTTTGCATAATGCACATAATTGTGTTACGAGCACATGGTCAACCAAATCATCCTTATTTGGTATCGTAACCGTCTAAATGTTAAGTTTTACAATATGTTTTATGGGTTTGATTCCTAAAATCCTTTTACCTCTCATAAGATTGATCTTTGGTCCTACACACTTCATTGATTTTAGATAGTATTATAAAAATTGTTTATCTAGAGGATTGATTGCGCCACCAATAGACCGTGTGACCAAAAAATGTAGAACATGTTCCTTATCATACATATTCACGCAAAAGTGAGTCATATTACGAAAAAAAGAAATAGAAAAGAAAAAAAATCCGTATTATAAAACTCTACATTCATGGAATTAATGGCCAAGGGAAATTGTCGTAAAATGACAGGTCTTTACATTTCCAACAACCTGTACACACAAGATCATTTTTCTTTGTTGGTTTTTCCATTGGAGAAAACATAAAAATGATCTTTTCAAAATTTACGCTAAAATTTTAAGGCTCGGAAAGAAAGTACCTTTGTTTTGCAAAAATCACGATATATTTCCCGGCTCTCATTGCCCTTTTTCACGAATTGGGTTCATAATTTTACGTTTAGTGTTTTGAAATTTTCTCTTTTATAGATCTCTTTTGTTGTAAATTTATTCATAATTTTTCTCATTATTATTTTTTTAATTGCTTATTTGTTGAAAATAATTTGGAATATAAGATCAGTATGTTTAGATCTTAGTTACGTTATGAATCTTTCGTAGATATCTTATATTAATTTAGTATTTTGCTCATTGTGTTTTATTTAATTGTCCATTTGTCTTGTGACCTTTTAATGAAATATATGGCAGTATTAGGAGTTCTTGTGGTCCTTCTGGTGGATCTTTTGTGTTTGTGATTACGTGAATTGGGAGAACAAAGTGTCACACACCGTCTGTGACGAAAACGCAGGGTGTGGCCGACTAGCGATTGTTATAACACAAATGCAAACAAGAGATAGTCTATATGATAAATGAAAAGATAACATGTCATGACGTCGTCTTGTCCAAGGTAAAAATCCTTAGAACACGAATACGTCAATCACTACAAGTAAATATCCAACAACTACAACCAACTATAGTGTATCAAAGGAATACCTAGGCATGCAAGTCCGAAATAATCAAAGAATGAAAATGTTAAACAAAATCAACAATGAAATGCATATCGAAGTCTTCTAGAGTCCAGTTCCAAGCTAAATCCTATGTCTGCTCATTACTTGAAAGTAAAGCTTAAAAAGCGAGTTAATCGAGTAGTAAGTAAAAATAAGTGAATCATATCAAATCTCAACACAACAATATCGTATGAAAATATGTGTAACTAATTCATAAGTAGTAAGAAAACAATTAACCACATCCATCCGAAACAGTGACACGCATCGGCAGTGCCCTGTAAGTGATACACTTCAGCAGTATCGAATCAGTATGCTACCCTTGAAGCGCCTCGGCTACGTCAAATAGTGTCGAATCAGTACGCTACCCTTGGCACGCCTCGACAGTGCCAGTTCAGCTTGCTAACATAAGTAGTATTAGTAGGAAAGGTATACCGAAAGGTAATCATCCCCAACCAACATCTCATATAAGTTTTTAAAACTGCATTAGGTTTATGTTACACATTTTATGATTTTCCAAATATAGTAGGTTTCTATAAATAGAATTATCTATTTATAGTAATTTTCAAATATAGTAAGTTTTCAAACATAGCAAGTTTCCGAAAATAGAAGGTTTCCACAAATAGTTTTATTTGTTTATAGTAAGTGAATAACCGTTTGTAAAATCTGTTTGGTTGAACTTTACTTCCCCCGTTTTGTTTAAAACATGTAAAATAGTAAAGATGGGGCAATAAGCTCACCTCGAAAAGTAAGTAAGTAATACTACTCGTATGAACGTAAGCAATCACAGGTAGGTCACAAGCTAGGTCCCGACTAGTGTATGAGATTTCCTCAATGATTAAAGATAGATTTAGATATGAAAGTTGATAACTCATCAAGTACCCCCGCTTACTAATACTATCATATGGCGAATGATCTTATATGTTTGGAAAGTAGATTCAGAGGGCTACATCGAGGAATCCGGATTTGCTTAATTTGAGTTAATTATGACCACGATAAGTTCGTTACAAAGCATGTTATGAAATTTGTTAAAACACCAATTTTCATATGTTGAGTTTTAAAACAAGTTTGAGAAATCTGATAAGTACACAAATGATCTAGACCCTTATGGTGATGTATAAGACCTGATATGAACCCATAATAATCAGATTTACAATATTATTAAGTTTGTTAAATCGTTACACATCTTCAAGTTGTAAACACCTACAATATAATTTTCAGAATTTCAGATTTGGCAAACGTTCACTAAATTGCAGTTTCTGAGAGTTCTACGAAGAATTAGACTGCGAGACTTATATTTCAGAACGTAGATTCCGAGAGTTACAATTTGGTTTAGACCTCAGTTCTAAATTCGTATTTACCCAGGAGTTATTAACCGAAGAAGACAGGTCAAATTTCAGATCGGCAAGTTATACAAATCAACGAATAAGCTTTTAGATTAGGGTTTTAAATGATGATTAGTTTACAAAAATTGTATAAGCATTTTAAGTGATGAAAACTCAGATTATAGGAACCCAAAAACAACACCAATTACAACATTAATATGAATAAAGATGATGAACCCAAAAACATAACGAAACTCAAGGATTAAGGTTTCCCTAAGCGGAATGCAATGATTTGAATACTTGAAGCTTAGCTCCAATCCACAAACGCAAGAGTGAACTAAGATCACGACAATAGTAGAAAAGTGATTCTTGGATCGATCCATAGGGTGACCAAAATGGAAATTCAACAATACCCCAACAACGCAAGATTAGTACACATGTATTTGTATGTATGATTGAGGAAGTCGACTAGGAAACAAATACCACCATCACTTACGTTGAATAATATGATGACACAAGGATATGGAGACCGATTAGGGCTGAATACCAAGCTGCTAATGAACCACACACGAACAAGGTATGGCTGTTACAATAGACCAAAACATAGATGTGAGATGGTGATGATGTTCGGCCGGAAGACAACATCAAAAACGAACAACAAGCCTTACCTATACGAAGATGATGATGAACTAGATGATAATGATGAACAATAACACCCCAAAAGAATCAAAATGGTGCTGCAAGGATGGTTTGGGCGACGAATGCAAGAGGAGAAAAAAGGGAAAGGGTTTTGAAGAAATGATCGATATATAGGTGTATGTTAGGGTTAGATTTGGTGCATGGAGTGTTTGGGTTTGGTTTAGATGGCTAAAGGATCAATTTAATGCACACAAGAACTATCCTAGGTGACTCAAGACTCGGACCCAACCACACAAACGAAAAACAAATAAGTTGAACTACGCCCTGCTGCGTCGCAGTGGTGAAGTAATGCGGCGCACTCCCATACTGCAAAAACGTAAGTTTTCTCGTACAAGCAAGAGACCGTTTCCCTAAGGCGGAGATCCCAAAGTAAACGTAACTCGGTACTATGATGTAATAGTATTGGACATGGGCATTCTTAATTAATCTAAAAAGTGACACGTATAAACATAAGATAATAGCATAAGCACTGAATTATTTGATAAGTCGATTAGAAGCTAAACTAGCGGGTTCTACCTACTTGTGAACCTAAAGCATAATAAAAGTCCATCACACGTAATAGTTCACTTATGTAAAATTCAGAATTCACACAATATAGTATTAAGTATTTTGCAAACAAAAGTTTTTAACAAAAGTCAGAAATAAGCTACAGACATACAAGAATAACTAGGGACAGAGAAAGCGACGATTGTCATACAAAGAGAATATATGGCAGTAATCACCATTAGTGGTGATGTGTTGGTTTAAGAGGCGGATAATGTTAATGTGTAGTTCACATAAAACTTTATGAGAAACCACACATGTTTGTACCGTCACCACCAACTCCTTATACAAGCACAACAAAGTTTCTCCTTTTTCCCAATCCTTGAGGTAATAAAAAAACACAAAAGATCTTCAAGAAATACGACAATACCACTGAAAGCCCGCCTCATTTTAACGTATTAGAGAAAAATGAAGTGATGAACAAATGAAATAAAATCAAAATCGGTCTACATTTCTCGGGCTACTTTCATTTTTCTTCTCGTGCTTTTAATTTTTTGTTTATAATTAGAATTCTTTTTTGATTATGTATATATTCCAACTGTATCATTATTGTTGCTGCATTTATTTGTTTGGCATGGATTTCACTGGATGTGAAACATATTTATTCATGTACCATTTTCATCTTCATAGCAACATATGATTTACAATAAGACCCGTGTAAGAAAGCAACATATGATTTACAATAAGACCCGTGTAAGAAAAAGGTCACTGTGGGAGTCTTCAATGTTGCACAAATACCATAATCTACTTCCGAGAAGTCCAAGGCACCTATTTTTACACAGTAATCCTGAAACAGGTATGTAACTTTCAATGTTGCAAAATTACCAGAATCTGCTTTCGAGTTAGCGCAAGTACATGGGAAGGAAGAATTATCAAATTATCTGCCTAGTTTTACCTTATTTTACCTTAAAATTTGCGACCTTTCACCAAATTTAGTTTTTAATATTTAATATGCAAAAAACATAATACGTTGTAATCTTTTCAGGGTGAATTAAAGATTACTGATTTGGGTTGGTCTGTGCACATATAACCGCACTCAGACCATGTGTGGTACTCTAGGTTACATCCGAGTTGAGATGGGTAAAAACCTTAGTTTTATTGAAATATTTCACAATCGCTAAAGTACAGAGGTTGTTTCTGTTCTAATTAATTATATAGTCGAATTACAGTAGAGATCATGATGCAAGGTTACACATTTGGAATCTTGGAATTCTATACTATAAATTCCTGTATGATATTCCTCCATTTAAAACAAAGAACGCTCTCGAACTTATAGAAGGTGAGACAGTTTTGGAAACAAATTTGACCTTATGACTCTAAATGTGGGAATTGTTAGATATCTAATACAGTGATTGTTGATGTAATTTCGCGGAAATTTCGCTTGAATATATATTTGAAGTGTTCACCAATTCTCTTGAAGATGGTCTTAGAACACAAAACTAGTGAATTTATATTAGTCACATTTATGATGTTTTAAACTAAGTTTGTTTTGATGTAATGAAGTAACAATAGTTTATTTGTTGTGCACGTGTCTTTGAATTAAGAGGCATGTGATTTATGATTTTTAAAGACTTCTGATGTGCCTTTGATGACTGATATGATTGCAATAGAAAGGTTTTGTTAGAATTAGAATTTTAAACCAGGTTGTTACAACTTACACGTCAAGTCTTCAATGGTGTGTCGGAACAATTTATTTCAAAAAAGGCCCCTACCGGTCAAACAAGTAGTTGTGTCAGGATCGTATTAGTCTATGTAAACTAATAAGTTCGCCTTCGTTAGATCGTGATCTATTGAAGAAGTTCAGCAGCGGATGAACACTTCAATATTACGAGTTATCGACTAATGAATAATGAATAAGAATAAACAAATTGATTGTCGAATTATACGCCTCAATTGTATTAATCAATGAATAATAATACAACGTGTTTTCTTCTCTCTACAAGGATCTATATTTATAGACCTTGAGGCAAACCTAGATAAACTAGGAAACTACGTCTATCCTTATCTAAACATAGAATAAGGAAACTTTACTTATTTAACAAAAGGAAATCTAATCTAATTATAACTCTATCTAATTAGATTTGATACTTGCAAGATAAGTTTTGTCTTCCGCGTGTCTTGGCTTGACTTTCTCATTATCTTGACTCTGACTTTGTCCGTAGTAACTCTATCTCCCGTAGTAACATTAGTAATACGTTAAACAGCCGCACTAACTTGTTCTTGTATTCTTCCGTAGTAACTTCTTAACGTCAAACTGAATGTTTAAGTTACTTTCATTTGTTTGTTAGGTTTCATTGTTTATGGTTAAACTATATCAACTAAGTTATAACCCAACAATCTCCCCCTAACCTTGAACTTTTATGACACATCAAAAGTACAAGTTTCATGCTCCAACAGTATTAACTACTTCATTCATAAAGCAGTATTAACTATTACAACTATGAGTTTTTACAAGTCAGTTTCCATCTTGTTCTTTTCTTCTATCCTTTGACACAAGATTTTCCAAATAAGTTCTTGAGCAAGCATTGAATCTCTTGGTCCATTCAACTTTAATTCAATCAGCTCATCCAATGTCTTCAATGAATGTGGATACTTGTGACTTACCAAGTAGAATTCCCTTGCTCCATGTCTTCTTATAATCGAGTACACTTCACTTTTCTCATATACAAACCAGTTGAGTACAGGATTATCAGGTCCTTCTTCCTTGAAGACTGAACTTGTTGGCTTGTATCCAGGCTCAAACAATCCATATAGAACATCCATTGCCAAATCAATACCAGGACATACTCCTTTTCTGTGATGAGAGTATTTCCTTATACCAATCTCATACATCCTCTCCAGATCTTCTCTATCAAATTCTCTGAAAACTGCATGAAAAGCTATAAGATTTTTCTTTGACTTATTTGCTCTTGTAACTTCATATTCAGTTTTCAGATTTCCACCAATGTATTTCCAATCAATGATCTCTGGAGGTTTCACCTTCAATGGAGTATACTTCAAACCTTCAACATGGTTGATGTATGCAGAATAATCTCCCCCTTGAGTAGTACTAGGAGGATCTTGTTCCATATCTTCAGGCTCTGGTTTGACATCCATGAATGGAATATCTGGGCTTTGTTGAGAAGCAGCAGCAGCATCTTCATTCATCTTTCTTCTTTTAGCTTGAGGAATTCTTGTAGATCTGCTTTTGACTCTTCTATGCTTCTCCTCAAACTTCTTTACTTCAGGAACAGGTTCAGAGTGTATGAACACTTTCCTTCCAGTTTTCAGGGCAGCTTCAAGAGCATCTTTCTTCTTTTTCTCTTGAATCTTAGCAAGCTTTGCAAGAGCAGCTTCCCTGTCAGATTCCTTTTGTCTTTCTTCCTTTACAAGCTCCAAGATAGAAGCCAGCTTCATAGGGCCTAAGGATCTGCCACTATGACCTTTGCTTTTGAGATAAGCTGTGTACTTCTTTCTATCCTCAGCTATCTTGACTTGTGTAGGAGTAGGTTTGGACACTTTCTTCTTCTCAGGCTTGGCTTTGGCTTTAGAAAGTTTAAGCTCCTCTTCATGCATCTTCTGTGCTAGAAGTTCATCTGATCTTTCCACAGATTTTACCAAACCCTTTTTAGCTAGTCTGTCCAGAATATCATCATTAACCATCTCCTGGGATTTTATTGCATCATCTTCTGCAATTTTGGCTAATCTCTCTCTGTCCTCTGGAGTTGGTTCTTTGTTTAGCCTGGCATGAAGCTCATCAGCTTCAGCTATTTGCCTCAAACTTTCTCTTTCTTCTTCTTCCTTCTTCTCAGCAGCCATCTGAAGTAATAGCTCTGCTTTTTCATGCTCCTTTCTGAGCATTTCAACTTCTTCATCTGTCATTCCTTGAAAATTAAAAGCTTCCTCCTTTCTCTTTTCTTCTTCAGTCTTTGTTTTCACAGCAGCAATGGATTTGCCTTTTCCTTTTTCAGCATCAAGGTCAACAACCTGTACCTTATTCTTCTTTTTGTCCACTGTGATATATCCAATTTTACCTGTAGGAACAGAAGTACCTGCAGATTGTTCAGGTAACTTGAGAGATGTTTGTTTGGGTTTTTCACCTAAAGCAGCAGATGCTCTCTGTCTTGCAACTGTTTCAGCTAGCATCTTCTTTCTCTCTTCTTCTGCTTTTTCCTCTTTGATCTTCAGCAGCTGTGATGCTATGGTGTCTTCATCAGCCATCACATTAGTTCTTGATAATTCTGTTCTTATAAGAACATTTGCAGCTTCATCTTGATCAATGGTAGAAGGAGCTTCTGTTACAGTGATGGAAGGAGTTGTAGCTTCAGTTTGGATTGCTTGGAATTGTGAGAAAGTTTGATCGAACGTGGGAGGAATGGTTGTGAATAGGTAGGAATGATCTTCCTCCTCTGTTTCTGGAGCTGGACTAATGATCATTGGCTCCGTAGCAACCTGATCAGTATCAACTATGACCGTAGCAACTGGACTAGTTACCATTGGGTCCGCATCAACTTGCTCCGTAGAAACTGGTTCAGTAGTAATTGGACTAGTCACCATAGGATCCGTAGTAACTTGATCCGTAGCAACATCATCCGTAGCAACCATTTCAGCATCTTGATCCGCAGCATTTGTTTCAGTAGCAATTGGTGAAGTTTCATCTTCCATCTCGTCTATTGTTTCTTCAACCATTTGCTTGACTTCTTGCTGCTGTTGCTCCCCCTTAATTGGAGTATCAACTTCCATCTCTTCACCCTCTGCATCTATGACCATATTTGCATCAAAGTCTGTCTCCCCTTCAACTATACTGTCTGTCTCCATCTCTTCATCTTGATTGGAGGTGGCAGTGATGACAGTATCTGTGCTTCCCTTATCTTCATCACCTGTGCTTTCTCCAGATGATAACACATCTATTTCTTTCTCCCCCTTGTTGTCGTCTGCTGGGGAGTCATCTGAAGAGGATGAGCTGGATGGTATTGGTGAGGTTCCAGCATTTAGTGTGGTGATTCTTTTGGGCAGTAGCTGGACTGATATCAAAGCTTGTTGTGCCAGTACCTGTTGCACCAAAGAAGTTAAAGAAGACAGCATCTCTTCTTGCTTTTCAACCCTCACCAGTAGGTTTTGGTACATACCCATCAATTCATTAAAATGACTACCACTACCCTCACCCCTTTCCTGTTGGGTACCAACAGGTGGAAGATCCTTGGGAATAGAGAAACTCTCCTGCCTAGCAGAAGCAGGTATCTCCCCCATGGTCTCTTGGCGCCAGGGACCACCTTCCTTATCTGAGAACAAGTTCTCAGCAAGTGAAGGTGTTGCCGTAGTTTGGGTCTTATTGATGTTGATACTGTCCTGAGCTCCACTATAAGAAGTAGAGGCTGCAGTAGTATCAGCCCTCCCCACATGGTCTTCCCTCTCCTTAGTGACCAACTCAGTGAACAAGGGGGTATGTTCAAGGTTTTCCCCTAATGTGTGAGACAATCCTGAAGATGTTTCAGGGATTGCTTGTGCAGTAGTAGAATGAGGGATGGTTGTAGAAACAAGAGGCTGAGTAACCCTCTTAATTCTTTTAGAAGCAACTTTGAGGGGTTTGTGAGGCGCAGAAACTTTGGGTTTAGTCACTTTAGCAGTAGTGACTGAAGCAGTATCAACTGGAGTAGAACTCACAGTAGCAACTGGAGGTACAGGGGCAGTAGCAACTACCGTAGTAACCTCGGGGTTTCCACCTGCAGTACCTGCTTCAGATATGGCACTAGTGCCCTGAGGAAGTGCAGTGGTACTGATGGTGGCAGCTGTGGGTTGGGACAGAGGAAGAGTTTCTTGTCCTGCAGCTGTGGGAATTGTGACCACCAACATTTTTGAGAATAGTGGTGTCACACGAGATGGTCCACCCTTGTTTAATTGTCTCATGTTTGTAAAAACTTTTCTTGAATGAGCATGTGAGACAAAACATTTTTCAGATCTGGGGAGATCTTTATGAACACAGTTTATACAATGTTGAAGAAATCTTGGATACATTAGAAATTTATTTGGGTTGTCAAGATTTCTTCTCATTGCATCAAAAATCATATAGGAAAAATTAAAAGTACCCCCCGTAGCCAAGCATACCATTGCATTGGCTAATGTTGAACTTCCTTCATGCCACCCTGTTCTTTTGGGGGACATACATTGTTGCAAAGTATGCAACATGTATTTCCATTGAGGGGAAAGTTTAGCTTTTAAAAATGTGGATATGTTTAAGTTCCCCTCATATCCCATATTTTGAAAAGTAGTTACTAGGGTGTCATCAGGAACATGTTCAATACCTTCCTCATCTTGAAGGTTAAGATGGATTCTGAGCGAGGACTCTGTCACTTGAAATGCTTTTCCCCTTATCACTGCATTGATGGCAATGTCGTCTTCGTCCAGCGTGGCAGATGTCCAAAAATCCCTAATGTGGGATTCATTAATCTCCGGATTAATAGTTAACGCCGTCTTGATTTTTGATTGATTAAAGAAATCAATGATTTCATGGAAATCGGCGTTATCGGTAGTCTTTTCCAGGCATGCGACCATGTTGTGAGTCTTGTAAAATTGTAGTTGTTCCGCCATTGATGATCTGTGATAGAATAGAAGCAGTAATGCAAAAGAATGTGGAAGATTAGTCACAACGAAATTGAAAATTGAATGATTTTAGGTCTAACGGTAACTTTTGCTTGGAAAATTTAGGGGTTTTTACAACGGTAATTTTCAATTGATTCAATTAACCCCTTTTTATACCGAAAAATTTTAACAACTTGACTCCCCTGATTAGACGCGGGTAATCATTCAAAAGTAACGGTCCAATTAAAGAAAGCCACGTGGCACTAGTAGCTGTGCCTCGCGCCTGATTTTCAAAAATTAGGTCCAATCAGGTTTTACCACGTGTTATTGTTATGTTCTATTTGCCTGACACGTGTAAAGTGGGGATACAAGTTGTATTCTGACTTGTCAAATCATCATTAATTAGGGCATTCTTATTGATTAAGAAACCTTATTAATATAATAATCTGCAGTATTAACGCAAAGATCCGTAGTAACTAGGTTAAAGGTCCGTAGTAATGGTTTCATGGGCCGTATTAACTGGACTGTCCGTAGTAACTTGAGTTACTGGCAGTATTAAACCAGGGGGCCGTAGGAACACATTTTTTTTTTTTGGTCCGTATTAACCATTCCGTTCAAATTGTTGACATAGGGCAGTAGTAGTTAAACCTTCCCGTAGTCATAATACTTTGATCGTACTATTTATACTTTGGATACTCTTTGTTTTTGCTATTAATTTTGCAGTAGTAACATAGTACAATACTAGAGAGTAAGGTACTTGATTTTCATCATAAGGTTACTACTGCTTCACTAAGGGACTTGCATTTAAACAAAATAGAGATAATAAGAGAGAAAGTATATGAGTTAGTCATCCGTGTTGATCATCCCAATACTTGTGATTAAGAATGTGAATCGTCCAACATCAAATGCCTTTGTGAGGAGGTCAGCGAGTTGATTGTCAGTGTGTATCTTCTCAACGTGGATTAGTTTCTTCTCGTTCCAATCTCTTATAAAGTGGTAGCGTATCTCTATATGTTTTGTTTTGGAGTGTTTGACTGGATTGTTGATTATGCTTATTGTGCTTTGATTGTCAATGAAGATAGGCGTGTTCATGAAAGAATAGCCATAGTCCATCATTTGGTTTTGAATCCAAAGTACTTGAGCACAACAGCTAGCAGCGGCAATGTATTCTGCTTCGGTGGAAGATGTTGACACCGTTGTTTGTTTCTTGCATTGCCATGACACCAGTCTTGTACCAATAAATTGACACCCTCCAGTTGTTGACTTCCTGTCTAGATTTTCACCACCATAATCACTGTCAGAATAGGCAATTAAATCAAATGGAGAGTCTTTAGGATACCATAAGCCTAAGTTAGGCTTGCCCTTAAGGTAGCGAAAGATTCTCTTGACCGCAATTAGGTGTGACATCTTGGGCCTTGTTTGATATCTTGCGCATATACAAACTCCAAACATGATGTCTGGTCTTGAAGCTGTGAGATACATGAGAGATCCAATCATTGATCGATAGTTGTGTATATCCACATCCTCCCCCTCAAGATCAGGCGTCAGTTGTTTGTGAGTTTCCACCGGAGTGCTTGCTACCTTGGAATCCGTGAGTCCAAACTTGTTGAGGATGTCCTTGACATACTTGGTTTGACTTATTAGGAGTCCATCCGGTTTTTGTTTAACTTGTAAGCCCAAGAAGAAAGTGAGTTCTCCCATAGAACTCATTTGAAATTTGTTGTGCATGAGATCCTCAAATTCTTTGCACAATGAATCCTTGGTGGATCCAAATATGATGTCATCAACGTAGATTTGAACAAGTAGAATGTCTGAGCTAGTCTTTTTGTAGAATAGCGTTTTGTCAATTGTTCCGCGTTGAAAGTTGTTTTGAAGAAGATAGTCTGTCAGAGTGTCATACCAAGCTCGTGGTGCTTGATGAAGCCCATAGAGAGCTTTGATCAATTTGTAGACTTTGTGAGGATGCTGAGGGTCCTCAAAACCAGGAGGTTGTTTGACATAGACCTCTTCTTCGATGACACCATATAGAAAAGCACTTTTAACATCCATTTGATAGACTTTGAAGCCCATAAATGATGCAAATGCTAGAAATAGTCGAATGGCTTCAATTCTAGCTACTGGAGCAAAGACTTCTTCATAATCGATTCCTTCTTCCTGTGTGTAGCCTTGTGCAACCAGTCGTGCTTTGTTTTTAACCACAATACCACGTTCATCTTTCTTGTTCCTGAAGATCCAACGTGTACCAATCACTTTCTTGCCATATGGGATTTCAACTAGTACCCATACTCCTTGTATCTTGAATTGGAGTAATTCTGCCTGACATGCTTCAATCCAGTGAGGATCTAGTAATGCTTCCTGAATCTTCTTAGGTTCCATTTGTGAGAGAAAGCATGCAAAGAGACATGTGTTGATGAGGGCAGATGATGGCTCCTTTCTTGATTTGGTTTGGCTTCTGGTCTCCATCGAGATGTCAAAGTTGCCAATGATTTGATTAGAAGGATGGTTCTTGGCAACGCGAGAGGATGGGACCTTTTCAAGGCGTAAGCCAACTCCTAAGTTTGTATCATTCATGTCGGGCAGATCATTGCCTGGATTTTTCCCAGTAGTTGGAGGAGTAATGAATGATGAGTTGTTATGTGTAGTAGGATAAGGTTCAAAGTCTTCATAGACCAATTGTTCAACTCCATTTTCATCCTCTTCAATGAGACGTGGTACTCCATTGGGTCTGGTTGCATTATCCGTAGCTAATGGTGAATGTGGTTGTGGTTCATCGTCCTCCTTTGTAGAATTGTCTTCAGTGTGAGGAGAGTCTGGTTCTTCGTCCTCTTTTGTGGAGTTTTCTTCAGTGTGAGAGGAGTCTGATTTTTCTGGAGTGATGGGCTCTGATACCACTTGTCAGGATCGTATTAGTCTATGTAAACTAATAAGTTCGCCTTCGTTAGATCGTGATCTATTGAAGAAGTTCAGCAGCGGATGAACACTTCAATATTACGAGTTATCGACTAATGAATAATGAATAAGAATAAACAAATTGATTGTCGAATTATACGCCTCAATTGTATTAATCAATGAATAATAATACAACGTGTTTTCTTCTCTCTACAAGGATCTATATTTATAGACCTTGAGGCAAACCTAGATAAACTAGGAAACTACGTCTATCCTTATCTAAACATAGAATAAGGAAACTTTACTTATTTAACAAAAGGAAATCTAATCTAATTATAACTCTATCTAATTAGATTTGATACTTGCAAGATAAGTTTTGTCTTCCGCGTGTCTTGGCTTGACTTTCTCATTATCTTGACTCTGACTTTGTCCGTAGTAACTCTATCTCCCGTAGTAACATTAGTAATACGTTGAACAGCCGCACTAACTTGTTCTTGTATTCTTCCGTAGTAACTTCTTAACGTCAAACTGAATGTTTAAGTTACTTTCATTTGTTTGTTAGGTTTCATTGTTTATGGTTAAACTATATCAACTAAGTTATAACCCAACAAGTTGTGACACCTTTGTTGTGCAATAGCCTCAGAGATATATAAAGATTTTGATTTTGTAGCTATTATATATATTACGTTGTTCTTAATCATGTGCAACCAAAAAAATTTTTACACCTCCCATGATTGGTAATTTTTTATAATTTGCATCACAAAATCAATGCAGAATATTTGATTATTTTGTAGCTATTATTTGTTACTTTACACCAAATTTTCATATTGGTTGAAAAAGGTTTATAAGATTTTATTTTTGGATAATGACTCTTTGAACGGTTGTTTTCAACAAGATCTTGATACATTTTACTAAAACCTTTAATAGGAGTTTTATTTAATTTTAAATTATTACTAGGATACACTTTACAAATTGTATAATGATATTTTATATTTCTCATATGTTGTTTGCACTTTACAAATTGTATAACGATATTTTATATATTTAATATATGATCGATATATAACAAAAAATGAAAGATTGATAACATAACTAAGATATTAGCAAGTAATCCTGGATTACGTAATTACAAACATAAGAGATCCATAAATTTGATCAGATTTAAGTACCGATGAAGTTCTTAGTTGGCCAGACCCAAAATATGACTCGGTCAAAATATTGATCCTAGAATGTGGGATAACGACCCTCTTGATTTGATTCGAAAAGTAGATATTCTCCGCTTAAAATCATCATTTAGTGTTTTTGAGATAACCAAAACCAATCATTTCCACCTTAATCAATACTCGAACCGTTAAAGTTGGTTATTTTGTCATAACATAACTTTTATTTATAAAGATAGGAAAAAGAGAACCATGTTTTATTTATAAATGACCCAAAATACTGAGATGTGTAAATTGAAATTCACATGGCTCAATTAGCAAAAGATTGCACTCACGATCGAGAATCCATAATGCGATCAAGCACGAGATGGATAGTAGTGGCCCTTTTTACTCTTTCATCGTTCTAAAGAATACCTGTGTGGCTCCTTTGATTCCTAAAAAAAACTCTCATTTTAAATTTTTATATTTTGTTTTCTATATTATGCTTAACTATATTTCATTACTTAATTTTTAGATAAAAAAGACTTGGTTATTAAAATATACATTATTCCTTTCTTCTTCATACCCTAATAACAATTTAAAGTTCAATTAAACTCATACAAAATGTTAAAATTAGAAAGTTTTATATATTATTATAGTATCTTGTATTTTTCTTTTATATCTTTTAAATATAAAATACTTATACCTTTTAAGTATTTTACTTTTATTTTTCTTTTAAATATACGTAAGGTATATTGACTATTTTTTGTTATCGTGACATTGTTAAAATGCAACACGTAATGTATGTTTATTTGTCTTTAATTTGTTTTTTTTTTTTAACTTCGAACGCTAATCTTGACAATATGCACGAATTGCTTTACAAAAATCGTCAATATGTATATGATATTTTTGAATTAATATAATAATCTCATCTTCCACTCCACAATTATTATTTCTTAAAAACAAATGATATAAAGTTCCAGATAAATTCATTTATGTATAAGCGAAACAACGTAACATTTGTTAATATAATTCATTTTATTTAATAAGTAATAAGTTTCTATTAATCTTTTATATAGGTCATATTCTTTGTTTAACATTATATTTTCTTGAATATAGTTCTTCGCGTATTACGCGATCTAAATTAAAGAAAAAGACTACAATTGTTACATTATATTACCTTTTTTGAAGTATCTCCAATAGAAAGAGATAATACTATGATTAAATATGAATATATTTAACCATCGGGTTTTTGAAAGAATATTGGATTATGTTATATTGTATTGTATTATATGATAGTATGTTATTTTATATAATATATTATTATATATATTATATTGTATTATATGTTATTATTATACTATATCATGTTACGTATTATACAATGTTATAAAAATTAATTATATTATTTTATATTATACGAATACCATAATATTTAATAGATATTTAATACATATTTTGACATAAAACAATTCTCAATTTGCTATATTATTCATTACATATATATTTTAATTTATTTATTATTTAATACTAAATTAATAGAAAAGACTATAATTGCGTAATTATATTAACTTTTTCGAATATGCCCGACAAAAAGAGTTAATAATATCAAAAATTTGAATATATTTAAGTAATGAGTTTTTAAAAATACTATATTATATTGAATTATATGGTATGGTATTATTTTATTTTATATATTATATTATATACTTTATATATTATATTGTATAATATACTATATCATATTATATTATTATATAATTAAATTTTATATTTTATATTACACCAATACCATAATATTTAATAGATGTTAAATTCATATTTTATATTTTTCAATAGGAGTCAATTGTCAAATTTGCTATAACATTCAATACATATATTTTAATTTATTAACTATTCAATCTTAAATTTAAGAAGAGACTATAATTATGTACTTTAATTATATTACCTTTTTTGAAAAATGCACAGTAAAAGAAATAATATTATTGACTAACTTGAATATAGTTAACCAATGAGCATTAAAATAAATTGAATTATTTATTATTTTACCTTTCTATTTCTTTTTATAAATATTTATTTTCTTTATTATTATTTATTATTAGAGTAAATTACATAGTTCGTCCTTCAAAATCCTTTACTTTGCACACTTCATCCTTTTAAATGATTAGTTACATTTTTTTAAATATATTTTTACGATTAATATAAATGAACTTTGCCTGTACATATTGTTAGATTTTTCATGTTTAAATGATCTAATTTGTAATTGACGTTATTATGATCGATAAACGGCGTTCCTCTTTCTCAATAACCCTAACACCATATAAAAGTATTTAACATTGATAGTTGCTTTATATGCTTTTCCATATTTGTAGCTTACCATTTCAACGCATGTTGTAAGTCGGAAAGCATTAAGAACAACGCAAATCTCGACTATAAGGCATATGATGCACTTTAGGAACAAAAACACCCCCTTATAGTACAATACAAAACATTGCATGGGCAAACGACATTCCGATTAAAATTTGAGGATTTACGTGGGGTGGGACCGTATTCTAGCAACACTGTTCTAAAGTTGACCAAAAACATCGTCGCTGGTGATTTTTATACCGAAGAGTGTTTGGAATTTAATTCTTCCGTACACTCAAACATTTAGATTTTAAGATTCTTTATTTAGATGGTGGAATCCCACATGAATATTATCATGTCTATGTTTACGTCCCTAAGAAAATATTCATTGCATAAAATGCAGACGACCTAGTGAGAAGATTAAAAAGTTCCACGTACGATATGGCAACTCGAAATCTAACATAAAATCAGACAATTTCTAGTTATAAATATCGACATTAGTTACAATAGGGAACAAACTTTAAAACAAGAATCATTTTTTTAAACCATATGAAACTAACATATTAATCTTGTTTAATATTGTGCTCCTTTTTTGAAAAGTATAAGTCTTAAATGTTAAAACCCATAAAATAAAAGGACCTTATGACAATTATTTCTTATCAACTTTCATCAATAAGCCCTATAAATACCTTGTTTGTGTTGAGGGAAAAAATGTCAACTTAACCTCCTCACCCCTTCAACCTACCCCTGCAACCTCCAACTAAACTAAAAAGCCCTGAAAATTGAACCTGAAATCAATTGGTAGTTAGAATTCATCGACCAAATACCTTGTTTGCGTCGAGGAAAACAATCTCTATCATCAACACTTAGTTTTTTTAAGCCATGATCCTTATTATGGCTTAAACTATGGTATATCTTTAATCCTCAATTCAGGTTAATTTTATAAGGATAGTTTTACTTTTATATAATTCAGAATCTACATATCATAGATCTTTTTATTACATAGATCTATTGTACTGAATATATATTGTACTGACTATATATTGAACTGCAGGATAATTAGTTTGCTTTGGAAGCTATCGAACATGGATTGAAAACTACATCGAAATAATGTGTGTTCAGGTAAATGAAATCAGACTTGATTAATGGTTAAATCAATCTTTTGTGTTTTTTGTGTATCTTATTTCTCATTTATGTTTTTATATTAATTTTATCGAAGAGCAGTGTTTGTGTAGATCTGTGTTTTATGTAAATGATTATTAACTTACTACTTTTTAATTAAAATCTCTAGATCTATTATGTTGTGAATATGTTTTGAGATTCTCATGATTTTTTATGTTGAACAGGAGAAACAAGAACAACTAGAAATGTCAAAGTTGCATTCAAAGAAACAACCATGCCTTATATATTATGACCGCCGCAAAACAATAGTACTTTCTTGTCCAGCCTTCTACTTCTACTTTAGCGTCGATTATGAAATAACTTGTTTACGTTTTTCAATAGATTAACCCCTTACTATTTGAAGTTCGTGATGGACTTCCGACTCACAAAAAACCGCCAGTTTTTCAAACAAACAATACATAGAGACAGTTATATTTTTTCACATGAATTATAATACTGGTGATCGAAAAATGTTTTTTCACAAATGGTGTGTCTATTTATCACTATGTCTATTCTATAAAGCAAATTAGGAAAAACGTGCAAAGAAGAATGATATTGTGTGAAAAGTTTTTCAAAAGGTGGAACCTATCGTTTTACGACAATATTTGTAGACCGTAAACATAGAGTTTATCATATGGATTTCTAATTTTCATTATTTTATCATATTTCTTAATTATGATTCACTATATATGTATGATAAAACTGGTGTACATTCTTTTGTATACATAAAATGTATTAAAGAAGAAAAAGCCCTCTTTAGAAATGGTTTTGCACATACTACTAGAAATCTCTGAAGTGTTTTTTGACCAAAGACCAATATTGTGGCAGGTGGTTTTCGGAGTCAAACTCGTAAAGCGTATTGTAAAACATAGCCTTCAAACCGTTGATTACTAAATGAAAGTGGGTTGGTTTCGTTTGCATAATGCACGTAACTGTGTTACGAGCACATGGTCAACCAAATCATCTTTATTTGGTATCGTAACCGTCTAAATGCTAAGTTTTACAATATGTTTTATGGGTTTGATTCCCAAAACCCTTTTACCTCTTATAAGATTGATCTTTGGTCCCACACACACTTCATCGATTTTAGATAGTGTTAGCAAAATTGTTTATCTAGAGTATTGATTGCTTCACCAAATACACTTTGTGACCAAAAAATGTAGAACATATTCCTTATCATACATATTCAAGCAAAAGTGAATCATATTAGGAAAAAAGAAATAGAAAAGAAAAAAGAAATTCATATTATAAAACTCTACATTCATGGAATTAATGGCCTATGGATATTGTCGTAAAATGACAGGTCTTTACATTTCCAACAACTGGTGATAAATTATTTTTGTTCTGTAAATTATTTTTGAACATCATGATTTTTTCTTACTTTCAACTGGATTTCTTTTTACCTTTATGGATGGATAACTTTGGATCTGTTATGAATTTCTTAAGGTTAAATATCATTAATTAGATATTCAAATAGTAAACATTGGATCCTTGTTTGTTTGAAATTAAAGAAGAAAAATCCATTTATGGTTGCCATTGTTTTTATTGGAAGGTAAGTTTGGTTTATGTGAAGATGAACATGAATCCACTCGATTAAGTTCGGAAATCTAAAATGAAAAATGAGATACTTAAGATGAAATCAAAAGCTTACGGAATTTGGAGGAATTAATATTTAATTCTCTTTATTCTATAAGGTTTCGACTTCGTTTTTAAGGTTATATTATTCATATTCATATTTATTCTGCACGATTTGGGTGTTTTTATCATCATTTTCTACATTAATCAATTTACTTTATCATCTAAACTTTCGTTACCATAAATGGATGGTTTGTTCTTCCATTTCAAATAAACGACGCTCCAATGTTTTCTATAACTTATCAGTTGTCGGTAATTAATCTTTGTTTGACCGCCTAGTCATGAACTCTTCTTGAGTTTCAGATGGGAGTGGCTAAATAAACCAACCAATTAAAATTAATATAATTTTATGTGTTAATCTTCTTGTTTTCTACATTTTGCAGATTTTTCTATATGATTTTAACATTTTTATTGGCTCATAAAATTTATAAAGTTTCTATTGTCTACTTTAGTAATATGTGCCAATAAATAATCATTTTGATAATTATTAATTAAATTTATAAACTTTATATTTTTACTTAATACTATTTTCATATCTAGTTATTATTTAATTAATATTTGTTAACTATAAGTCCGCTAACTAATTTATCAAAAATAACAAATGGAGATACAAACAAGTGCATAAATGTAAATATTAATTAAATGGTTTTGCAAATCCATGTTGCTCATTATTTTGCACAATTTTCATTTAAAAAAATAAATAAAAAAGTTAAGTTTAATGAGGTTAATTTAGCGGCTACCTGGGGGAGTGGATCGAAGAATAAAGCTAAGATTGTGACGGCGATTTGATATGATGCTTGGTGGTGTATTTGGAAGGCGAGGAATGATAGAATTTTCAACGGATATATGGTGTCCACTGCTAAGGTGTTCCAAATTATTGTGTCCTCGGTTTATTGTTGGATTAAGTATAGAGTCGGTGTGGTTAATATTGTTTGGTCCAATTGGTTAAAGGACCCTCTGTCTTGTATGTAACGTTTGGGTGTTTTGTTTCCCGTTTTTCTAGCATATTGCTAAGCGGGTTTGTTTGTTAATATAATTGCCGTTTCCAAAAAAAAGTTATTCATATTGTCAATATACTTTTTTATTTATCTTAATTTAGAAAATTTACTTTTAGTTGATTTATTTGACATTAAAAAATTAGATGTAGTTAATCATTTTCTTTTACAATTGTATTATGGTTTGACACCTTAGTAGTAGAATATTTGATTTTTAACATTCGTATAAAATTAAAAATAATTGTTTTGGGAAAATAAAACAAGGAGGTTATCTTTTTTTTTCGCTAATAACTTTTGAACAAAAAATGTTGAAAGAATTAATCGTGGAAAACCTTTAAAGTTAGTTGTATTAACAATAACAATATTAAATAAATAATTTAAAAATGATATTAAATTAGTTAATTAAAAAAAAGGAAAAGAAAAAAGATGGTTCGCTACTTTTTTAAAAATTCCTATAAATATTTAAATAAATAATTAATTTTGTTGGTGTACAAAAGATGACCCACTACTCTTGTTGGTTTATTTAGTAGCACCCTTTCAGATATGGATATCATTAAATGAGTCCATTGTCTTATGCTTTTATAGAATCAAATATATAGACCGATCTGAGTGTAGTTCATTACATTGTTGTGTGTTATTTCTCATCTTCTTGTTGTTAGTAGATGCGATTGGTGTGTAAGTTAGCTGCAACTAATTATGTTGCGGTCTAGTTTCTGGTAGCTGAACTATATATAGTCAAACTTAACATAATAAACTGATTACTGGATTCAAGTGATCAGGCTATAGAGTAACAATCATCAGCTGTATTACATACTCTCTCCATCCTAAATTCCTAATGATTTATTAAAAGGAAAACTGCTAAATCTAAATAAACAGTTTTTGGTCTAAATCGGTTTTTAGTAGCCCGCTAAAGTGTTCAAACTTCTTGTTTTTTAACCTGCGGGTTGGCTATTTCCTTAGAGAGTTTAAACTTATCTCTGAAGAGCTTGATTCTCCTCTGACACTACGATCTTTCTTTAGAATTGATTTATTTAAGAGATACATATCTTAAGGGAAAATGCACTGGATGGTCATGGTACTATGTCAAAAATTCCGTCTAGGTCATTGAACAAAATTTTCGTCTATATACATCACTATAGTTCAAGAAACCTGTTATTTAAACCATTTTTTCTCAATAAACCGATTTTTACAGGTGACCTCACCATCCACCTATTATATCTCTCTCTCAATTTTCAATTGCAGCTAAGGTAATCTCCAAATCATAAATAATTCACATAACCACCGTTAAACACCAGATCTAAATCACCAGATCTAAATCACGAGATCTAAATCACGTTAATCAAAATCAGTAAAGAAAAGGAAAATAAAAAAGTGTGAAAAGGAATCGAAGAAATGGAAGAGAGGTAGACTTACACGCCGGGAGCTGAAGGAAGAGGAAGATCGGAAGGAATAGCACCGCCGTGGAAGTCCTTGAGAGACATCGTAGCTTTCTTCTTCGCCATTGTTTGTTTATGCTAATGCTAATTGATGATTGTTTTCTCATTTAATGATACTGAGGTTGTGCAAATGAATCCGAGAAAATAACGAATTCAAGGGATCAATTTATTTTATCAAGATATTGAAGTCGATTGATCAAAAGCTTTAGGTTATCAAAAAGAATGATTTTTCATTTTTTCGACATGAACAAATACAAACGTGCAGTTATGTTTCACTGTTATAACATGTAATACGAGTTGGTATTGTTAAAATACTTTACCTGTTATGTCATATCATAGTATTGTTTCCTTATTGATTTGTTGAATAGATGAGGCGGAATGGCTATAAAAGAGGTGGTCAATCCATTCAAATACTACTCATGAACAAGTTGTACCCAATGCTTTTTCTCTTGTACACTACCATTGCTAGATCTTGTAGGGGACACCTTTTAAGTATGTAATTTTTCATGTTATAAAAACGATGATGTGGTGGTAAACAAAAGGTTGCAGGTCAACAAAGTTATCGTATTAAACGGTTTTTTAAAGTTAAGGTTATAATTTAAAAGGTTTCTTGAGATATAGTGATGTATATAGACGGAAATTTTGTTCAATGACCTAGACAATTTTTTGACATAGTACGATGACCATCCAATGCATTTTCCCCATATCTTAATATGAGTATTTTTTAATAACAATTTAAAGTTCAATTAAACTCGTACAAAATGTTGAATTAGAAAGTTCGATATATTATTATAGTATTTTGTGCTTTATATTATGTTAACCTATATTATAGACTAAAAGTTTATATTTTATTGCATTGTATAGTATTATTTCATATAATATATTATACTTTATGTTAAATTTTATTATTATATATATCATCTTATGGGGTGGGTTCAAGAAAGACCTCTTAATAATTTGAGACCTAAAGACTTGATCTCAGCCCTTCAAAGAAAACGATCTAAGGGTTGAGATTAAAAGAAAATTTTGTACAGGAAGGGTATTTTCGTCTTTTAACATTTCACAAAAAACTTCCAGGTCTGTCTCGTAAAACCCTAAAACCTCAAAACCAAAACCTCAAAACCTCTTCAATGGCGAATCAGAATCAATAGCAGCGATTACCAATAGTAGCGATTACGAATCAATCTCGAATTCCTTCATACAACCTCCATCTGAATCAATGGAAACGAATCCAGAATCAATGGAAACGAATCCAAAATCATTGAATCCAGACACAATGGAAACGGAATTTGAGCATCATAACGACGATTGTTTATCTGTTAATTCTAGTTCTTCGTCACAAAAATCCGATTCAAACAATAACCACCAATCTGCAGTTGCAGGTTTAATTTTTTTTTTAATATCATATATGATACTGGGTTTTTTAATTTGTCTGGTTACATTGAAATATCACATATCATAAATGAAAGTATTTAAAACGTCAATTAATGTATATCATATATGATAGGCAAATCATATGATAGGAAAATCATATGATAGGAATATCATATATGATAGAAATATCATATACGATAGCAGTATCACATATCATATATGATAGGAATATCATATATGATAGAAATATGATATATGATTGCAGTATCACATATCATATATGATAGGAATATCATATATGATAGCAGTATCACATATCATATATGATATTCCTATCATATATGATATTCCTATCATATATGATAGCAGTATCACATATCATATATGATAGGAATATCATATATGATAGGCAAATCATATGATAGGAATATCATATATGATATTCCTATCATATATGATAGCAGTATCACATATCATATATGATATGAATATCATATATGATAGGAGTATGAGTAGTGATTGTAGATATTGTTTGTTAGATATATCATATATGATTGTTCTAATATATTGAAAATTTCCTTTACAGAATTGCTTAGAAAATTGGGACCGTTAAAGATTGCAGCAAATGAAACAGAAACACCAGGTGGTACACGATATTGGAAACCAGTGGTTGAATCTGATATAATACCAAAAAAAGATAAGTTATATGACTCGCTTCAAAAAGGAATTCACGGGTATGCGCTATATGCTGAAAAAGGAGGATTTGACATAAGATTATCAACTCAAAGGAAATTAAAAGGAGGTTTTGTAAAAGAAAAATACATACTTTGTAACAAAGCTGGAATTCCCACAAATATCAACATCAATACTTTGGACCCTGAAAATAGTGGGCAAACACTTAGGAACACCAATATTCAAATTACAGGGTGCAAAGCGCATATTAGGTTTACTTCTATTCCGGGATCAACAAAGTTCAGAGTTGCTGATTTTGTAGATGAACATAACCACATGTTAATTCCTAGTGAGTATAGGCATCTAACAAGGAAACAAAGGCAATTAAAGTATTCCGAACAGCTTTGGATCCTGAAGTCGTCTTTTGCCAACATTGGTGGAATAAAGGCACATCATTATTTCAGTAACTTGAAAGGTTCAATAAAGAATGTACACGGGACGACTGTAGATTTCAAGAACTTCAAGAGGGACATCAACTGTTTTATACGAGATAGTGATGCTCAGATGCTGATAACGAAAATGGAAAATAGGAAAAAATACGTCCCAAAGTTTTCCTTCGAATATGTTGTTGAGGATGCGGGATTTTCCTCCATGTTTTGGGCTGATGAAGTTGCAAAATGTAACTTCCAAGAATTCGGAGATATTATATCATTTGATGCCACTTACCGAACAAACAAGTAAGTATTCTTTTTCACTAGTATCATATATGATTAGCTATTATTATATAAATTCAGAATTGACAAAAATGCTTTTTTATCAACACTAATTGTTTAAATTATCATATATGATAGCTCGTTTTATTTTAATCGTAAACAGATGGTTCTGGAATTTATATCATGTATGATATTTTACTCACTTTTTAATATACTAACTTGAATTTTATTTCAATCGTCTAATAGGTATAATATGATGTTTGTCCCATTCACTGGGATTGATAATCACAGAAAGTGTGTGACAATTGCTGCGGGAATGCTTAAGGATGAAACATCAGAATCTTATATTTGGCTACTCCAATCATTCATGAAGGCGTTTGGGAAGGAGCCAACTATGGTGGTAACAGACCAAGATTCAGCGATGAAGAAAGCAATTGCTACTGTTTTCCCAAACTCGAAACACCGCCTCTGCATGTGGCACATAACACAGAAATTGCCAGCAAAGGTATGAACTATCTCTATCATGTATGATATATAATATAACTAAATTTTCTAATGGTAGTTACATGAAAAATGTGATATGCATATTACATGTAAATAGGTATATCATATATGATGTACCTGTTACATGTAATATGTATATCATATATGATATACCTGTTACATGTAATAAGTATATCATATATGATATACGTATTACATGTACTATCTAATATCATATATGATAGATTTAAAAATCATAACTTAACAAAAAGTGTATTTCTAATTTAATTGCAGATTGTACCAGAAATTCTTGATTCTGAATTTAAAAACAGACTAAACCAAATTGTGTGGAACATGTACATTGAACCAATGGAATTCGAGGAGAAGTGGGCGAAATTAATTGAAGAATATGGGTTGAAAGATCACAAATGGTTGTCGAAAATGTATGACATACGATCGTCTTGGATTCCAGCTTATTTTGTTAACTCTCCTTTGTTCGGATTAATGAGGACTACATCGAGATCAGAAAGTGAAAACTCGTTTTTTTCACATTTCACGAATCATGGTTCAACACTGGTAAACTTTATGATCTGTTTCGAGTCAGCAATGGAAAAGCAGAGATATAAGCAAGAGTCGTTTGATTTTAAGTCGATGAACACCGCTCCAAAGTTGATGACACCAATAAAAATTGAAAAGCACGCAGCAAAAATCTACACAAGAACAATATTTTTGATGGTTCAGAAGGAAATTAAAGCGGCTTCTTGGTCTTGTTTTCTAACACAGATGAATACAGAAGAAGGTATTGAGGCATTTGGTGTTAAAGAAGAAATCCTGATATTGAATACAACAAAGTCAGGGACCGAACAACAGGAAAACCAGACTCCAATACGTGAAGCAAATTTCAAGGTAAAATTACTTACCAAATAATTATTTTAATTATTTTTTTTTATATACATATCATATATGATACTGGGTAATAAGCATATTGTCGTTAGAATGTTTTGGAATTTGTTTGATATGAATATCATAAATGTTTGGATGATAATTTACTCTTCTTATATTTATTTAGATTCTACATAACAAGGAAGAAGGGACTTGGCTCTGTACATGCCGGCATTTTCCTAGATATGGAATATTATGCCGACATATAATTTTCATCTTGAAGATCCGAAATGTGGACGAAATACCAGAGAAATACATCTTGAGGCGTTGGACTAAAGATTTAATTAATGCTGAGTTGAGGACAAGGAAAAACAGATACGGTGAAACTAATGAAGTTTGTTCAGAATTTGGCAAATGAGGCATGTTCTTCGGTTGACGAGTGCATCAATCTACTCAGCAATGATGAAGGAAAACTAGCTGCTTATGTCGAGAAGGTTAAGGCACTTAAAAAAGAAGTAGAGACCAACTTACCAAATCCCACACCAATGGAGAAAGATCAATTAATCGAGAAGTTGATTGGAGTTGAAAAGCCTGACGAAGTATTAGTGAAAAATCCACAGTTGTTACGATACAAAGGTTGTGGAAACGACAACCGTTTGAAGAGTTCCCGAGAAATATCAATTGAAAAAAGTTTGAAGGTGAAAAAGAAATGTGGGAAATGTGGAGAAGCAGCTCACAATGTAAGGACCTGTAAGATAGTAGCTGCGGAAAAGCAAGCTGCTCTGGAAAAGCTAGTTGCCGAAAAGCAAGCTGTTGGTGAAAAGGTAGCTGCTGAGAAAAGCTAATTTGCTGAAAAACACGTGGGATAGTTATATCATAGTGATATTATTTACTTATTCAGTCACTTGTTAATTGAAATAGTTGTGATAGTCTCTAAGACAAGCTCGATCCAAAATATTGAAGATGTCCGGAACAAAAAAGATATAAAGATATTGTTATCATATATGATATACTATTGAAATACTATTGAGTTATATGAAAAAAAATTGAAATAGAGAAGAGATTATAGTGGTCCACTGTATATGTCTTTCTTCAATGATTGATGATGCTCTAATAAATCTTCTCATTCAGATCTAAAATAGTGTCATATATGATATTCCTATATGTGATACTGCTATGATATATAATATTCCTATCATATATGATATTCTTATCATATGATTTGCCTATCATATATGCCTATCATATATGATATTCCCATCATATATGATAAGTGATACTCCTATCATATATGATATTCCTATCATATATGATATGTGATACTGCTATCATATATAATATTCCTATCATATGATATACCTATCATATATGATATACCTATCATATATGATATACCTATCATATATGATATTCCTATCATATGATTTGCCTATCATATATGATATATCTTAATTGGCGTTATAAATACTTTCATATATGATATGTGATATGCCTATCATATATGATATTCCTATCATATATGATTTGCCTATCATATATGATATTCCTATCATATATGATTTGCCTATCATATATGATATGCCTATCATATATGATAAGCCCGGTTTGAATGTATAGTTTTAGAATTCAGTAATACAAAAAAAAACATAGCTAACATTTTACCAGCAAACATAAATCTATTCCATAAAACCAGTAGCAAAAGACTAAAATCTATTCAACAAACGACCAATAAACATTTTGCGGAAAAATACTAACAATGCAAAACGTAACTAAACATAAATGATGGTAGGAGTGAAAAATAATAAATGATGGTAGGAGTGAAAAATAAAATTAAAAAGGGTTGTCGCTGCTAGGATTCGAACTCGTGACGCCTCATACACAACATGCTATCTTACCATTTGCCCAGTGGGTCTTATTCCGAAATAAACTGGGAACTAAATATATTTAACCTATAGGATCAGCCGGCTTGTCCTCAACTGAACTCTGAATTTCTCTAGCAATGTCTAGAACAACATTGCTTGGAAGAACGTCTCCTTCAACACCAACTTGATCTACAAAAAGTAAAATATCATATATGATAGGCATATCATGTATGATAGGAATATCATATATGATAGGAATATCATATATGATATTCAATATCATATATGATATTCAATATCATATATGATATTCAATATCATATATGATAGGCATATCACATATCATATATGAAAGTATTTAAAACGTCAATTAAGGTATATCATATATGATATACAGATATACAGAACATATCATATATGATAGGCATAACATATATGATAGGAATATCATATATGATAGGAATATCATATATGATAGGCATATCACATATCATATATGAAAGTATTTAAAAACGTCAATTAAGGTATATCATATATGATATACAGAACATATCATATATGATAGGCATAACATATATGATAGGCATATCATATATGATAGGAATATCTTATATGATAGGAATATCATATATGATTGGGATATCATATATGATAGGCATATCACATATCATATATGAAAGTATTTAAAACGTCAATTAAGGTATATCATATATGATATACAGAACATATCATATATGATAGGCATAACATATATCATAGGCAAATCATATATGATAGGCATATCATATATGATAGGAATATCATATATGATAGGAATATCATATATGATAGGCATATCATATATGATAGGCATATCATATATGATAGGTATATCATATATGATAGGCGTATAACATATCATATATGAAAGTATTTAAAACGTCAATTAAGGTATATGATATATGATATACAGAACATATCATATATGATAGGAATATCATATATGATAGGCATAACATATATGATAGGCATATCATATATGATAGGCATATCACATATGATAGGAATATCATATATGAAACTATAAGTTACTGTAAGTAGGTGTTTGGATTCAAATTTTCTAGCTGGTTATTGCAACCTTAATTAGTTTTTACCTGCTGCAACAAAAATAATTATCAATGGTAAAATACATTTTTACCCTTTCTTTTAACTTAATTTGAGACGTTTACTCTCACTTTACAAAATATCTCTCTTTCTTTCATAAGGTCTTTTCGGTCATTTTACATATTTACCTATTGTTCTAATCAGAACTTTCTACCCACTGTCCACTCAAACAACTGATTAATACAATTACAATTAATTATCGATCTGATTATTCAATATCACATTATCACTTTCAAAACGTAATGCACAAAATATTGATAATAATTCCTGTGAAAAAAGGATATTGATGAAGAAGGCACTACTGTGAGTGCTTGTGTTTGGATAGCAGATATTCATGTGAAGTAAAATAGAATAAAATCGATGTATTTAGAAAGGGAATAAATACTCTGAAATTCAAAAGAAATGTAGCGGTAATATTGTATAATTGAACTCATGAAGCAAACGCTATGAGTCCAATTGGGGTGTGTGTTTTATAAAGACGTTTATGTTAACTTTGCAGGTCTGTGTGGAGAGGTTTGATCTAAAAGTTACTATTAGCACACAGATCCGTTATGTTGGTATGAGAAAGTCGAAAAGAGCAACTACTAACAAGTATATTTTAGTTAAAAACTTATAAACGGCATACTATTTTTTCGTCTATCTGTATATATACTTTTGAAGAAGATAACGTGCGTAGCGATTCTCATTTGAATTAACAATCGAAAACTATGCATGAATAATAATATACGTACTATGAAATAAGAATAAGCACCTGCTGCACCAAGTTTTTCAGCAAGGTTTTCTACCATTTTAAAGTTTTCGGCACTTTTAAGAGCTCGCCCTCCTGTGACAACAACACGTGCACTTCCAAGATCCACACGTTCTGAATCTTGTGAGGTTTGCTTCAGATGTCTAGATTTCTCATCTATCGAAAAAATAAAATCAATAAATTACAAATACTGTGATAAGAAAAAAATTCCAAAAAGTAATAACAGACAACATCAACAAGCCTTTTAGGGGTCCGATAAAAGGGACAACCCAAAGTAGATATGCAAAGAGTCACTGGTTGTTTAATTCCACCAAGATAGGCATATAACATATCATATATGAAAGTATTTAAAACGTCAATTAAGGTATATGATATATGATATACAGAACATATCATATATGATAGGAATATCATATATGATAGGCATAACAAATTATACGTAAATATTTAGCTTACCAAGAGTCACTGGTTGTTTAATTCCACCAAGAGTCTCAGCTTGAATGATTTCTGGTTGAGTCATTGCTTGATTAATTCCACCAAGAGTCTCAGCTTGAATAAAAAGTAAAATTAAAACGTCATAAATAATCTCATGAAATTTCAATAAATAAATACGAAAGAAACAAAACTAACCATTTGTAAGAGACTGACTCAATCCAGACTTATCTAATACATTTGAGCTCTTTCTACGACCTAAAAAATAACGATCAATGAAAACACGATAATTAGAACTGAAAAATATAAGTATATAATAAGTATATCATATATGATACTTGGTCAGTTTCGATACTTAGTTTACTATATCAAATCCATAAAAGTAAAAGCACAAAACTATATGCACCCCTAATCATATATGATAAAAAAATACAAAATCTTTTAGCTTCAACGGTTTATTGATATAATCCACGTATTACACGAGATAATAACCTAGTGAGTTAATATAATATGAAAAATCATAAATACTTATATAACCACTTACCCGTTTTCAATAAAACAAGTTTATCTAAATTTCAACATAGCAATATATTTTGTCCTGTTTATATGTGAGGTCGCTGTCAACAATTTCTTATGGAGTTGGTGTGGCATCACTAATGCGTAGTGTCGGTGAACTGCAACAAGAGTACCACCAAAGCATACTAAAAAATAGTAAAATGTAACTTTCCTCCTACTCCCAACCTACATTTACATATTTATAAAAAAAAACAAAAACTATATGCACCCCTAAATCATATATGATAAAAAAAACACAAACTATATGCACCCCTATATCATATATGATAAAAAAAAACACAAACTATATGCAACCCTAAATCATATATGATACCAAAAACACAAACTATATGCAACCCTAAATCATATATGATAACAAAAACACAAACTATATGAACCCCTAAATCATACATGATAAAAAAAAAAACACATAGTATATGCACCCCTAATCATATATGATAAAAAAAAAACACAAACTATATGCACCCATAAATCATATATGATAAATAAAAAAAACACAAACTATATGCAGCCCTAATCATATATGATATAAAGAAGAATTAGGTTAAAAACACTAACTGTAAAATGCAGCCGATTTTGCCAACGGGGATTCAGGCACCGGCGGTGAATCACCCACCGGGATTTCTGTAACCGGCGATTCACTCGCCGGAACTTCGATAACCGGCGATTGACTCGCCGGCACTTCGAAAACCTGAGAATTAGACTTCTGAACTCCCAAAACCGAAGAATCATCCATTGAACTAGATTGTAGATTAGGGTTTTAAGATTAAGTGTGTTTGTAGAAGATTGAGATTAGGGTTTCGAATTTGTTTGAAGGAGAGAAAGAGGCTGGAATGAGAAAACACGGGAGGAGGGAAAAAATAGAAATTGTAAAATGACCAAAATACCCTTCCGGGTTAATTTTTCATTAATTTTGAGTGGTTAAATCTGGACCATTGATCATCTTGATCCAATGGTCCATAATGGGTCTTTTAGTCTTAATTGATAATCAGGTCTTAAATGATATTGTCTCGTTACATTATTATAAATTATAATAATTAATTAAATTTAATTTATATTATACCAATAACATAATATATAATAGATGTTGAGTACATACTTTATATATTTTTATAGAAGAAAATCATCCATTTTGTTATATTATTATTGTACCTATATTTTAATTTATTAAGTATTTAATTTCTAAATTAAAGAAAAAGACTGCAATTGTTTCATTATATTACCTTTCTTTAAGTATCTCCAATAAAAAGAAATAATACTATTATTAAATATAAATATATTTAATCAGTGAGCTATTAAAAATATATTGGATTATTTCATATTGTATTGTATTGTATTATATAATTTTATATAATATTATTATTTATATTATATTGTATTATATGTTATTATTATTTATTATTTATATCATGTTACGCATTATTACATCCATATAAAGATCAATTATATTTTATTTTATATTATATGAATACCATAATATATAATAGATTTTTAATACATATTTTATATATTTTGACAGAAAATAATTCTCCATTTCCTATATTATCCATTACTATCCATTACGTATATATCTTAATTTATTATTTAATAGAAAAGACTATAATTGAGTAATTATATTAAATTTTTCAAAATATGTCCGACAAAAAGAGATAATAATATAAAAAAATTTGAATATATTTAACTAATAAGATTTTAAAAATATGTTGGATTATTATATTGTATTGTATGGTATGGTATTATTTTATTTTATATATTATATTATATACTTTATATATTATATTGTATGGTAAATCATCAATTAAGACATATAATTTTCTAAACATCAAAAGACATAATTTTGGCCATTCACCTCATTTTAATTTAATAGCTAAGATTCACATGTAATATTAACACAAATTCGTAAAACTTTATAAAAGAGAATTACTATAAAACGTATAAATTACCAAAATTTAGAAAAAATATTGAATTTTGACGATTTTTTTTCCTTCATTTTTTTGACATATATGTGATAGTACACGCATATCACATGTGATAGCACGCATATCACATGTGATAGTATTGTATATCATATGTAACAATTTTTGTTTTCCTTCATTTTTTTTACATAAATGTGATAGTATGCATATCACATGAGATGGTACGCATATCACATGTGATAGTATACATATCACATTTGATTGTATTGTATATCACTAGTATGAAACCCGCGCGATGCAGCGGAAAAAAAAAATTATATTCGGGAAAATTTTGGTAACGATTTATAGTAGTTTCTCATTAGTCTCAAGATAAATAATAGTTATGGTTCGAGCCGTTCGGACACTCGGAGCATATAAATAATTATGTGGTAAGAGTTTTTTATTCAGTTTTTCGAACCAGAAAATGAATTATACGGTAACCGTTTATGGTGGTGCGCCCCTTCGGGCCATCATTTTATATATTTATATGCGATAACTATTTTTGTTAGTGTCTTGTTTAATGATTAATATTTTGAGTGTAATAGTTTATGATTTGGTCCATCGATCTTTAAACTCATTCTCTCCATATATTTCACATACATGTGGTGATGTAGTAAGCTCATTTGATTGTTCTAGAAAATTATTCTCATTCGATCGTTCGAACTATAAAATACTATTTATATGTTGGGTCTAATAGTTTTTGGTTTGAACCGTGTTCTATTAAAGAAAGCATTGATTTCGGTCCAAACTCGAACTTCCCGTTAAAATGAGTGGTAATATATAGTTGAATGACCATAATCATATTGTATTTAATAGATTCCGACTCTAGTGTTGCAACTATATTTTAACTATAATAGTTTTTAGTAGCCTTTTGACTCATATATCATCTGCGTAGTAAAAGCTTTAGGTCATACATCCTCTCCGGGCTATAAAAATAATTATTCGGTTGCTGTTTCAAATTCAGATATTTGAACATAACAAGTTATTATATGCGAAGCTTAATAAAAAAAAATCAATTCACATTTTAGATATGGCAATTAGATGTAAGAAATTATTTGTATTGAAATTTTTTATGAAAAATTATTAGTCAAATTAATTGTAATTTAATTTTGGTTGAGGGTAAATAATGAGAAGTAAGGAAAAGGAGTTGAAAACAAAGAAAAGTAAGTTAAAAATTAAATTGTATTTAGATAGTAAATAAGGGGCATTTTAGTATTTTCCTTCTTTTCAACTTTAAGATTTTCGGGTCAAATTTTTATAGATAGTATAGATTTATACGATTTTTAGTTTATTATCTTTTGAATTAGTAAATGGTTCCGTAATGTTTTATATTTTTTGAGTAATCATAAACTTTAGTATAAACTAATTGATTTAAACGATTTCTAGTCTATTAAGGTATGAGAGGAAAAAAAATACTTAAATATATATATTTTTTCAAAATTTGAACTTTAAAAAAGTTGTGGAGCTTAAAACGTTTGTTTTGTTGGTCTTGTAGTCGAGGCGACTTTGAGTAAACTCTTGTCACATGTACCCTCGATTATAGAGATATTGACATTTTCTTTGTCTATCCTAAAATATAAAAACATTCAATTAGTTAAATTCAAAACTTTTATCATAAGATAAAAGTAACCAATTACTCACCAAACGGGAACATGGAAACAAAACCATTTACTAATTTAACTAATTGATTCAAAACCATTTACTCACCAAGGTTTTGATTATAAAGGTTTTGAATTTAACTAATTGATTTAAACCAATTACTAATTAGGAAAGTAACCAATTATACAAATCCCTTGATTTAAAGGATTTATGTAATATTAAAAATGGTTAATTAATATGATATATATTTGAATATTAAATCACAAAATATGGAAACAATATTATATATGATATTAATATGGGTGATAAGGGCAAAAATAGTAACTTCCTTCTTAAATTTCAATTTTAGAAAAAAACATCCAAATGCTTTATAGATAGTATGATATGTGATTTTATTATGTATGTAAAATTTCGAAAACTTATAACGCAATAAAAACATGATTTCAACTTTAATTGTTAATTTTAAAACACAAAATATTATATTATGTATAATCTATATAGACCCGGAAAAAAAAAACCAAAATTTGACGATTTTCTATTTTTTCATTTTCGGACAAATGTTGATATTTGTAAGGTATAATCACATATGATTTGAATACTAAATATGAAGTTCAAAACATATATTTGTTATTTTATATACATTCAACTAGAATCAAAACGAAAAAAAAAAATCAAATTATTAAAATCACATGTGATAAAATCGTGATTTTATAATATAAAATTTCAAAACCTATCAAAAAACCCGGAAAAAAAATTTCGTCAAAGTATATCGAGTGGGTATTCTATAGAAAGGTAATTTAATACTCGTTACAATTGTGTAATTTATTCGTTTAATATATTTACAGTTTTTGAGATATTTAATTTTTAAACAAAATTAAATTTTAAGTACGTTTTTAAATGAAGAGTTATAATTGAATCTTTTGGTCTCAAAATTTTTAATGGTCTTTAATGATCGCATCTTTCTATTGTATTATATACTATATCATATTACATCATATTACATCATTATATAATTCAATTTTAGCTTATTTTATATTACACCAATGCCATAATATTTAGTAGATGTTGAATACATATTTTATATTTTTCAATAGGAGTCAATTGGCAAATTTGTTATAATATTCAATACATATTAATTTTAATTTATTAACTATTCAATCCTAAATTAAAGAAAAGACTATAATTATGTACTTTAATTATATTACCTTTTTTAGAATATGCCCAGTAAAAGAAATAATATTACCGACTAACTAGAATATAGTTAACCAATAAGCATTAAAATAAATTGAATTATTAATTATTTTACCTTTCTATATCCTTTTATAAATATTTGTTTTCTTTATTGCTATTTATTATTAGAATAAATTACATAGTTTGTCCTTTAAATCCTTTACTTTACATACTTCATCCCTTTAAATGATTAGTTACATCTTTTTATATATATTTTTACGATTGATATAAATGAAATTTGCTTGTACATATCATTAGATTTTTCATGTTTAAATGATCTAATTTGTAATTGACGTTATTATGATCGATAAACGAATTCCTCTTTCTCAATAACCCTAACACCATATAAAAGTATTTAACATTGACAGTTGCTTTATATGCTTCTCCATATTTGTAGCTTACCATTTCAACGCATGTTGTAAGTCGGAAAGCATCAGGAACAACGATAATCTTGACTAATAAGGCATATTATGCACTTTAGGAACAAAAACATCCCCTTATAGTACAATATAAAACATTGCATGGGCAAAACACTTTCCGATTAAATTTTGAGGATTTACGTGGTGTGGGACCGCATTCTAGTAAAAATGTCTAATAATTGACCAAAATACATCGTCGCTAGTGATTTTTATACCGAAGAGTGTTTGGAATTTAATTCTTCCGTACTCTCAAAGATTTAGATTTTAGGATTATTTACTTATTCGGTGGAATCCCACATGAATATATCATCATCACGTGTCTAGTACATGTCTATGTTTGCGTCCCTAAGGAAATATTCTTTGCATAAAATGGAGACGACCTAGCGAGATGATTAAAAAGTCCCACGTACAACATGTCAACTCGAAATCTAACATAAAATCAGACAATTTCTAGTTATAAATATCGACATTAGTTACAATAGGGAACCACTACAAGAAAAAAGACCTTTAGTGACGACTTTTTTTTAGTGACGACCCACATTTCGTCACTAAATGGATGATTTAGTTACCATAAAATATGTCGTCATTAATTTTGATCAATATTCCAAAAACAGTGACTAATACCAAAAGTGGTCACTAAATGGATGGTTAGAGACCAAAATATGGTAGTCACTACGTATATTCATTGAGTTGGGTAAAATAAGTGAGTTGAAAAAATTTAGTGACCAAAAACATTGTCACTACCTGAGATTTTAGAAACAAAAAAATAGTGGTCACTGAATTGGATAGTTAATGACTAAAGAAGTGGTCACCATAAGTAGTTTTTAACTTGTAAAGTATTTTTGACTTGGAATTTAGACACCAATGTTGGTCACTATTTTGTTTTGGCATTTTAGACATTAAATTATAATGATCTCTAATATATCTTTTCTTTTAATATTAGAAAGCCAAATAAAATATAAGGACCTGTGTTGTCATTTCTTTAAATTGTTAAATTGGGTTGAATCTTAACCGAGGCTTCGTAATCAGGAGAATACGAATTGAATCGAGAGCAAACCCTAACCGAAGCTCCATTGCCGGCGATACTCTCACTTCACCGTGGAAGCTCCATTTCCGACGAAACTCTCACTTCATCGTCGATACTCTCACCTCTCTGGCGATACTCTCACTTCACAGACGTTACTCTCACTCGTCGACGATTCCTCTCTTATTAGGTAATCGTTAATTTCAATTCAAATTTCACGATGAACAAACCCTAGTTGTAAACCAGGTCATTTTATGTACATTTAATCAATTGTTTTGAATAATTGGTGATTCATTTGTGTATAGAATGTTGAAATTAATTATTTCATGACCTGTAAAACCTACTCAATTAATCGATTCATGAGATTCATGTTTATTGTAAGGTGATTAATCTTCGGTTTTTGAAGTGTAGGTGGTTCTATTGCAAACAGATTGTGAAATCTAAGGTTTCATGTTATTTTCGATACCTTACCTTATATGCTTTCATAGCTCGATTCAGTACACTCGTTTCAATATGTTTTTAAGCTTGCGTATATGAATTGTTGAATACAAGGTGTTCGATGAAATGCTGGAGTGAAAATTAAGTTCCCTAAATGAAGTATAGAACATATTTAAACTCATTTTTCCACTAAATCGGTAGATATTATTGTTTAGTTATTTAATGTATCTATTGTATTTTGGTAAGCATGAGATGCCAGTTATAATGGATGTATTGAAAATGTGTGATTAGTAATTTATTGTTAGCAACTTAAGCATAGAGTCTTAAAGCTTTCAGAATCATTTGATTCATGATTTATTTAGAGATAAGTTTATAAAATAGTTAGATACTTTCCGAAAAATAGTATCTATAATACTGAATAATAAAGATAATAACTCGTCAATCAAAAATGTACTTTCTAACAGTTACTTTTGAAGTCATGTCGTTTGGTTCGATATTTATGTATCTTAAGCTTTACAAGTCATGTCGTCCCTGCACCACTTGTTCAATTTTCTTTCATTATATCATGCTTGGAAACCATACTGTTATATTAATTACGAATTCGATGTATTGTACAGTCAGTTCTCATATATTTTGGAATGAAAAGCTCTAATATTGGACATGTGACATCAAAGCTGCTTCTCATTGAGTTTAGTCTCCATCAAGGTTCTACTCTCAACACATTTCTTTTTGTTCGTTACGTTTTATATTCGTTCGCTTACTTACATCCTCAAAATGTTCACATTGTTGGTGTTCTTTAGTTAATTTGGTTCTCAATGATTGTATTTGTTATTCGAAAAGATGGTCATCTAGATAGATACTTTTTGGCCACAAATATCTCTTATGAATTATTTTCTTAAATGTCTAAGAGTTTCTGTTTGTTTTAGTAATATAATACACCATTTTAGAGAAACATGGTTGTTTAAAGTTTGTTTTAACTACACTTGTTGGGTTGAAAAGTGTAACTTTAAGTACCTGTGTCAAAATCTTGTGTTTTGTGTTTGAAAAGAAACTGTTAATATAAGTATGGAAACCTATTACATCATTTTGATGGTTATGTTTAACTGATTCACTTTGGTAAGTTTTTAATGCTTAATAGAATGCAGAGATAAGAAACTCCACCCGTCACACCATATCAATGTTTAACTAATATTTATCATTTGTAGATTCATCGGTGAATATTAACTCTAAAGATGGTAATGTCCTAAAAATCTAACTTCAAATTTTGGCTAAAACACTTTACATGGATACACGTATTGTTCTACCTATGATGAGTTTGTAATAAGTTACTCAACGTGATGCATTACCTGTACAACTTGGAGTTAATTTGCACCTACTGAACCGACCCTGGGACGACCCAAACTGTTCTTGGCCCGTTATCTCGCTAGTGACCCGTTCAACGTGTAATAAATTAAACTGACTAGGTTAGGGCTATACATTTCACCTCCCTCATGTTACTACTATATAATAATTCCTATTTTCTACTTGCCTTATATTTGATTGATAATATAATGATGAAGATTTTATTACATCTTCTTTATTATTTTTTGTAAAAGCATATTTTATTACATCTTTCTCAGGTACCACCAATTTTCTACATTATCATGGAGTGCTGATGATGATCAACTCCCGATTTGCACTGTCATCATTAACAACAAGTCATCTCCCCCCAAAACAACTAAAGGTAGGTCAGGTCTCTAACTTATATTCACTTTCCCTTTACAATACTACCGCCTTTACTGTGTCAAATATTTTACTCCTACTACAGATTCTAATATACCTCTTTCATTAATTCTATTTCTAACTTGATTTTTATGTCATCGATCAGGAACCTAAAAGTTAACTTTTCGCATTGGCATCTGACTGCGAATCCAGTTTTAAACATCCCAAGGGACTACTACTACTACTACATTGATTACTATGTTCCTCCAATGGATACTTGCTGATAAAGTCCAACGTTCAAAGGTAGGCCTGTCTATCTTTGACTAACACACCTCTGATGGTTGGGAATTGCAACTTGTAATGCCAAAGTGCATCATGATGACATTGCGATAGTATTTATATATATTTACTCCATGGATGCTATTTCTACTCAATAACATCCATTTTGATTTTTGCAGGTGCTTGTGGAGTGCGAAAGTGAAACAATTGATCTAAGTGGTGATCTGGGTTCTGGTTTAAGGGTTGTTATTTTAGATTCCTCATCTGGCAATCAAGATATGCTTCTTGAGAAGCTGGTTATTGTTCAACAACGAATATTTGTTGGAAGCTGTCAAAGATCATCCCACCAGTAAAGACGTTTTGAAAGCTATTGTAGCTATTACTCCCTCTGGTCAGAATCTTGTCTTACCCTCGTTTACTTATTTATCTTCGAAAATGCCCAGAATTACATTATTAGTATGTAGTAGTATGAGTGTTATGTCCTAAGCATTATTGCTAGTTTATAAGAGACTCGAGACTGAACACTAATTATTGCTTTCTTGCTGAATTAGTTATTATTCCATAAACTTGTAGAAGTAGGTATTGCATAAAGAAGCATTAGTTTTGTTACATCAATTAAGTTAAACACATAGGCTGGATTATCATTTGCCCGTATTTTCTAGATTAATCGACCCAAACTCGTTTGAAATATTCTGTAAGTGCCCAAAGTGGAAAGATATTCCTGTGTTATGCAAAATGCATCAGCACTCTTTTGAGTCCTTGCCTTCAAAGACTTTTAAAAGGTCGTTCCATTTCGACAAAGAATATTATGCTAGTTTTGAGCGTGCAAAATTGGGGAACAACCAAATAGAGGTACTCTATTGTAACTTGTAATTTAAATGCATCGATTTGTTTTTACGAAATAATGTAGCTTGTTCAACCCATAGCCTCAAAGTCAGTAGCAATGAAGTGATTACTAAGTTATTAACCCTGCTAGAGAATTTCTTGTCTATAAATGTTGGTGTGAATGTACAAATTATGCCCGTACATCTTTATCTTTATGTATTATGAGGCCTTTGTCTAGTGGCGTAAGCTTCGAAGGCCTGTTAGGATAAATACTCAGTTGATAATACACTATAATAGTCATAGATTTAACGGAAACGAAATATCATAAGCACAGTTCATGTGGTTCAACAATTTGCCTACACCTTAAAATGTGTTAGGATTCTAGTCATATCTTTTGAATATGTCAATTTATCAAAAGTATCGGGGTAGTTTCTTCTGTATTAAGAGTTCAAACAGAAAAGGAATTATAGATTTTAGCATTCTAGTCCTATCTTTAATATGCTTTATATGTTGAACCTGTTTTCAGTTTATATTGCTTTTAAATTAATTTGGTTGTTTTTATGATCAATGAATCTTTCTTTTGATCTTGCAGCAATCTTTGTTCTCATGTGGATACAATCCGAGACACAAGTTTTGTTCTAAATTACAATATCAAACGCTTCAAGCTTTCTTTTCGTATATATTTTGGATGAGAAATTTATGGTGGACGAATAAATTTAGTATTTATATTTGATTTTTGCAAATTACTAGAGATTAGTTAATTGTATGAAAATATTGATTTTTTTTTTGTTCTATTGAACTAGTTAGTGACCACCTTCTTTTTGTCTCTAACATTAGACACCATTATATTTGGTCACTAATCAGAGTTAACGGAGCCGTTAACTCCGTTAACTAAGCTTAATAGTGACCACTTTCACTTGTTTAGAGACCAAATTGGTGACCACTTTTTTGTCGTCACATATATAGTGACCACTTTGTTTTCGTCACTAATTAGAGACAAGTTATGTTTTTGGTCACTAATAAAATTAGCCACGGACCTTTAATGACCAAAAGTGACGACTTTTATTTTGGTCACTAAACTCCTTAGTGACGGAATTTTTCAACTGTTAGTGACCAAACGTGTTTTGTCTCTAAAAGCCTTTTTTCTTGTAGTGAACAAAGTTTTAAACAAGAATCATTTTTTTAAACCATATGAATCTAACATATTAATCTTGTTTAATATTGTGCTCCATATTTGAAAAGTATAAGTCTTAAATGTTAAAACCCATAAAAAAAAAGGACCTTTTAACAATTATTTCTTATCAACTTTCATCAATAAGCCCTATATACCTTGTTTGTCTTGAGGAAAACATGCCAACTTAACCTCCTCACACCTTCAACCTACCACTGCATCCTCCAACTAAACTAAAAAGCCCTGAAAATTTAACATCTATTGGTAGTTAGAATTCATCGACCAAATTGTTTCTCATATAAATACCTTGTTTGTGTTGAGGAAAACAATCTCCATCATCAAATCTCAGTTTTTTTAAGCCATGTTCCTTATTATGGCTTAAATTATGGTATATCTTTGCTCCTCAAGTCAGGTTAATTTTATAAGGATAGTTTTACTTATATATAATTCAGAATCTACATCTCATAGATCTTTTTATTACATAGATCTATTATACTGACTATTGAATTCATCATTTATCCTCATTTTTGTAGTAGTTGTATTTTATTTTATATGATTTAGTTATTGAATATTATCAAATATATTGTTATACAGAAGAAATATCGAGATCTACAGGATAATTAGTTTGCTTTGGAAGCTATTTATGAACATGGATTGGAAAATTCATCGGAATAATGAGTGTCCAGGTAAATAAAATAGTTGATTTAAATCAATCTTTTGTGTTTTTTGTGTATGCTTATTTCTCATTTTTGTTTTTATATTAAATTTATCGAAAAACAGTGTTTTTGTAGATCTGTCTTTTATGTAAATGATTATTAACTTACTATTTTTTAATGAAAATTTCTAGATCTATTATGTTTTGAATAAATTCAAGATTAACTAGTTAATTTGGAATATAGTAAAGATGTGAATCTTTCTTTTTAGTTTACCTTTTTTAAACACATCGTCATATTTTTCTCTTTGTTATTTGTTGAATGTTTCATATTTTGTGATTAAAATCAGCGGTGCTAATTTAGAGTTTAGTGGTTTTGATATATATTTTTATTATTTTTTATCTTAGTTGATGTATTAACATAAAGTGTTATTTTCTTAAATTGTGAACCATCTTCAGATTCACTATTAATATGTTTTGAGAATCTCATGATTTTTTATGTTCAACAGGAGAAACGAGAGCAACTAGAAATGTCAAAGTTGCATTCAAAGAACACAACCGTGCCTGATATATTATGACCGCCGCAAAACAACAGTACTTTCTGCTACAACCTTCTATTTCTACTTTAGCGTCGATTATGAAATAACTTGTTTACTTTTTTCAATAGATTAACCTCTTACTATTTGAAGTTTGTGATGGACTTCTGACTCACAAAAAACCGCGAATTTCTCAAACAAACAATACATAGGGACATATTAATTTTTTTCACATGAATTATAATGCTGGTTATGGAAAAATGTTTTTTCTCAAATTGGGTGTCTCTTCATCACTATGTCTATTCAATAAAGAAAATTAAGAAAAACGTGCAAAGAAGAATGATATTGGGTGAAAATTTTTACATAAGGTGGAACCTATCGTTTTACGACAATATTTGTAGATCGTTCGTAAACGTAGAGTTTACCATATGGATTTATAATTTTCATAATTATTTTATCATATTACTTAATTATGAGTCACTATATATGTATGATAAAATATGTTGTTGTACATTAAATGTATATAAAGAAGAAAAAAACCTCTTGTGGCACCTACTTACTATCGGAAATCTCTGAAGTGTTTTTCAATCAAAGACCAATATTATGGCAGATGGTTTTCGGAGTCAAACCCTTAAAGCGTATTGTAAAACATAACCTTTAAACCGTTGATTACTAAATAAAAGTGGGTTGGTTCGTCTGCATAATGCACGTAACTGTGTTACGTGCACATGGTCCACCAAATCATCCTTATTTGGTATCGTAACCGTCTAAATGTTAAGTTTTACAATATGTTTTATGGGTTTGATTCCCCAAACCCTTTTACCTCTTAAAAGATTGATCTTTGGTCCCACACACTTCATCGATTTCAGATAGTATTAGGAAACCTTGTTTATCTGGAGGATTGATTGCTTCACCAATAAACTTGTGGCAGTTACTACCGGAAATCTCTGAAGTGCTTTTCGATCAAAGACCAATATTGTGGCAGTTGGTTTTCGGAGTCAAACCCGTAAAGCGTATTGTAAAACATAGCCTTTAAACCGTTGATTGCTAAATAAAAGTGGGCTGGTTTAGTTTTCATAATGCACGTAACTATGTTACGAGCACATGGTCAACCAAATCATCCTAATTTAGTATCGTAACCGTCTAAATGTTAAGTTTTACAATATGTTTTATGGGTTTGATTCCCAAAACCCTTTTACCTCTTATAAGATTGATCTTTGGTCCCACACACTTCATCGATTTCAGATAGTATTAATAAAACTTGTTTATCTGGAGGATTGATTGCTTCACCAATACACTTGTGGCAGTTAATACCGGAAATCTCTGAATTGTTTTTCGATCAAAGAACAATATTGTGGGAGTTGGTTTTCGGAGTCAAACCCGTAAAGCGTATTGTAAAACATAGCCTTTAAACCGTTGATTGCTAAATAAAAGTGGGTTGGTTTCGTTTGCATAATGCACGTAACTGTGTTACGAGCACATGGTCAACCAAATCATCCTTATTTAGTATCGTAACCGTCTAAATGTTAAGTTTTACAATATTTTTTATGGGTTTGATTCCCAAAACCCTTTTACCTCTTATAAGATTGATATTTGGTCCCACACACTTCATGGATTTCAAATAGTATTAGGAAAACTTGTTTATCTGGAGGATTGATAGCTTCACCAATACACTTGTGGCAGTTACTACCGGAAATCTTTGAAGTGCTTTTCGATCAAAGACCAATATTGTGGCAGTTGGTTTTCGGAGTCAAACCCGTAAAGCGTATTGTAAAACATAGCCTTTAAACCGTTGATTGCTAAATAAAAGTGGGTTGGTTTCGTTTGCATAATGCACGTAACTGTGTTACGAGCACATGGTCAACCAAATCATCCTTATTTAGTATCGTAACCGTCTAAATGTTGAGTTTTACAATATGTTTTATGGGTTTGATTCCCAAAACCCTTTTACCTCTTATAAGATTGATCTTTGGTCCCACACACTTCATGGATTTCAGATAGTATTAGGAAAACTTGTTTATCTGGAGGATTGATAGCTTCACCAATACACTTGTGGCAGTTACTACCGGAAATCTCTGAAGTACTTTTCGATCAAAGACCAATATTGTGGCAGTTGGTTTTCGGAGTCAAACCCGTAAAGCGTATTGTAAAACATAGCCTTTAAACCGTTGATTGCTAAATAAAAGTGGGCTGGTTTAGTTTTCATAATGCACGTAACTATGTTACGAGCACATGGTCAACCAAATCATCCTAATTTAGTATCGTAACCGTCTAAATGTTAAGTTTTACAATATGTTTTATGGGTTTGATTCCCAAAACCCTTTTACCTCTTATAAGATTGATCTTTGGTCCCACACACTTCATCGATTTCAGATAGTATTAATAAAACTTGTTTATCTGGAGGATTGATTGCTTCACCAATACACTTGTGGCAGTTAATACCGGAAATCTCTGAATTGTTTTTCGATCAAAGAACAATATTGTGGGAGTTGGTTTTCGGAGTCAAACCCGTAAAGCGTATTGTAAAACATAGCCTTTAAACCGTTGATTGCTAAATAAAAGTGGGTTGGTTTCGTTTGCATAATGCAGAGCACATGGTCAACCAAATCATCCTTATTTAGTATCGTAACCGTCTAAATGTTAAGTTTTACAATATTTTTTATGGGTTTGATTCCCAAAACCCTTTTACCTCTTATAAGATTGATCTTTGGTCCCACACACTTCATGGATTTCAAATAGTATTAGGAAAACTTGTTTATCTGGAGGATTGATAGCTTCACCAATACACTTGTGGCAGTTACTACCGGAAATCTTTGAAGTGCTTTTCGATCAAAGACCAATATTGTGGCAGTTGGTTTTCGGAGTCAAACCCGTAAAGCGTATTGTAAAACATAGCCTTTAAACCGTTGATTGCTAAATAAAAGTGGGTTGGTTTCGTTTGCATAATGCACGTAACTGTGTTACGAGCACATGGTCAACCAAATCATCCTTATTTAGTATCGTAACCGTCTAAATGTTGAGTTTTACAATATGTTTTATGGGTTTGATTCCCAAAACCCTTTTACCTCTTATAAGATTGATCTTTGATCGAAAAGCACTTCATCGATTTCAGATAGTATTAGGAAAACTTGTTTATCTGGAGGATTGATAGCTTCACCAATACACTTGTGGCAGTTACTACCGGAAATCTCTGAAGTACTTTTCGATCAAAGACCAATATTGTGGCAGTTGGTTTTCGGAGTCAAACCCGTAAAGCGTATTGTAAAACATAGCCTTTAAACCGTTGATTGCTAAATAAAAGTGGGTTGGTTTCGTTTGCATAATGCACGTAACTGTGTTACGAGCACATGGTCAACCAAATCATCCTTATTTAGAATCGTAACCGTCTAAATGTTGAGTTTTACAATATGTTTTATGGGTTTGATTCCCAAAACCCTTTTACTTCTTATAAGATTGATCTTTGGTCCCACACACTTCATCGATATCGGATAGTATTAGGAAAACTTGTTTATCTGGAGGATTGATTGCTTCACCAATACATTTGTGGCAGTTACTACCGGAAATCTCTGAAGTGGTTTTCGATCAAAGACCAATATTGTGGCAGTTGGTTTTCGGAGTCAAACCCGTAAAGCGTATTGTAAAACATAGCCTTTAAACCGTTGATTGCTAAATAAAAGTGGGTTGGTTTCGTTTGCATAATGCACGTAACTGTGTTACGAGCACATGGTCAACCAAATCATCCTTATTTAGTATCGTAACCGTCTAAATGTTAAGTTTTACAATATGTTTTATGGGTTTGATTCCCAAATCCTTTTACCTCTTATAAGATTGATCTTTGGTCCCACACACTTCATCGATTTCAGATAGTATTAGGAAAACTTGTTTATCTGGAGGATTGATAGCTTCACCAATACACTTGTGGCAGTTACTACCGGAAATCTCTGAAGTGCTTTTCGATCAAAGACCAATATTGTGGCAGTTGGTTTTCGGAGTCAATCCCGTAAAGCGTATTGTAAAACATAGCCTTTAAACCGTTGATTGCTAAATAAAAGTGGGTTGGTTTCGTTTGCATAATGCACGTAACTGTGTTACGAGCACATGGTCAACCACTTATTTAGTATCGTAACCGTCTAAATGTTGAGTTTTACAATATGTTTTATGGGTTTGATTCCCAAAACCCTTTTACCTCTTATAAGATTGATCTTTGGTCCCACACACTTCATGGATTTCAGATAGTATTAGGAAAACTTGTTTATCTGGAGGATTGATAGCTTCACCAATACACTTGTGGCAGTTACTACCGGAAATCTCTGAAGTACTTTTCGATCAAAGACCAATATTGTGGCAGTTGGTTTTCGGAGTCAAACCCGTAAAGCGTATTGTAAAACATAGCCTTTAAACTGTTGATTGCTAAATAAAAGTGGGTTGGTTTCGTTTGCATAATGCACGTAACTGTGTTACGAGCACATGGTCAACCAAATCATCCTTATTTAGTATCGTAACCGTCTAAATGTTGAGTTTTACAATATGTTTTATGGGTTTGATTCCCAAAACCCTTTTACCTCTTATAAGATTGATCTTTGGTCCCACACACTTCATCGATATCAGATAGTATTAGGAAAACTTGTTTATCTGGAGGATTGATTGCTTCACCAATACATTTGTGGCAGTTACTACCGGAAATCTCTGAAGTGTTTTTCGATCAAAGACCAATATTGTGGCAGTTGGTTTTCGGAGTCAAACACGTAAAGTGTATTGTAAAACAAAGCCTTTAAACCGTTGATTGCTAAATAAAAGTGGGTTGGTTTCGTTTGCATAATGCACGTAACTGTGTTACGAGCACATGGTCAACCAAATCATCCTTATTTAGTATCGTAACGGTCTAAATGTTAAGTTTTACAATATGTTTTATGGGTTTGATTCCCAAAACCCTTTTACCTCTTATAAGATTGATCTTTGGTCCCACACACTTCATCGATTTCAGATAGTATTAGGAAAACTTGTTTATCTGGAGGATTGATTGCTTCACCAATACACTTGTGGCAGGTACTACCGGAAATATCTGAAGTGCTTTTCGATAAAAGACCAATATTGTGGCAGTTGGTTTTCGGAGTCAAACCCGTAAAGCGTATAGTAAAACATAGCCTTTAAACCGTTGATTGCTAAATAAAAGTGGGTTAGTTTCTTTTGCGTAATGCACGTAACTGTGTTACGACCACATGGTCAACCATATCATCCTTATTTAGTATCGTAACCGTCTAAATGTTAAGTTTTACATTATGTTTTATGGGTTTGATTCCCAAAACCCTTTTACCTCTTATAAGATTGATATTTGGCCCCACACACTTCATCGATTTCAGATAGTATTAGGAAAACTTGTTTATCTGGAGGATTGATTGCTTCACCAATACACTTGTGGCAGTTACTACCGGAAATCCGTGAAGTGCTTTTCGATCAAAGACCAATATTGTGGCAGTTGGTTTTCGGAGTCAAACCCGTAAAGCGTATTGTAAAACATAGCCTTTAAACCGTTGATTGCTAAATAAAAGTGGGTTGGTTTCGTTTGCATACTGCACGTAACTGTGTTACGAGCACATGGTCAACCAAATCATCCTTATTTGTTAAGTTTTACAATATGTTTTATGGGTTTGATTCCCAAAACCCTTTTACCTCTTATAAGATTTATCTTTGGTCCCACACACTTCATCGATTTTAGATAGTATTAGGAAAACTTGTTTATCTGGAGGATTGATTGCTTCACCAATACACTTGTGGCAGTTAATACCGGAAATCTATGAAGTGTTTTTCGATCAAAGAACAAAATTGTGGCAGTTGGTTTTCGGAGTCAAACCCGTAAAGCGTATTGTAAAACATAGCCTTTAAACTGTTGATTGCTAAATAAAAGTGGGCTGGTTTCGTTTGCATAATGCACGTAACTGTGTTACGAGCACATGGTCAACCAAATCATCCTTATTTAGTATCGTAACCGTCTAAATGTTAAGTTTTACAATAGGTTTTATGGGTTTGATTCCCAAAACCCTTTTACCTCTTATAAGATTGATCTTTGGTCCCACACACTTCATCGATTTCAGATAGTATTAGGAAAACTTGTTTATCTGGAGGATTGATAGCTTCACCAATACACTTGTGGCAGTTACTACCGGAAATCTCTGAAGTGCTTTTCGATCAAAGACCAATATTGTGGCAGTTGGTTTTCGGAGTCACACCCGTAAAGCGTATTGTAAAACATAGCCTTTAAACCGTTGATTGCTAAATAAAAGTGGGTTGGTTTCGTTTGCATAATGCACGTAACTGTGTTACGAGCACATGGTCAACCAAATCATCCTTATTTAGTATCGTAACCGTCTAAATGTTAAGTTTTACAATATGTTTTATGGGTTTGATTCCCAAAACCCTTTTACCTCTTATAAGATTGATCTTTGGTCCCACACACTTCATCGATTTCAGATAGTATTAGGAAAACTTGTTTATCTGGAGGATTGATAGCTTCACCAATACACTTGTGGCAGTTACTACCGGAAATCTCTGAAGTGCTTTTCGATCAAAGACCAATATTGTGGCAGTTGGTTTTCGGAGTCAAACCCGTAAAGCGTATTGTAAAACATTGCCTTTAAACCGTTGATTGCTAAATAAAAGTGGGTTGGTTTCGTTTGCATAATGCACGTAACTGTGTTACGAGCACATGGTCAACCAAATCATCCTTATTTAGTATCGTAACCGTCTAAATGTTGAGTTTTACAATATGTTTTATGGGTTTGATTCCCAAAACCCTTTACCTCTTATAAGATTGATCTTTGGTCCCACACACTTCATCGATATCAGATAGTATTAGGAAAACTTGTTTATCTGGAGGATTGATTGCTTCACCAATACATTTGTGGCAGTTACTACCGGAAATCTCTGAAGTGTTTTTCGATCAAAGAC
>CAJVGC010000582.1:22043653-22092116 GCA_910822075.1 Senecio squalidus
CAATATTGGTCTTTGATCGAAAAACACTTCAGAGATTTCCGGTAGTAACTGCCACAGTGTATTGTGAAGCATCATCCTCCACATAAATTCCTAATACTAGTAAAATCGATGAAGTGTGTTGGCCAAAGATCATCTTATAAGAGGTAAAAGGGTTTGGGAATCAAACCCATAAAACATATTGTAAAACTAACATTTAGACGGTTAGGATACTAAATAAGGATGATTTGGTTGACCATGTGCTCGTAACACAGTTACATGCATTATGCAAACGAAACCAACCCACTTTTATTTAGCAATCAACGGTTTAAAGGCTATGTTTTACAATACGCTTTACGGGTTTGACTTCGAAAACCAACTGCCACAAAATTGGTCTTTGATCGAAAAACACTTCAGAGATTTCCGGTAATAACTGCCTCAAGTGTATTGGTGAAGCAATCAATCTTCCAGATAAACAAGTTTTCCTAATACTATGTAAAATCGATGAAGTGTGTGGGACCAAAGATCAATCTTAGAGGTAAAAGGGTTTTGGGAATCAAACCCATAAAACATATTGTAAAACTTAACATTTAGACGGTTACGATACTAATAAGGATGATTTTGGTTACCATGTGCTCGTAACACAGTTACGTGCATTATGCAAACGAAACCAACCCACTTTTATTTAGCAATCAACGGTTTAAAGGCTATGTTTTACAATACACTTTACGGGTTTGACTCCGAAAACCAACTGCCACAATATTGGTCGTTGATCGAAAAACACTTCAGAGACTTCCGGTAGTAACTGCCACCAGTGTATTGGTGAAGCAATCAATCCTCCACATAAACAAGTTTTCCTAATACTATGTGAAATCGATGAAGTGTGTGGGACCAAAGATCAATCTTATAAGAGGTAAAAGGGTTTTGGGAATCAAACCCATAAAACATATTGTAAAACTTAACATTTAGACGGTTACGATACTAAATAAGGATGATTTGGTTGACCATGTGCTCGTAACACAGTTACGTGCATTATGCAAACAAAACTAACCCACTTTTATTTAGCAATCAACGGTTTAAAGGCTATGTTTTACAATACGCTTTACGGGTTTGACTTCGAAAACCAACTGCCACAATATTGGTCTTTGATCGAAAAACACTTCAGAGATTTCCGGTAGTAACTGCCTCAAGTGTATTGGTGAAGCAATCAATCCTCCAGATAAACAAGTTTTCCTAATACTATGTAAAATCGATGAAGTGTGTGGGTCCAAATATCAATCTTATAAGAGGTAAAAGGGTTTTGGGAATCAAACCCATAAAACATATTGTAAAACTTAACATTTAGACGGTTACGATACTAAATAAGGATGATTTGGTTGACCATGGCTCGTAACACAGTTACGTGCATTATGCAAACGAAACCAACCCACTTTTATTTAGCAATCAACGGTTTAAAGGCTATGTTTTACAATACGCTTTACGGGTTTGACTCCGAAAACCAACTGCCACAATATTGGTCTTTGATCGAAAAACACTTCAGAGATTTCCGGTAGTAACTGCCACAAGTGTATTGGTGAGCAATCAATCCTCCAGATAAACAAGTTTTCCTAATACTATGTAAATCGATGAAGTGTGTGGGACCAAAGATCAATCTTAGTAAGAGGTAAAGGGGTTTTGGGAATCAAACCCATAAAACATATTGTAAAACTTAACATTAGACGGTTACGATACTAAATAAGGATGATTTTGTTAACCATGTGCTCGTAACACAGTTACGTGCATAGCAAACGAAACCAACCCACTTTATTTAGCAATCAACGGTTTAAAGGCTATGTTTTACAATACGCTTTACGGGTTTGACTCCGAAAACCAACTGCCACAATATTGGTCTTTGATCGAAAAACACTTAAGAGATTTCCGGTAGTAACTGCCACAAGTGTATTGGTGAAGCAATCAATCCTCCACATAAAAAAGTTTTCCTAATACTATGTAAAATCGATGAAGTGTGTGGGACCAAAGATCAATCTTATAAGAGGTTAAAGGGTTTTGGGAATCAAACCAATAAAACATATTGTAAAACTTAACATTTAGACGGTTACGATACTAAATAAGGATGATTCTTTTGACCATGTGCTCGTAACACAGGTACGTGCATTATGCAAACGAAACCAACCCACTTTTATTTAGCAATCAACGGTTTAAAGGCTATGTTTTACAATACGCTTTACGGGTTTGACTCCGAAAACCAACTGCCACAATATTGGTCTTTGATCGAAAAACACTTCAGAGATTTCCGGTAGTAACTGCCACAAGTGTATTGGTGAAGCAATCAATCCTCAAGATAAACAAGTTTTCCTAATACTATGTAAAATCGATGAAGTGTGTGGGACCAAAGATCAATCTTATAAGAGGTTAAAGGGTTTTGGGAATCAAACCCATAAAACATATTGTAAAACTTAACATTTAGACGGTTACGATACTAAATAAGGATGATTCTTTTGACCATGTGCTCGTAACACAGGTACGTGCATTATGCAAACGAAACCAACCCACTTTTATTTAGCAATCAACGGTTTAAAGGCTATGTTTTACAATACGCTTTACGGGTTTGACTCCGAAAACCAACTGCCACAATATTGGTCTTTGATCGAAAAACACTTCAGAGATTTCCGGTAGTAACTGCCACAAGTGTATTGGTGAAGCAATCAATCCTCAAGATAAACAAGTTTTCCTAATACTATCTAAAATCGATGAAGTGTGTGGGACCAAAGATCAATCTTATAAGAGGTAAAAGGGTTTTGGGAATCAAACCCATAAAACATATTGTAAAACTTAACATTTAGACGGTTACGATACTAAATAAGGATGATTTTGTTAACCATGTGCTCGTAACACAGTTACGTGCATTATGCAAACGAAACCAACCCACTTTTATTTAGCAATCAACGGTTTAAAGGCTATGTTTTACAATACGCTTTACGGGTTTGACTCCGAAAACCAACTGCCACAATATTGGTCTTTGATCGAAAAAACACTTCAGAGATTTCCGGTAGTAACTGCCACAAGTGTATTGGTGAAGCAATCAATCATCAAGATAAACAAGTTTTCCTAATACTATGTAAAATCGATGAAGTGTGTGGGACCAAAGATCAATCTTATAAGAGGTAAAAGGGTTTTGGGAATCAAACCCATAAAACATATTGTAAAACTTAACATTTAGACGGTTACGATACTAAATAAGGATGATTTTGTTAACCATGTGCTCGTAACACAGTTACGTGCATTATGCAAACGAAACCAACCCACTTTTATTTAGCAATCAACGGTTTAAAGGCTATGTTTTACAATACGCTTTACGGGTTTGACTCCGAAAACCAACTGCCACAATATTGGTCTTTGATCGAAAAACACTTCAGAGATTTTCGGTAGTAACTGCCACAAGTGTATTGGTGAAGCAATCAATCCTCCAGATAAACAAGATTGCCTAATACTATGTAAAATCGATGAAGTGTGTGGGACCAAAGATCAATCTTATAAGAGGTAAAAGGGTTTTGGGAATCAAACCCATAAAACATATTGTAAAACTTAACATTTAGACGGTTACGATATTGGTTGACCATGTGCTCGTAACACAGTTACGTGCACTATGCAAACGAAACCAACCCACTTTTATTTAGCAATCAGCGGTTTAAAGGCTATGTTTTACAATACGCTTTACGGGTTTGACTCCGAAAACCAACTGCCACAATATTGGTCTTTGATCGAAAAACACTTCAGAGATTTCCGATAGTAACTGCCACAAAAGGGTTTTTTCTTCTTGAATTCATTTTATGTAAACAAAAGAATGTACAACAAAAGATTTTATCATACATATATAGTGAATCATAATTAAGAAATATGATAAAATAATGAAAATTATAAATCCATATGGTAAACTCTACGTTTACGAACGGTCTACAAATATTATCGTCGAAAAACGATAGGTTCCACCTTTTGAAAAACTTTTCACCCAATATCATTCTAGTTTGCACGTTTTTCCTAATTTGCTTTATAGAATAGACATAGAGATGAATAGACACTCCATTTGAGAAAAAATATTTTTCCATAATTACTATGTCTGTATGTTTTGTTTGTTTGAGAAACTCGCAGTTTTTTGTGAGTCAGAAGTCCATCACGAACTTCAAATAGTAAGGGTTGATCTTTTGAAAACGTAAACAGGTTATTTCATAATCGACGCTAAAGTAGGAGTAGAAGGTTGTAGCAGAAAGTACTATTGTTTTGCGGCGGTCATAATATTTAAGGCACGGTTGTTTCTTTGAATGCAACTTTGACATTTCCAGTTGCTCTCGTTTCTCCTGTTCAACATAAAAAATCATGAGAATCTCAAAACATATTCATAGTGAATCCGAAGCTGGTTCACAATTTAAGAAAATAACACTTTATGTTAATACATCAACTAAGATAAAAAATAAAAAAATATATATTAAAACCACTAAACTCTAAATTAGCACCGCTTATTTTAATCACAAAATATGAAACATTAGACAAATAACAAAGAGAAAAACATGACGATGTGTTTATATAAGGTAAACTAAAAAAGAAAGATTCACATCGTAACTATGTTCCAAATTAACTAGTTAATCTTGAATTTATTCAAAACATAATAGATCTAGAAATTTTCATTAAAAAATAGTAAGATAATAATCATTTACATAAAAGACAGATCTACAAAAACACTGCTTTTTGATAAAATTAATATAAAAACAGAAATGAGAAATAAGCATACACAAAAAACACAAAAGATTGATTTAAATCAAGTATTTTATTTACCTGGACACTCATTATCCCGATGGATTTTCCAATCCATGTTCATAAATAGCTTCCAAAGCAAACTAATTATCCTGTAGATCTTGATATTTCTTCTGTATAACAATATATTTGATATTCATTAACTAAAAAATATAAAATAAAATACAACTACTACAAAAATGAGGATAAATGATGAATTCAATAGACAGTACAATAGATCTATGTAATAAAAAGATCTATGAGATGTAGATTCTGAATTATATGAAAGTAAAACTATCCTTATAAAATTAACCTGAATTGAGGAGCAAAGATATACCATAATTTAAGCCATAATAAGGAACATGACTTAAAAAAAACTGAGAGTTGATGATGGAGATTGTTTTCCTCAACACAAACAATTTGGTCGATGAATTCTAACTACCAATAGATTTCAGGTTAAATTTTCAGGGCTTTTTAGTTTAGTTGGAGGATGCAGTGGTAGGTTGAAGGGGTGAGGAGGTTAAGTTGGCATGTTTTCCTCAACACAAACAAGGTATATATATAGGGCTTATTGATGAAAGTTGATAAGAAATAGATGTTATAAGGTCCTTTTATTTTATGGGTTTTAACATTTAAGACTTATACTTTTCAAATATGGAGCACAATATTAAAAGATTAATATGTTAGTTTCATATGGTTTAAAAAATGATTCTTGTTTTAAACTTTGTTCCCTATTGTAACTAATGTCGATATTTATAACTAGAAATTGTCTGATTTTATGTTAGATTTCGAGTTGCCATGTTGTACGTGGGACTTTTTAATCTTCTCGCTAGGACGTCTCCATTTTATGCAAAGAATATTTCCTTAGGGACGCAAACATAGACATGTACTAGACACGTGATGATGATATATTCATGTGGGATTCCACCGTATAAGTAAAGAATCCTAAAATCTAAATCTTTGAGAGTACGGAAGAATTAAATTCCAAACACTCTTCGGTATAAAAATCACTAGCGACGATGTATTTTGGTCAATTATTAGACATTTTTACTAGAATGCGGTCCCACACCACGTAAATCCTCAAAATTTAATCGGAAAGTGTTTTGCCCATACAATGTTTTATATTGTACTATAAGGGGATGTTTTTGTTCCTAAAGTGCATAATATGCCTTATTAGTCAAGATTTGTGTTGTTCCTGATGCTTTTCGACTTACAACATGCGTTGAAATGGTAAGCTACAAATATGGAGAAGCATATAAAGCAACTGTCAATGTTAAATACTTTTATATGGTGTTAGGGTTCTTGAGAAAGAGGAATGCCGTTTATCGATCATAATAACGTCAATTACAAATTAGATCATTTAAACATGAAAAATCTAATGATATGTACAAGCAAATTTCATTTATATCAATTGTAAAAATATATAAAAAAAAGATGTAACTAATCATTTAAAGGGATGAAGTATGCAAAGTAAAGGATTTAAAGGACAAACTATGTAATTTATTCTAATAATAAATAGCAATAAAGAAAACAAATATTTATAAAAGGATATAGAAGGTAAAATAATTAATAATTCAATTTATTTTAATGCTTATTGGTTAACTATATTCTAGTTAGTCGATAATATTATTTCTTTTACTGGGCATATTCCAAAAAAGGTAATATAATTAAAGTACATAATTATAGTCTTTTCTTTAATTTAGGATTGAATAGTTAATAAATTAAAATTAATATGTATTGAATATTATAACAAATTTGCCAATTGACTCCTATTGAAAAATATAAAATATGTATTCAACATCTATTAAATATTATGGCATTGGTGTAATATAAAATAAGCTAAAATTTAATTATATAATGATGTAATATGATGTAATATGATATAGTATATTATACAATAGAAAGATGCGATCATTAAAGACCATTAAAAATTTTGAGACCAAAAGATTCAATTATAACTCTTCATTTAAAAATGCACTTAAAATTTAATTTTGTTTAAAAATTAAATATCTCAAAAACTGTAAATGTATTAAACGAATAAATTACACAATTGTAACGAGCATTAAATTACCTTTCTATAGAATACCCACTCGATATACTTTGACGAAATTTTTTTCCGGGTTTTTTGATGGGTTTTGAAATTTTATATTATAAAATCACGATTTTATCACATGTGATTTTAATAATTTGAAATTTTTTTTTTTCGTTTTTCTTTTTGATTCTAGTTGAATGTATATAATATAACAAATATATGTTTTGAACTTCATATTTAGTATTCAAATCATATGTGATTATACATTACAAATATCAACATTTGTCTTAAAATGAAAAAATAAAAAATCGTCAATTTTTAATTTTTTTTTTCCCGGGTTTATATAGATTATACCTAATATAATATTTTGTGTTTTAAAATTAACAATTAAAGTTGATCATGTGTTTTATTGTCTATTAAGTTTTCGAAATTTTACATACATAATAAAATCACATACTATATACAATACAATCACATGTGGTATGTATACTATCACATGTGATATGCGTACCATCACATGTGATATGCATACTATCACATTTATGTAAAAAAAAATGAAGGAAAACAAAAATTGTTACATATGATATACAATACTATCACATGTGATATGCGTGCTATCACATGTGATATGCGTGTACTATCACATATATGTCAAAAAAATGAAGAAAAAAAATCGTCAAAATTCGATATTTTTTCTAAATTTTGGTAATTTATACGTTTTATAGTAATTCTTTTTTATAAAGTTTTACGAATTTGTGTTAATATTACATGTGATATTAATCTTAGCTATTAAATTAAAATGAAATGGCCAAAATTATGTCTTTTGATGTTTAGAAAATTATATGTCTTAATTGATGATTTACCATACAATATAATATATAAAGTATATAATATAATATATAAAATAAAATAATACCATACCATACAATACAATATAATAATACAACATATTTTTAAAATCTTATTAGTTAAATATATTCAAATTTTTTTATATTATTATCTCTTTTTGTCGGACATATTTTGAAAAAGTTAATATAATTACTTGATAGTGTTAGTAGGGAATAGGCTCGATACATATAGCCTATAAGCCCTAAAAAGCTAACACAACACAGTATAAAGGCTAAGTCCCTCTACATCAAGGAAAGGCTCTTAGTCCCTTCCACCCCGGCTCCCGGCCTTCCGGCCTTCTGGCTCCCTGCCTCTCGGCTCGCGGCTTCCGGCTCCCGGCCTTCTGGCTCCCTGCCTCTCGGCTCGCGGCCTCCGGCTCCCGGCCTCCCGGCCTTCCGGCTCTCAGCTCCCGCCTCCCGGCTCCTGGCATTCCGGCTCCCGGCCTCCAGGTTTCCGGCTCCCGGCCTCTCGGCTCCCGATATCCCGGGTCCGATCTCCTGGCTCCCGGGTTCCTGGTCCTTGACTTCATTGCTGTTCCCTCTAAGCATTGTGCCAGACGGTCTTAAGCTCCTGCCTTAGGATTCAGACCGTTGGCATCATTATGATGACAATAAAGTCACAAACGTTGGAACCCCATGAATAGCATTCAAGAGCCATGATAAGCCTTTATGGCCAACCGTTTCCCATGTTTGGGATTGTTGGGTATAAATACCCTACCCTGATGCAGTTCAAAAGGACGCTAACATTCCATCCTCTCCACACACACAGTATTATCTCACCAGAATACCTACTTGCCGTAGTAATCATATTCCGATCACCTTCTTCAACCAACCACTTGACCACCTTAGGCTCGCCAAGAGCTTGATAGGTTTGCACTGCTTAGCAGGAGGTCAAGAGGTTGAACCCCAAACACCCCAGTTACTGAGCCTGCTACTATTTGCTCAAACATTGGCGCCATCCGTGGGACCCGTTTTAGCAACGGTGTTTCATTTCATTTCCATCTTATTTCATTTCTTAATTTCACAAATTCGTCTTCTCCATGGAAGACAGTTGCTATCTCAAATAGGTTTACATAAACCAAAAACAACCACCAAAACCGCATTCACCACCCTAGCTAATTACATATAAATGACGAATGAAGAGGTACATCTGTCAATTCTATGGCTGCTATCCTAGAAGGAAAAACACTCAAAACGATTCAACACAATCTCCTTTGGTCAGCTTCTCATGTGAGACACATTGATCAGTAGGCAAAATAAGCATGTAGTTAATGTTGGGAGAATACCCTTACTACTGGGTCAAAATGATAAAATTTGCAAGAATTAGTTCATCATCGGCCTACAATGTCCTACTGGGCAGGCCCTCAACAGTTTGGACCAATTCCATCTACCATCCATGACATGGTCGAATTCCCTATCCTATTTGGCATAGCCACACTTAGGGACAGGATGTCATGTCCAAAATACTAATCCGTCTAAAAAATGTCATAGGCAACCATTGATGTTGGCCAGACACGAAAAAGGTTTAACTTAGTCAGATCTTTGTATCCCACAAAGATATTGAATGCCATGAAGACTTTCAGCCTACAACGTCCAATTGGGCAGGCATGCATTATAAAAATTTAGAACAATTTCATCCACCATCCATGACATGGTCAAATTCCCTACCCCAGTGGACAAAACCATAATTAGAGACAGGATGTCATGATATGGATCTAAAAGTGTCATGGACACGATACAGATCCAAAAGTGCCATAGACACAAGATAGATCTTAAAGTGTCATTAGCACAATACAGATCTAAGAGTCTCACGAGGCACAATTCAAAATTTTCATGGATAAAGAATAATACGTGTCATTTACACCTAACGAGATCCTGACAGCCTTGGATATGACTTCTGATCGACACGCCGACTGGATCGTAATAGGCACCTGGGCATAGTAGCCATCCAAGCATAATAGACATCCAAACATAATATCCATCATGACATACTAGCAATCCATGCATAATACCTATCCTGACAAACTTGATATTCTTGTCCGGATTTGATATTTTTTGTCCGGACCTGATATTTTTTGTCCGACACACTTGATATTTAGTGTCGGACCTTGATATTCGGCCAGCTTGGACAGCCGGCCAATTTGGCAAAAATTTGATATTTTTGTCCGTACTTGATATTTTTTGTCCGGACTTGATATTTTCGTCCGACACACTTGATATTTAGTGTCGACCTTGATATTTGGCCAGCTTGGACAGCCGGCCAATTTGGCAAAAAATTGATATTTTTGTGCGGATTCGATATTTTTCGTCCGGACTTGATATTTTCGTCAGGCACAGTTGATATTTAGTGTCGGACCTTAATATTCTGCGCTTGGACAGCCGGCCAATTTAAAAAAAAAAAAAAACATAATAATAATAAATAAATAAATAATAAAAAAAAATCACCTCCCACGGAGGAAATGGTTTTACCTCCAAGAGGGAAACAATGTTACCTCCCAGAGGAAAGGGTTCCACCCCTCTCTCATCCCTCCAAATGGGAAGGGTTTCATAACCTCACATCCCTTCCAAGAGGGGAAAAAGTTTCACCCCTCTCATCCCTTTCCCTCCAAGGAGGAAGGGTTCCACCTCTCTCAATAGGGGAAAGGTTTAACCCCTCTCATCTCTCCCAAGAAGGAAAAGGTTCCACTCCTCCTAAGAGAGGAAGAGTTTCATCATCTCTCATCCCTAAGAGAGAATGATTTCATCTCCCTAAGAGGGAAGAATCCCCCTCCCAATATGAAACGATTTCACATTATCCCAAGTGGGAAGGATTTCACTTCCCATAAGAGAGAAGGGTTTCACTTCTTCCAGGGAATGATTTCACCCTCTCTCAGCAGAGAAGGGTTTCACCTCCTTCCAAGACATAAAGATTTCAAGGAAAAATCCTACTCTTCCCAAAAGAAGAAGGATTTCATCACCTCTCACCCCTCCAAAGGGAGGCGGCCAAGGCTGAGTGCCGGCCTAGGCAATGTGCTGGCCAAGGGGCACGAGTACCGGCCAAGGCATGAGTGCCAGCCAGGTAAGGCGTCGGCCAAGGCACGAGTGCCGACCACGGTGGGGTATCACCTCTCATCCCTTCCAAGGGCAAAAGGGTTTCCATCACCTCCCACCTCTCCCAAGGGGGAAGGGTTTCATCACATCCCACCCTCCCAAGAGGGGGAAAGGTTCCAAGAGGGGGAAAAATTTCAGCTCCTCACAAAAATGAAAGGTTTTACCAACTCTCACCCCTCCCAAGGGGGAAGGGTTTCACCGACACGGGATACGAGTGCCAGACCAAGGCAAGAGTGTCGGACCAAGGCACAAGTGTTGGACCAAGGCAAGGCAAGAGTGCCGGACCAAGACACTACTGCCGGACCAAGGCACAAGTGTTGGACCAAGGCACGAGTGCCGTCTTGCCAAGGCACGAGTGCCATACCACGTATGCCTGCCCACAAGTGCTCAGGAAGGATTTCAACTTCCCTAAGATGAAAGGATTTCACATCCACCAGGAAGGATTTCACCTCCTCCCAACATGAAGAATTTCACCTCCTCTCCCAAGAGAGAGGGATTTCACATCCTCCAGGGAATGATTCTATCTCCCCCAAGAGGGAAGGATCTCACCCCCTCCCAGCAGGGAATGCTTTCACCTCCTCCCAAGAGAAAAAGCTTTCATCTCCTACCAGCAGGGAAAGGTTTCACCTTATTACCTCCTCCCAATGAGGGATTTTACCTCATCCTCAAAGGGAAATATCTTACAGAGAAGGATATCCTTTCTCTCAACATAGAAGGATCTTATATCCTCCCAAGAGGGAATGATATAACTCCTTCTGACAGAAAAGGACCGTACCTACTCACAGCAAGGAAGGATCTTACCCCCTCCCAAAAGTGAAGGGATTTTGCCTCCTCCCTACCAGCCTACTCATCTTCCGCTCGGCCGCACACCGCCTGTCACCCGACCAGTTTGTCAAGATTTGACAGCCAGTCTCAATACATCTAGCCTATCAACATAAAACAGTGCAGGTGCCATCATCCTTGGCAACAAGTGTTCAAGATAAAAGTAGCAAGGATATCATAGCGGTCAATGAAGGAAGGAAAGATCGAACACCTTATCCCAGGAGCTAGACCATAGGTGAACAAATCCCCAACTAAGAAGGATTGTGGTGGGAAGAAGAAGGAGGACGACATAGATTACCTTAGACGGCCACATATTCACCACACATGATGGGCTTGGTATCAACATGGGAAAACATTCTTCAAGGTGATTACTCTCATATTTTATTTCAATTAATAAATACTTTTTGTCAAAATCATGGAATGTCATGTTCAAGAATAACACGTGGTCCGATCTATGTATCCCGCAAAGTCTTGGAAGGCCATGAGGCTGAATAAAATAATATTGGTCTGATCATGTATCCCAATAATACTAAATGAAGCAATACCTTTTATTACAAGGTTAGGACATTGCACACACGTGCATACACAATTACATAATTCTGAACAACGTTCAGACCAAGTGCATTGGGGCAAGATGGATATTTAAATCCAAGCCACACATGCACATCATCATATACATAACTCTGAACAACGTTCAGACCAAGTGCCTAGGCTAAGATGGACATTTTTGTCTAGGCCAAACATGCACATCATCATTTTCGTCTTTTCACCTACTTGGGGAAAGGCAAGCACTTCTCATTGGGAAGCCACAATCCTCGCGAGTAACAAATAAATAAAGGTTAACCAACAAAAAGTGTCATAGGCACAGTGCCACGAGCAAAATATAAACTTTAAAAGATGCTACATGCATCTGAAAATGTCACAGCCATATAAGAACTTGTCACTGCCATCCAGTTGTCATAGTCACTGTATGTAATAAGCCATGGGCATAACACATGCAACGGGCACACAAGAAAGAGTCATAAGCACAATGATATTGTAATATTCACAAGGTGTCATAGACACCAACATAAAATTCAAGAATGTCTTGGACATCTATATGTAACATAGACATCTGACAAAGCTGTGAAGCCACATAAATGTTATTGGTCTGATCATCCAATAATACATTATTTTTTCATTTCAAGGTTATATAATGTAAAACCAACACATACAAAATTTATAGCAACATACACGAATAGAAAAAACTACAAATGGTAGTCCAAACATATCATATAGAAAAGGGATAAGTCATACAAATGAAATTGTGTTACAAACACAAAGAGAAAATACTAAGGCTTTCGTGAAATGAGAGTAAGGATGTCTGGCGCAGACATATCAAAACTTTCCACGAGTCAGCTCCTGATTGGAAAAGCTCGAGTCTTCAACATACCATTGTCACACAACATATCCCCGTGACCCAATGGATCGGAATAAGGCAGCACTGCAATCCCAACATCAGGGTAAAGAGTCTGCAAGATGTCTCTTATGCAGAAGAAATGCCTATTGGCATCCCAAGGCACATATATCACGTTAGGGTGATTAAGTACGTGATTAAGCACAATCGCGAAGACATCTAATAAATCCCTTTTAGAAGGAATGGCAGAATCCATACATCCCAACCACATTTTATCTTCCTTACATCGAGTGAGATGGGCATTCTTCTTAGTCAATCTACCTTTGACCATCCAAGTGTGATGCACACAATACAAATCTAAATGTGTCATGAGCACAATAGATAGTCAAAAGTGTCATAGACACATTACTTATCCAAATGTCGTAGTACAATGGAAAGAATACTTGTGATGGACACACTCTGAAGGTTCAAATCCCCATCAGTTTGAAGTCCATATGTATGCACTTAGCAATCTGGCACCATCCTCCTTCATCCACTTCATGAAAGACCTACTTGTGCAGATACTAAAAAATATCATAGACATTAACTAGGCAAAGACATGCCAAGCGTGGAAAAGGCAAGGTCAAACCCAAAGCAAAGCCATTTAATGCATGAAGTTAGGCTTCAAAACTTTATTTTTTAAAACCTAACTGGGGGGCATGATAGTGTTAGTAGGGAATAGGCTCGATACATATAGCCTATAAGCCCTAAAAAGCTAACACAACACAGTATAAAGGCTAAGTCCCTTCTACATCAAGGAAAGGCTCTTAGTCCCATCCACCCCGGCTCCCGGCCTTCCGGCCTTCTGGCTCCCTGCCTCTCGGCTCGCGGCTTCCGGCTCCCGGCCTTCTGGCTCCCTGCCTCTCGGCTCGCGGCCTCCGGCTCCCGGCCTCCCGGCCTTCCGGCTCTCAGCTCCCGCCTCCCGGCTCCTGGCATTCCGGCTCCCGGCCTCCAGGTTTCCGGCTCCCGGCTCCCGGCCTCTCGGCTCCCGATATCCCGGGTCCGATCTCCTGGCTCCCGGGTTCCTGGTCCTTGACTTCATTGCTGTTCCCTCTAAGCATTGTGCCAGACGGTCTTAAGCTCCTGCCTTAGGATTCAGACCGTTGGCATCATTATGATGACAATAAAGTCACAAACGTTGGAACCCCATGAATAGCATTCAAGAGCCATGATAAGCCTTTATGGCCAACCGTTTCCCATGTTTGGGATTGTTGGGTATAAATACCCTACCCTGATGCAGTTCAAAAGGACGCTAACATTCCATCCTCTCCACACACACAGTATTATCTCACCAGAATACCTACTTGCCGTAGTAATCATATTCCGATCACCTTCTTCAACCAACCACTTGACCACCTTAGGCTCGCCAAGAGCTTGATAGGTTTGCACTGCTTAGCAGGAGGTCAAGTGGTTGAACCCCAAACACCCCAGTTACTGAGCCTGCTACTATTTGCTCAAACATTACTCAATTATAGTCTTTTCTATTAATTTAGTATTAAATAGATAATAAATTAAGATATATACGTAATGGATAGTAATGGATAATATAGGAGATGGAGAATTATTTTGTATTAAAAATCTATTATATATTATGGTATTCATATAATATAAAATAAAATATAATTAATCTTTATATGGATGTAATAATGCGTAACATGATATAAATAATAAATAATAATAACATATAATACAATATAATATAAATAATAATATTATATAAAATTATATAATACAATACAATACAAGGGCTAAGATCAAGAAAGACCTTGAAAACATTTGAGACCAAAAGACCCAATTATAACACTCCATTTTAAAAATCCATTTAAAATATATTTTTGTTTAAAAATTAAATATCTCAAAAACCGTACATGTATTAACCGAATAAATTACACCACTGTAACGAGCATTAACTTACCTTTCAATAGAGTACCCACTCGATATACTTTTGACGAAATTTATTTTCGGACTTTTTTACGGGTTTTGAAATTTTATATTATAAATCACTGTTTTATCATATATGATAAGAGTAGTTTGACATATTATTTTTTTGTTTTTCTTTTTGATTGTAGTTGAATGTATGTAATATAACAAATCTATGTTTCGAAACTCGTATTTAGTGTTCAAATCATATGTGATATTGTCTTACCAATTTCAACATTTGGCCATAAACGAAAAAATAAAAGTCGTCAAAATTCGAACTTTTTTCTGGGTCTATATAGGTTATACATTGTATAACATTGTTGTGTATTAAAATTCATATTTAGAGTTAAAATCATGTGTGTTATTGTCTTTTAAGTTTTAAAATTTTTACATACATAATATCATATATGATTTATATTTATATCATATATGATTTACAATAATATCATATATGATTTTAGTATATATCACATATGATTTATATTCATATCATATATGATTTATATTCATATCATATATGATTTACACTAATATCACATATGATATAGTAGTATCATAGGTGATTTTAGTATATATCACATATGATTTATATTCATATCATATATGATTTACAGTAATATCACATATGATATAATATTATCATATGCGATTTTAATATATATCACATATGATTTATATTCATATCATATATGATTTACAGTAATGATGTAAATATCATATATGATATTATCGTAATGATGTAAATATCATATATGATATTATCGTTATAATTTCAATACCCATAAAAAAAAAAGTCGTCGAAAGTATATAACACCACTGCTCTAATTAAAGATAAAAGCGAGACGATCGCAACGGTATATTTTGTTTCGTCTAACGATTAACGGTTTGTGAGATAATTTAATTTAAAAAAATAAAAGAAAAATGAGTTTTGTTTTTAATCTTAGCCATTAGATTAAAATGGATGAAAGGCCAAGATGAGGTCTTTTGGTCTCAATAAAATTATAGGTCTTACTTGATCTTCTCTCTACAAAGGAATATGAAATAATCCAATATATTTTTAATAGCTCACTGATTAAATGTATTTACATTTAATAATAGTGTTATTTCTTTTTATTGGAGATACTTAAAGAAAGGTAATATAATGAAACAATTGTAGTCTTTTTCTTTAATTTAGAAATTAAATACTTAATAAATTAAAATATAGGTACAATAATAATATAACAAAATGGATGATTTTCTTCTATAAAAATATATAAAGTATGTATTCAACATCTATTATATATTATGTTATTGGTATAATATAAATTAAATTTAATTAATTATTATAATTTATAATAATGTAATATAATATAAGATGATATATATAATAATATAATTTAACATAAAGTATAATATATTATACGAAATAATGCTATACAATGCAATAAAATATAAACTTTTAGTCTATAATATAGATTAACATAATATAAAGCACAAAATACTATAATAATATATCGAACTTTCTAATTCTCACATTTTGTACGAGTTTAATTGAACTTTAAATTGTTATTAAAAAATACTCATATTAAGATATGGGGAAAATACACCGGATGTTATCGTACTATGTCAAAAAATTGTCTAGATCATTGAAAAAAATTTCCGTCTATATACATCACGTACTATACCTCAAGAAACCTTTTAAATTATAACCTTAACTTTAAAAAACCGTTTAATACGATAACTTTGTTGACCTGCAACCTTTTGTTTACCACCACATCATCGTTTTTATAACATGAAAAATTACATACTTAAAAAGTGTCCCCCACAAGATCTAGCAATGGTAGTGTACAAGAGAAAAAGCATTGGGTACAACTTGTTCATGAGTAGTATTTGAATGGATTGACCACCTCTTTTATAGCCATTCCGCCTCATCTATTCAACAAATTAATAAGGAAACAATACTATGATATGACATAACAGGTAAAGTTTTTTAACAATACCAACTCGTATTACATGTTATAACAGTGAAACATAACTGCACGTTTGTATTTGTTCATGTCGAAAAAGTGAAAAATCATTCTTTTTGATAACCTAAAGCTTCTGATCAATCGACTTTAATATCTTGATAAAATAAATTGATCCCTTGAATTCGTTATTTTCTCGGATTCATTTGCACAACCTCAGTATCATTAAATGAGAAAACAATCATCAATTAGCATTAGCGAAAACAAACAATGGCGAATAAAAAAGCTACGATGTCTCTCAAGGACTTCCACGGCGGTGCTATTCCTTCCGATCTTCCTCTTCCTTCAGCTCCCGGCGTGTAAGTCTACCTCTCTTCCATTTCTTCGATTCCTTTTCACACTTTTTTTATTTTCCTTTTCTTTACTGATTTTGATTAACGTGATTTTGATCTGGTGATTTAGATCTGGCGATTTAGATCTGGCGATTTAGATCTGGCGATTTAGATCTGGCGATTTAGATCTGGCGATTTAGATCTGGTGTTTAACGGTGGTTATGTGAATTATTTATGATTTGGAGATTACTTTACCTGCAATTGAAAATTGAGAGAGAGATATAATAGGTGGATGGTGAGGTCACCTGTAAAAATCGGTTAATTGAGGAAAAATGGTTTAAATAACAGGTTTCTTGAACTATAGTGATGTATATAGACGAAAATTTTGTTCAATGACCTAGACGGAATTTTTGACATAGTACGATGACTATCCAGTGCATTTTCCCTTAAGATATGTATCTCTTAAATAAATCAATTCTAAAGAAAGATCGTAGTGTCAGAGGAGAATCAAGCTCTTCAGAGATAAGTTTAAACTCTCTAAAGAAATAGCCAACCCGCAGGTTAAAAAACAAGAAGTTTGAACAACTTAGTTGGCTACTAAAAACCGATTTAGACCAAAAACTATTTATTTAGATTTAGCAGTTTTCCTTTTAATAAATCATTAGGAATTTAGGATGGAGAGAGTATGTAATACAACTGATGATTGTTACTCTATAGCCTGATCACTTGAATCCAGTAATTAGTTTATTATGTTAAGTTTGACTATATATAGTTCAGCTACCAGAAACTAGACCGCAACATAATTAGTTGCAGCTAACTTACACACCAATCGCATCTACTAACAACAAGAAGATGAGAAATAACACACAACAATGTAATGAAATACACTCGGATCTGTCTATATATTTGATTCTATAAAAGCATAAGACAATGGACTCATTTAATGATATCCATATCTGAAAGGGTGCTACTGAATAAACCAACAAGAGTAGTGGACCATCTTTTGTACACCAGCAAAATTAATTATTTATTTAAATATTTATAGGAATTTGTAAAAAAGTAGCGGGCCATCTTTTTTCTTTTCCTTTTTTTTAATTAACTAATTTAATATCATTTTTAAATTATTTATTTAATATTGTTATTGTTAATACAACTAACTTTAAAGGTTTTCCACAATTAATTCTTTCAACGTTTTTTGTTCAAAAGTTATTAGCAAAAAAAAAAGATAACCTCCTGCTTGTTTTATTTTCCAAAAATAATTATTTTTAATTTTATACGAATGTTAAAAATCAAATATTCTACTACTAAGGCGTCAAACTATAATACAATTGTAAAAGAAAATGATTAACTACATCTAATTTTTTAATGTCAAATAAATCAACTAAAAGTAAATTTTCTAAATTAAGATAAATAAAAAAGTATATTGACAATATGAATAACTTTTTTTTGGAAACGGCAATTATATAAACAAACAAACTCGCCTATCAATATGCTAGAAAAACGGGAAACAAAACACACAAACGTTACATACAAGACAGAGAGTCCGTTAACCAATTGGACCAAACAATATTAACCACACCGACTCTATGCTTAATCCAACAATAAACCGAGGACACAATAATTTGGAACACCTTAGCAGTGGACATCATATATTCGTTGAAAATTCTATCATTCCTCGCCTTCCAAATACACCACAAAGCATCATAACAAATCGTCGTCACAATCTTAGCTTTATTCTTCGATCCACTCCCCCAGGTAGTCGCCAAATTAACAACCTCATTAAACTTAACTTTTTTATTTTTTAAATGAAAATTGTGCAAAATAATGAGCAACATTGATTTGCAAAACCATTTAATTAATATTTACATTTATGCACTTGTTTGTATCTCCATTTGTTATTTTTGAAAAATTAGTTAGCGGACTTATAGTTAACAAATATTAATTAAATAATAACTAGATATGAAAATAGTATTAAGTAAAAATATAAAGTTTATAAATTTAATTAATAATTATCAAAATGATTATTTATTGGCACATATTACTAAAGTAGACAACAGAAACTTTATAAATTTTATGAGCCAATAAAAATGTTAAAATCATATAGAAAAATCTGCAAAATGTAGAAAACAAGAAGATTAACACATAAAATTATATTAATTTTAATTGGTTGGTTTATTTAGCAATTGATGTTGGTTTATTTAGCCACTCCCATCTGACACTCAGGAAGAGTTCATGACTAGGCGGTCAAACAAAGATTAATTACCGACAACTGATAAGTTATAGAAAACATTGGAGCGTCGTTTATTTGAAATGGAAGAACAAACCATCCATTTATGGTAACGAAAGTTAGATGATAAAGTAAATTGATTAATGTAGAAAATGATGATAAAAACACCCAAATCGTGTAGCATAAATCTAAATAAGAATAATATAACCTTAAAAACGAATTCGAAACCTTATAGAATAAAGAGAATTAAATATTAATTTCTCCAAATTCCGTAAGTTTTTGATTTCATCTTAAGTATCTCATTTTTCATTTTAGATTTCCGAACTTAATCGAGTGGATTCATGTTCATCTTCACATAAACCAAACTTACCTTCCAATAAAAACAATGGCAACCATAAATGGATTTTTCTTCTTTAATTTCAAACAAACGAGGATCCAATGTTTACTATTTGACTATCTAATTATTGATATTTAACCATAAGAAATTCATAACAGATCCAAAGTTATTCATCCATAAAGGTAAAAAGAAATCCAGTTGAAAGTAAGAAAAAATCATGATGTTCAAAAATAATTTACAGAACAAAAATAATTTATCACCGGTTGTTGGAAATGTAAAGACCTGTCATTTTACGACAATATCCATAGACCATTAATTCCATGAATGTAGAGTTTTATAATATGAATTTCTTTTTTCTTTTCTATTTCTTTTTTCCTAATATGATTCACTTTTGCTTGAATATGTATGATAAGGAATATGTTCTACATTTTTTGGTCAGACAGTGTATTTGGTGAAGCAATCAATACTCTAGATAAACAATTTTGCTAACACTATCTAAAATCGATGAAGTGTGTGTGGGACCAAAGATCATTCTTATAAGAGGTAAAAAGGTTTTGGGAATCAAACCCATAAAACATATTATAAAACTTAGCATTTAGACGGTTACGATACCAAATAAAGATGATTTGGTTGACCATGTGCTCGTAACACAGTTACGTGCATTATGCAAACGAAACCAACCCACTTTCATTTAGTAATCAACGGTTTGAAGGATATGTTTTACAATACGCTTTACGGGTTTGACTCCGAAAACCACCTGCCACAATATTGGTCTTTGGTCAAAAAACACTTCAGAATCTCTGGTAGTATGTGCAAAACCATTTCTAAAGAGGGTTTTTTCTTCTTTAATACATTTTATGTATACAAAAGAATGTACACCAGTTTTATCATACATATATAGTGAATCATAATTAAGAAATATAATAAAATAATGAAAATTAGAAATCCATATGATAAACTCTATGTTTACGGAACGGTCTACAAATATTGTCGTAAAACGATAGGTTCCACCTTTTGAAAAACTTTTCACACAATATCATTCTTCTTTGCACGTTTTTCCTAATTTGCTTTATAGAATAGACATAGTGATAAATAGACACACCATTTGAGAAAAAACATTTTTCTATAACCACTATTATAATTCATGTGAAAAAAATAACTGTCTCTATGTATTGTTTGTTTGAAAAACTGGCGGTTTTTTGTGAGTCGGAAGTCCATCACGAACTTCAAATAGTAAGAGGTTAATCTATTGAAAAACGTAAACAAGTTATTTCATAATCGACGCTAAAGTAGAAGTAGAAGGCTGTACAAGAAAGTACTATTGTTTTGCGGCGGTCATAATATATAAGGCATGGTTGTTTCTTTGAATGCAACTTTGACATTTCTAGTTGTTCTTGTTTCTCCTGTTCAACATAAAAAATCATGAGAATCTCAAAACATATTCACAACATAATAGATCTAGAGATTTTAATTAAAAAGTAGTAAGTTAATAATCATTTCATAAAACACAGATCTACACAAACACTGCTCTTCGATAAAATTAATATAAAAAAATAAATGAGAAATAAGATACACAAAAAACACAAAAGATTGATTTAACCATTAATCAAGTCTTATTTCATTTACCTGAACACACATTATTCCGATGTAGTTTTCAATCCATGTTCGATAGCTTCCAAAGCAAACTAATTATCCTGCAGTTCAATATATAGTCAGTACAATATATACTCAGTACAATAGATCTATGTAATAAAAAGATCTATGATATGTAGATTCTGAATTATATAAAAGTAAAACTATCCTTATAAAATTAACCTGAATTGAGGATTAAAGATATACCATAGTTTAAGCCATAATAAGGATCATGGCTTAAAAAAACTAAGTGTTGATGATAGAGATTGTTTTCCTCGACGCAAACAAGGTATTTGGTCGATGAATTCTAACTACCAATAGATTTCAGGTTAAATTTCCAGGGCTTTTTAGTTTAGTTGGAGGTTGCAGGGGTAGGTTGAAGGGGTGAGGAGGTTAAGTTGGCATTTTTTTCCTCAACACAAACAAGGTATTTATAGGGCTTATTGATGAAAGTTGATAAGAAATAATTGTCATAAGGTCCTTTTATTTTATGGGTTTTAACTTTTAAGACTAATACTTTTCAAAAAAGGAGCACAATATTAAACAAGATTAATATGTTAGTTTCATATGGTTTAAAAAAATGATTCTTGTTTTAAAGTTTGTTCCCTATTGTAACTAATGTCGATATTTATAACTAGAAATTGTCTGATTTTATGTTAGATTTCGAGTTGCCATATCGTACGTGAAACTTTTTAATCTTCTCGCTAGGTCGTCTGCATTTTATGCAATGAATATTTCCTTAGGGACGTAAACATAGAAATTTCCCATACACGTGATGATGATAATATTCATGTGGGATTCCATCGTCTAAATAAAGAATCTTAAAATCTAAATGTTTGAGAGTACGGAAGAATTAAATTCCAAACACTCTTCGGTATAAAAATCACTAGCGACGATGTTTTTTGGTCAACTTTAGAACAGTTTTACTAGAATGCGGTCCCACCCCACGTAAATCCTCAAATTTTAATCGGAATGTCGTTTGCCCATGCAATGTTTTGTATTGTACTATAAGGGGATGTTTTTGTTCCTAAAGTGCATCATATGCCTTATAGTCGAGATTTGCGTTGTTCTTAATGCTTTCCGACTTACAACATGCGTTGAAATGGTGAGCTACAAATATGGAGAAGCATATAAAGCAACTATCAATGTTAAATACTTTTATATGGTGTTAGGGTTATTGAGAAAGAGGAACGTCGTTTATCGATCATAATAACGTCAATTACAAATTAGATCATTTAAACATGAAAAATCTAACGATATGTTCAGGAAAAGTTCATTTATATTAATCGTAAAAATATATTAAAAAAAATGTAACTAATCATTTAAAAGGATGAAGTGTGCAAAGTAAAGGATTTTGAAGGACGAACTATGTAATTTACTCTAATAATAAATAATAATAAAGAAAATAAATATTTATAAAAAGAAATAGAAAGGTAAAATAATAAATAATTCAATTTATTTTAATGCTCATTGGTTAACTAATTCAAGTTAGTCGATAATATTATTTCTTTTACTGGGCATTTTTCAGAAAAGGTAATATAATTAAAGTACATAATTATAGTCTCTTCTTAAACTTAAAATTGAATAGTTAATAAATTAAAATTAATATGTATTGAATGTTATAACAAATTTGACAATTGGCTCCTATTGAAAAATATAAAATACGAATTTAAAATCTATTAAATATTATGGTATTGGTGTAATATAAAATATAAAATTTAATTATATAATAATATAATGTAATATGATATAGTATATTATACAATATAATATATAAAGTATATAATATAATATATAAAATAAAATAATACCATACCATATAATTCAATATAATATAGTATTTTTAAAAGCTCATTACTTAAATATATTCGTATTTTTGATATTATTAACTCTTTTTGTCGGGCATATTCGAAAAAGTTAATATAATTACGCAATTATAGTCTCTTCTATTAATTTAGTATTAAATAATTTATAAATTAAAATATATATGTAATGGATAATATAGCAAATTGAGAATTGTTTTATGTCAAAATATGTATTAAATATCTATTAAATATTATGGTATTCATATAATATAAAATAATATAATTAATTTTTATAACATTGTATAATACGTAACATGATATAATATAATAATAACATTTAATACAATATAATATATATAATAATATATTATATAAAATAACATACTATCATATAATACAATACAATATAACATAATCCAATATTCTTTTAAAAACCCGTTGGTTAAATATATTCATATTTAATCATAGTATTATCTCTTTCAATTGGAGATACTTCAAAAAAGGTAATATAATGAAACAATTGTAGTTTTTTTCTTTAATTTAGATCGCGTAATACGCGAAGAACTATATTGAAGAAAATATAATATTAAACAAAGAATATGACCTATATAAAAGATTAATAGAAACTTATTAGTTATTAAACAAAATGAATTATATTAACAAATGTTACGTTGTTTCGCTTATACATAAATGAATTTATCTGGAACTTTATGTCATTTGTTTTTAAGAAATAATAATTGTGGAGTGGAAGATGAGATTATTATATTACTTCAAAAATATCATATACATATTGACGATTTTTGTAAGGCAATTCGTGCATATTGTCAAGATTATCGCTCGAAGTTAAAAAAACAAAAACAAATTAAAGACAAATAAACATACATTACGTGTTACATTTTAACAATGTCACGATAACAAAAAACAGTCAATATACCTTACGTATATTTAAAAGAAAAATAAAAGTAAAATACTTAAAAGGTATAAGTATTTTATATTTAAAAGATATAAAAGAAAAATACAAGATATCACTACAACAAAAACAGCTTTTGGCGACGACATGTCAAAAGGTTTTCCCGACGACATGTCGTTGCCAAAAGGTTTTCCCGACGACATGTCGTCGGCAATAAGTCGTTGGGGAAAGTTCGTCGGGGAAACCATTTGGCGACGACAAATGGCGACGACTTGGTGGGGCCCACGTTGACTTTCAACGGATTTGGAATTTTGTTTTAGCGACGACTAAAATATTTTCATTTTTTTTATTAAATTTATTATTTTAAATTAAAATTTATTATTAAAATAATTATTTATTATTTAAAAAAAAAAAAGTGGGGCCCTGGCCTTTGGCGACGACATGTCGTCGCCAAAGGTCCTGCAGATTTTTTTTTTACAGCTTATTTGAAACATCTTATTTTCCAGCTTTTCGCTCATACCGACCTGTACAACTTATTCAAATAGCTTATTTCCAGAAAAGTTCAAACCCGACAATCGAATATATTAAAGTCATAATCATTAAAACATAAAACAATTATCTGAAATACACATAATCCAATTCATATTCATATTCATATTCATATTCATATTCATATCTCTAAACATACAATTCATATTCATATTCATACACCTAGATAACACATTTCCAATTCTAAACATACAATCTATAAATACATTTCCATCATACAATTCTAAACATACAATCTATAAATACATTTCCAATTTATAAAAAAGTCTAACCTTTAAAAGAGGAGGTAGGAGATAACACCGGAAAAATCACACCCTACAATAACATAAATACCCAAATCAATAACATAACAAATTACAACCCTAAAAAAATCCATAAATAGCTTAATTTTAATAAATAAAAAAAATATAATACCTAGATATGGTGGTGGTGGCGGGTATATGGTGGTGACGGGTATATGGTGGTGGTGGCGGGTATATGGTGGTGGTGGCGGTTATATATGGTGGTGGTGGCGGGTATATGGTGTAGGTGATGATATTTGAGGGATTTTGTGAGATTTATGGTGTTTGGGTGGTTTGATGATGGTGGATGATGAATAATTAACAAAATAATTGCAAAATCGCCGGTTGGGGTTTGAGAGATTTGTGTTTGTGTTTGTGATAAATGATAGTTAGAAAAGGGATAAAATCTGCTCAGACCTTTCCCGACGACATTTCCCGACGACAAGTCGTGCCTAAAACCTAGTGGCGGGAAACGAAAAGTTTGGGGGGAAAAGTGTTGACTTTTTTTTGACCACATGTCCCGACGACATGTCGTCGCCAAAACCCTATGGCGACGACATATTTTGAATTTTTTTTTTTTTTTTTTTTTCCTGTTTTCCATTTTCATTAAGATAAGAAATTGTAAAATAATAATGTATATTAATTAAAATAAGCCCTAATTAAAATAAGCCCTAACTTTTCGTCGATGCTAACTCATTTGTCAAATTCGGTGGTCTTAAAACTCATACACGACTTAAATCGACACTTATTACATCCGCATTAGATGTTCTCCGGAAATCATATCTTGAAACTCATAACTATCTAGTAGCACATCATATCTTAGTTGCATCACGTTTTCGTTTCTCACACATTAGATGTAACACATTATATAGTGTGATTGTTGATTAAAACCGGTTACACATTTGATTGAATTGTAATCGAACAGTAAATGATGTACGTAAAGGGATAGAAATTATCATTACTATCATATCATTGTTGTCGAAGTTTAATGATCGACCGATTTAAGCCTATATTTGTGTCAATAGAACCACTTACTCGATTGAATGATATCATTGCCAATTGTGTAACACACTCGAGATGCAATGATTCGTAATGTTGTTGATTACATGTAAAAAGGACTTTTAATAAAACCGGTTACACATTTGATTGAATTGTAATGATCGATATGATTTATGGTATAATCGAACAGTTAATGATGTACGTAAAGGGATAGTAATTATCATTACTATCATATCATTGTTGTCGAAGTTTAATGATCGACCGATTTAAGCCTATATTTGTGTCAATAGAACCACTTACTCGATTGAATGACATCATTGCCAATTGTGTAACACACTCGAGATGCAATGATTCGTAATGTTGTTGATTATAAAAGGACTTTTAATAAAACCGGTTACACATTTGTTACTTAAACTCTTTACGCCTCTTTAAAATATTACTATATACTATATATAAGTATGAGTATCTTTATAAACGTCTATATATCTTCAAAGTACACATATATTTTCAATATCCAATCGTAATCTTAAAACCTAATGACAAAAGGACTTATCTTTTATCAAAACACGTTTGTAACTTAATTCCGAATGACTTATTATTTAAAGTATTTCAAACGTCTATAATACCTATTTATCATTATTATTTGAAATATTATACAAATCAAACATAAGTAAAGTATGCAATTATTAATATAATAATTTATTATAAATATATAGATATAATACTATAATTATTACAATACAAATTATATATTACTTTTTTATATAATATTTCAATTTCATATTACTTTTTCAAATAATATTTAAATTTTTAATGGATATATGTATATTTAAAAAAATATATATATATTTTCTAAATAAATTATATTTAAATTAAATATAATTTAAAATAATATTTAATTATTATTATTTATTTCAGATTTTTTTATTAAAAAGATTTTTTAAATTAATTTTAATTAAAATGATATTTAATTATTAATTTTTTTTTATTAAAAAGGTAATTATTTTAATTATATTTTTAAATGATATTTAATTATTATTTTTTTATTTATTAAAAAGGCTTTTGGCGACGACATGTCGTCGCCAAAAGTAATATATTTTTAATTTTTAATTTTATTATTAAATGATATTTAATTATTAATTTTTTTTTTATTAAAATAGTTTTCCCCACGACATGTCGTCGCCAAAAGTGGCGCGGGAAATTATTTTCATTTTCGCGCCAATATTTTTACACGACAAAAAAAATATATATATAATAAACCTTTCCCGACGACATGTCGTCGGGAAAAGTCTCGGTCGTTTTTTTGACCAAAAGAAAGTCAAAAAAACCAAATTTTTGTCGTTTAGTGGGACTTTTAGGCACGACATGGTGTCGTCGGGAAAAGTGTCGTCGGGAAATGTTATAATTCTTGTAGTGATACTATAATAATATATCAAACTTTCTAATTTTAACATTTTGTATGAGTTTAATTGAACTTTAAATTGTTATTAGGGTATGAAGAAGAAAGGAATAATGTATATTTTAATAACCAAGTCTTATTTATCTATAAATTAAGTAATGAAATATAGTTAAACATAATATAGAAAACAAAATATAAAAATTTAAAATGAGAGTTTTTTTTAGGAATCAAAGGAGCCACCATCTAGGTATTCTTTAGAACGATGAAAGAGTAAAAAGGGCCACTACTATCCACCTCGTGCTTGCTCGCATTATGGATTCTCGATCGTGAGTGCAATCTTTTGCTAATTGAGCCATGTGAATTTCAATTTACACATCTCAGTATTTTGGGTCATTTATAAATAAAACATGGTTCTCTTTTTCCTATCCTTATAAATAAAAGTTATGTTATGACAAAATAACCAACTTTAAATGTTCGAGTATTGATTAAGGTGGAAATGATTGGTTTTGGTTATCTCAAAAACACTAAATGATGATTTTAAGCGGAGAATATTTACTTTTCGAATCAAATCAAGATGGTCGTTATCCCACATTCTAGGATCAATATTTGACCAAGTCATATTTTGGGTCTGGCCAACTAAGAACTTCATCAGTAAATAAATATGATCAAATTTATGGATCTTTTAAGTTTGTAATTACGTAATTCAGGATTACTTGTTTATATCTTAGTTATGTTATCAATCTTTCATTTTTTGTTATATACACATCGATCATATTAAATATATAAAATATCGTTATACAATTTGTAAAGTGCAAACAACATATGAGAAATATAAAATATCATTATACAATTTGTAAAGTGTATCCTAGTAATAATTTAAAATTAAATAAAACTCCTATTAAAGGTTTTAGTAAAATGTATAAGATCTTGTTGAAAACAACCTTTCAAAGAGTCATTATCCGAAAATGTATAAGTTGTAACAACCTGGTTTAAAATTCTAATTCTAACAAAACCTTTCTATTGAAATCATATCAGTCATCAAAGGCACATCAGAAGTCTTTAAAAATCATAAATCACATGCCTCTTAATTCAAAGACACGTGCACAACAAATAAACTATTGTTACTTCATTACATCAAAACAAACTTAGTTTAAAACATCATAAATGTGACTAACATAAATTCACTAGTTTTGTGTTCTAAGATCATCTTCAAGAGAATTGGTGAACACTTCAAATATATATTCAAGCGAAATTACCGCGAAATTACATCAACAATCACTGTATTAGATATCTAACAATTCCCACATTTAAAGTCATAAGGTCAAATTTGTTTCCAAAACTGTCTCACCTTCTATAAGTTCGAGAGCGTTCTTTGTTTCAAATGGAGGAATATCATACAGGAATTTATAGTATAGAATTCCAAGATTCCAAATGTGTACCCTTGCATCATGATCTCTACTGTAATTCGACTATATAATTAGAACAGAAACAACCTCAAATATTTCAATAAAACTAAGGTTTTTACCCATCTCAACTCGGAGGTAACCTAGAGTACCACACATGGTCTGAGTGCGGTTATATGTGTACAGACCAACCCAAATCAGTAATCTTTAATTCACCCTGAAAAGATTACAACGTATTATGTTTTTTGCATATTAAATATTAAAAACTAAATTTGGTGAAAGGTCGCAAATTTTAAGTTAAATTAAGGTAAAACTAGGCAGATAATTTGATAATTCTTCCTTCCCATGTACTTGCGCTAACTCGAAAGCAGATTCTGGTAATTTTGCAACATTGAAAGTTACATACCTGTTTCAGGGTTACTGTGTAAAAATAGGTGCCTTGGACTTCTCGGAAGTAGATTATGGTATTTGTGCAACATTGAAGACTCCCACAGTGACCTTTTTCTTACACGGGTCTTATTGTAAATCATATGTTGCTTTCTTACACGGGTCTTATTGTAAATCATATGTTGCTATGAAGATGAAAATGGTACATGAATAAATATGTTTCACATCCAATGAAATCCATGCCAAACAAATAAATGCAGCAACAATAATGATACAGTTGGAATATATACATAATCAAAAAAGAATTCTAATTATAAACAAAAAATTAAAAGCACGAGAAGAAAAATGAAAGTAGCCCGAGAAATGTAGACCGATTTTGATTTTATTTCATTTGTTCATCACTTCATTTTTCTCTAATACGTTAAAATGAGGCGGGCTTTCAGTGGTATTGTCGTATTTCTTGAAGATCTTTTGTGTTTTTTTATTACCTCAAGGATTGGGAAAAAGGAGAAACTTTGTTGTGCTTGTATAAGGAGTTGGTGGTGACGGTATGATGTGTATTTTATAACATAAAATTAATTAAAGTTTAGAAAAGGATTTTTACCAACGTATATCAACACACAAAACAGGCAGTGTACCTGATCGTACGTAAATATAGAATTAGTAAGTCCGGATCGAACTCAGGGAACGTGTATTAATATCCGTTAACTCAAATTATGTAATTAAACTAATAAAAGCAATTAAATATGGGGGACGTTTTAGTTCTGTGAGAACATATTTCAGAAAACAAATAACTAAAATAAATAGCAATTAAATTAACTAAATGGATTGCGGATGAAAAACTGTTTCGAAAAGTATTTGAGAATTAATCAGATTTAAAAGCAACGATTACTTGGAATTACGTTTCACCTGGATTATGATTAACAAGAATATGTTTGATTGATTTAACTGTGATTTCTATGATAACTAGATTTCCCGCTAGAGTTATCTAATCCTACAATTTTAGAAAAAGATCATACGATTATTCGTACATCAAGAGCTATCTTAGATTTATCCACTCTAAATTGTGCCTTAAGTTCACTATTATTTACAATTTAATCTGTCGACTACGAATTAACAAAAGTCTCAATTATTCAGATTAGATATAATTGTCATGTTCATTCAATTTACTAAATTACTAATCTCTTAGCCTATCTCAATTAAGTATCAAGCTACAATTATTTAATAAATTATATAATTGCAAATAACTAATAAATCATATAAGAACGCTAGTTATGTTATAGATCTATCAATCACGCTAAGTAGTAAATTTAATAACTTTGAATAAACATGGATCGCGATTAAACGTAAATAATAATGGAAAAATCAATAAGTTCAAACATAAACTTGATTAAAACATAGATCCAGGTTCAACAATCCAAGCAATCGCTTAAAGAGTTTAGCTCATGTTGGATTGTAAGCAAATAACAAAATAAGTCTTCAAACAATTCATTGTATCAAGAAAAATAATGTAAATAACTTGAATCAAACAATTACTAAAATCAAAGTTGGTTAAAAGAGATTAACCAAAAGCTTCCAAGTGTTTGACGGCTTCTAGGACTCTTCGTTCAGCTCTCCAAGATGAATGCTGGTTGAGAATAATGATAAAAGTGTATTAAATCCGAGACCTAGAAGCCCATTATATAGATTTCTGAAAACGACCATTTAGCCGTCGGCTGGCTCATTTCAGCCGTCGGCTAAAACACACGGGCTAAAAAGTTGCTTCCGCGGCACGTAACGAACAATTCTTGAAAATCTTAATTCAGCCGCCGGCTGGCAGAATTCAGCCGCCGGCTGTTTCTCCAAATTCGCTTTTCCTGTTCGTTTGTCTCCGTTTCAAGCCGGTTTCAGCTCCTTTTCGCTCCATAGCCCAAATATAACTTTAATCTGCAATTCTTACTAAAAATATACCAAATCATAACAAAAGTTGCAGATAATGATGCTTAAATACGATAAATGTGGCTACAAAATATGTATTATTTCAAGCACATCACGGTACAAACATGTGTGGTTTCTCATAAAGTTTTATGTGAACTACACATTAACATTATCCGCCTCTTAAACCAACACATCACCACTAATGGTGATTACTGCCATATATTCTCTTTGTGTGACAATCGTCACTTTCTCTGTCCCTAGTTAGTCTTGTATGTCTGTAACTCTTGTTAAAAACTTTTGTTTGCAAAATACTTATTACTATATTGTGTGAATTCTGAATTTTACATAAGTGAACTATTACGTGTGATGGACTTTTATTATGCTTTAGGTTCACAAGTAGGTAGAACCCGCTAGTTGAGCTTCTAATCGACTTATCAAATAATTTCGTGCTTATGCTATTATCTTATGTTTATATGTGACACTTTTTAGATTAATTAAGAATGCCCATGTCCAATACTATTACATCATAGTACCGGGTTACGTTTACTTTGGGATCTTCGCCTTAGGGAAACGGTCTCTTGCTTGTACAAGAAAACTTACGTTTTTGCAGCATGGGACTGCGTCGCATTACTTCACCACTGCGACGCAGCAGGGCGTAGTTCAACTTATTTCTTTTTCGTTTGTGTGGTTGGGTCCGAGTCTTGAGTCACCTAGGATAGTTCTTGTGTGCATTAAATTGATCCTTTAGCCATCTAAACCAAACCCAAACACTCCATGCACCAAATCTAACCCTAACATACACCTATATATCGATCATTTCTTCAAAACCCTTATTCCCTTTTTCCTCCTCTTGCATTCGTCGCCCAAACCATCCTTGCAGCACCATTTTGATTCTTTTGGGGTGTTATTGTTCATCATTATCATCTAGTTCATCATCATCTTCGTATAGGTAAGGCTTGTTGTTCGTTTTTGATGTTGTCTTCCAGCCGAACATGATCACCATCTCACATCTATGTTTTGGTCTATTGTAACAGCCATACCTTGTTCGTGTGTGGTTCATTAGCAGCTTGGTATTCAGCCCTAATCGGTCTCCATATCCTTGTGTCATCATATTATTCAACGTAAGTGATGGTGGTATTTGTTTCCTAGTCGACTTCCTCAATCATACATACAAATACATGTGTACTAAATCTTGCGTTGTTGGGGTATTGTTGAACTTCCATTTTGGTCACCCTATGGATCGATCCAAGAATCACTTTTCTACTCTTGTCGTGATCTTAGTTCACTCTTGCGTTTGTGGATTGGAGCTAAGCTTCAAGTATTCAAATCATTGCATTCCGCTTAGGGAAACCCTAATCCTTGAGTTTCGTTATGTTTTTGGGTTCATCATCTTTATTCATATTAATGTTGTAATTGGTGTTGTTTTTGGGTTCCTATAATCTGAGTTTTCATCACTTAAAATGCTTATACAATTTTTGTAAACTAATCATCATTTAAAACCCTAATCTAAAAGCTTATTCGTTGATTTGTACAACTTGCCGATCTGAAATTTGCCCTGTCTTCTTCGGTTAATAACTCCTGGGTAAATACGAATTTAGAACTGAGGTCTAAACCAAATTGTAACTCTCGGAATCTACGTTCTGAAATATAAGTCTCGCAGTCTAATTCTTCGTAGAACTCTCAGAAACTGCAATTTAGTGAACGTTTGCCAAATCTAAAATTCTGAAAATGATATTGTAGGTGTTTACAACTTGAATATGTGTAACGATTTAACAAACTTAATAATATTGTAAATCTGATTATTATGGGTTCATATCAGGTCTTATACATCACCATAAGGGTCTAGATCATTTGTGTACTTATCGGTTTTCTCAAACTTGTTTTAAAATTCAACATATGAAAATTGGTGTTTTAACAAATTTCATAACATGTTTTGTAACGAACTTATCGTGGTCATAATTAACTCAAATTAAGCAAATCCAGATTCTTCGATGTAGCCCTCTGAATCTACTTTCCAAACATATAAGATCCTTCGCCTAACTCCTTTTCAAACTCAACATATGATAGTATTAGTAATCGGGGGTACTTGATGAGTTATCAACTTTCATATCTAAATCTATCTTGTTGTCTAATATTAATGAGTATTATGAATAGGTTTATTGCTCACATCTAAACAAAAATTAATCGGGATTAAAACTTGGGCAACTTATTCTCACGAAACCTTATTTGTAATCATTTAGGAAATCTCATACACTAGTCGGGACCTAGCTTGTGACCTACCTGTGATTGCTTACGTTCATACGAGTAGTATTACTTACTTACTTTTCGAGGTGAGCTTATTGCCCCATCTTTACTGTTTTACATGTTTTAAACAAAACGGGGGAAGTAAAGCTCAACCAAACAGATTTTACAAACGGTTATTCACTTACTATAAACAAATAAAACTATTTGTGGAAACCTTCTATTTTCGGAAACTTGCTATGTTTGAAAACTTACTTTATTTGAAAATTACTATAAATAGATAATTCTATTTATAGAAACCTACTATATTTGGAAAATCATAAAATGTGTAACATAAACCTAATGCAGTTTTAAAAACTTATATGAGATGTTGGTTGGGGATGATTACCTTTCGGTATACCTTTCCTACTAATACTACTTATGTTAGCGAGCTGAACTGACACTGTCGAGGCGTGCCAAGGGTAGCGTACTGATTCGACACTATTTGACGTAGCCGAGGCGCTTCAAGGGTAGCATACTGATTCGATACTGCCGAAGCGTAACACTTACAGGGCACTGCCGATGCGTGTCACTGTTTCGGATGGATGTGGTTAATTGTTTTCTTACTACTTATGAATTAGTTACACATATTTTCATACGATACTGTTGTGTTGAGATTTGATATGATTCACTTATTTTTACTTACTACTCGATTAACTCGCTTTTTAAGCTTTACTTCCAAGTAATGAGCAGACATAAGATTTAGCTTGGAACTGGACTCTAGAAGACTTGGATATGCATTGCATTGTTGATTTTGTTTACACTACAAATAAAATGCCATTTAATGGCACACAAAAAGTGCCACAGAAAGCATAATAAGTGCCACTAAAGGCTTGTCCAGGAATGTGTGGCATAAAGAAAAAGTGCCACTAGAAACGCAGCCACTAAATGCTTTTAGTGGCACTTTACAGTTATGCCACTGCAGACATTTAAGGTTATAGTGGCACTTGTTTAGAATATTTTGTGCCACTAAATACTTGTTGAGTTTTCGAAAGCATGCTACTTTTTGTGGCACATACATATGTCACCCATATTATATATATGTCACCCATATTATATGCATTTATTTGTCATTGCTTTACTCTGTCACATTTGTTTAATTCTACTGTAAATGAATAATAATAAATTTTTATAAGACATGGAAATTACAATAACATATATATACATGGAAAAAAAATCAATTCTCTTACAACAAAGGCGCTGGTTTTTGAGATTATCACTAACTAAATGTTAAAGTGTTCTAAATGTCAACCCAAATACATAAAAAAAAATGTACCTAATAACATAATTGCCTTTTAAACAAAACCTAAAACTTCATTCAAAGATGAACCTCTTCCTCAAGCTTCAAGTGAGACAGAGTATTTTTTTTTCCTTATCAGCATTTCTAGCAATTCCTGTCAAAGTTAAGATAATATTACTATCAATACTCAATAACGAAATATTGAGATGTAATCCACTATCGCTACAAGTACTACCAAAAAAGAAGAAACATGAAATTGCTCACCATTATTAGGATGACTTCCGGTAGTTGAACTTTGGTTATTCCAAGGGAAGTTGTTCCAAACATTTACAATATTTACAAGATCAAAATTAAGTTAGAGAAAATGTGGGTCTTTACAGCAAGCATGGAAAATAATACATAGATTTGTGGAGTTCGGGTCAGAATTATCATTTTAGTAACTGCAGGTCTAATGGGTCTAGTAATACATGTTAATTGGGTGTAAAATATAGTCATTCCATTCCAGTAACACATGGTTAAAAAACATTGTTTTTAACAAAATGTACTCATACATGCTTGGGTACAGGGATGACCTGATGTACAACAACTTATACTAAGATAGACGGCACATGTTCGAAATAGACGGCACATGTTCGAAAGATAGTAGAAACAATTATCATTTACTTGATAGTTTAGTTGGTTGGTTACCTTGAATTTGAGTACCATGATAACCTTGAGTTTTGGCGGCTTAATGAACCTTTAGTTTCAAAAAGTTGATGGTCTTCAATGGGGTAATCCTTTTTCGTTGTAGCTATAAAATTAAAAAGTGAATGTCAACATATACATTACCTTAAACTTACAGATTTAGCGACAACAAGTATACAATAAGGGGCTATGTTATGTAAGAATAACCTCATTAATCAATAGACAGAGGATGGTTTCATCTACATAAACCTTATGTCAAAACTTCCTTCAATTTGGGGGCTTTCTTAAGTTATTACCAAACAGACAGTAATCATAATATTTTACCTTTACAGGTCAACCAGAAAACTATACCATTTCATCTTTCATCGAACACCTCATTTTCTCTAATTTCCTAATCAAAACCATATTGAAAAGAACTAGTTACTAAATACACAAAAATCAGTAACGTTACAAGCCAATTCAAATAGATCGAATAATTTTATACTTTGTATGGAAGATTAATGGACTTTTTTTTTGCGTAAAATCCTGATCCAAAATCAAGCGAACCCTAACAGAACCAAACCTAAAACAACCACCAGTATCAATTGATTTAATAGATTTTGTTAATTTAACATTTTCATTCTTTGATTATTTCGGACTTGCATGCCTAGGTATTCCTTTGATACGCTATAGTTGGTTGTAGTTGTTGGATATTTACTTGTAGTGATTCACGTATTCGTGTTCTAAGGATTTTTACCTTGGACAAGACGTCGTCATGACATGCTATCTTTTCATTTATCATATAGACTATCTCTTGTTTGCATTTGTGTTATGACGATCGCTAGTCGGCCACACCCTGCGTTTTCGTCATAGACGGTGTGTGACACTTTGTTCTCCCAATTCACGTAACCACAAACACAAAAGATCCACCAGAAGGACCAGAAAAACTCCTAATACTGCCATATATTTCATTAAAAGGTCACAAGACAAATGGACAATTAAATAAAACACAATGAGCAAAATACTAAATTAATATAAGATATCTACGAAAGATTCATAACGTAACTAAGATCTAAACCATGATCTTATATTCCAAATTATTTTCAACAAATAAGCTGTTCGAGCAAGGATTGACAGGCTCAGTAACTTGGGTGTTTGGGGTTCAACCTCTTGACCTCCTGCTAAGCAGTGCAAACCTATCAAGCTCTTGGCGAGCTTAAGGTGGTCAAGTGGTTGGTTGAAGAAGGTGATCAGAATGTGGTTATTGCGGTGAGTAAGTATTCCGGTAAGTATGTAAGTGGTGAAGATATCTGTGTGAGAGATGTATGGAGTGTTGGCCTCTCCTTGAACTATATAGGGTAGGGTATTTATACCCAACAATCCCAGGCATGAGAAACGGTTGGCCATTAATGCCCATTACGATGGTTTAATGGTATTCATGAGGTTTCAACGTCTATGACATTATGGAGGTCATAATGAATAGATAAAGCGTAACGGTCTACCACAAAGGCCTGGAATCCAATGATGGTAGGACCCATGTGGTAAGACCTTAGGTGACAGGACCTCACGTGGCAAGACCTCAGGTGACAGGACCACAGGTGGTAGGATGTCACGAGGCACAAGTGCAGGATATCAGGATGACGAGGAACCAGTGCATGATGCCAGGACACAAATGGACACAAGTGTTGGATCAGTGCCGAGGGTCGGCCAACTGAGAGTCGGGAGCCGGCAGATGCTCGGGAGCCGGACGGCCAAGCGCCAGGAGCTGGGAGCTGGCCATCCGAGAGTCGGGATCCGGCCAGTTAGGAGCTGGGAGCCGGTCAGCTGGGAGCCTGGAGCTGGGAGCCGGCCAGCCGAGATCCGGGAGCCTGCTAGCCGAGAGCCGGGAGCCGGCAGTTGGGGGCCAGGAGCCGGCCAGTTGGATCCTGGAGCAGGGAGCCGGGGCCTGAGTGCCGGCGCCGGGGCACGAGTTCCGGGTACCAGGGCCTAAGTGTCGGACGTTGGGGCAAGGACTGAGAGCCTGCATAATGTGGAAGGGACTAAGAGCCTTTCCTTGATGTAGAAGGGACTTAGCCTTTATCCTGTGTTGTGTTAGCTTTTTAGGGCTTATAGGCTATATGTATCGAGCCTATTCCCTACTAACACTATCATGCCCCCCAGTTAGGTTTTAAAAAATAAAGTTTTGAAGCCTAACTTCATGCATTTAATGGCTTTGCTTTGGGTTTGACCTTGCCTTTTCCACGCTTGGCATGTCTTTGCCTAGTTATTGTCTATGATATTTTTTAGTATCTGCACAAGTAGGTCTTTCATGAAGTGGATGAAGGAGGATGGTGCCAGATTGCTAAGTGCATACATATGGACTTCAAACTGATGGGGATTTGAACCTTCAGAGTGTGTCCATCACAAGTATTCTTTCCATTGTACTACGACATTTGGATAAGTAATGTGTCTATGACACTTTTGACTATCTATTGTGCCCATGACACATTTAGATTTGTATTGTGTGCATCACACTTGGATGGTCAAAGGTAGATTGACTAAGAAGAATGCCCATCTCACTCGATGTAAGGAAGACAAAAAGTGGTTGGCATGTATGGATTATGCCATTCCTTCTAAAAGGGATTTATTAGATGTCTTCGCGATTGTGCTTAATCACGTACTTAATCACCCTAACGTGATATATGTGCCTTGGGATGCCAATAGGCATTTCTTCTGCATGAGAGACATCTTGCAGACTCTTTACCCTGATGTTGGGATTGCAGGGCTGCCTTATTCCGATCCATTGGGTCACGGGGATATGTTGTGTGACAATGGTATGTTGAAGACTCGAGCTTTTCCAATCAGGAGCTGACTCGTGGAAGGTTTTGATATGTCTGCGCTAGACATCCTTACTCTCATTTCACGAAAGCCTTAGTATTTTCTCTTTGTGTTTGTAACACAATTTCATTTGTATGACTTAGCCCTTTTCTATCATATGATATGTTTGGACTACCATTTGTAGTTTTTTCTATTCGTGTATGTTGCTATAAATTTTGAATGTGTTGGTTTTACATTATATAACCTTGAAATGAAAAAATAATGTATTATTGGATGATCAGACCAATAACATTTATGTGGCTTCATAGCTTTGTCAGATGTCTATGTTACATATAGATGTCCAAGACATTTTTGAATTTTATGTTGGTGTCTATGACACCTTTTGAATATTACAATATCATTGTGCTTATGACTCTTTCTTGTGTGCCCGTTGCATGTGCTATGCCCATGGCTTATTACATACAGTGACTATGACAACTGGATGGCAGTGACAAGTTCTTATATGCCTATGACATTTTCCAGATGCATGTAGCATCTTTTAAAGTTTATATTTTGCTCGTGGCACTGTGCCTATGACACTTTTTGTTGGTTAACCTTTATTTATTTGTTACTCGCGAGGATTGTCGCTTCCCAATGAGAAGTGCTTGCCTTTCCCCAAGTAGGTGAAAAGACGAAAATGATGATGTGCATGTTTGGCCTAGACAAAAATGTCCATCTTAGCCTAGGTACTTGGTCTGAACGTTGTTCAGAGTTATGTATATGATGATGTGCATGTGTGGCTTGGATTTAAATATCCATCTTGCCCCAATGCACTTGGTCTGAACGTTGTTCAGAACTATGTAATTGTGTATGCCCGTGTGTGCAATGTCCTAACCTTGTAATAAAAGGTATTGCTTCATTTGGTATTATTGGGATACATGATCAGACCAATATTATTTTATTCAGCCTCATGGCCTTCCAAGACTTTGCGGGATACATAGATCAAACCCCATGATATTCTTGAACATGACATTTCCATGATTTTGATAAAAAGTATTAATTGAAATAAAATATGAGAGTAATCACCTTTAAGGGGATTACTATACTTACCAGTTGCAAGGTATAAGTATAGGTTCCAGAATGTCGGACACCAAACGTGTCGGGACACAACTGATAGCTTACGCGCAAGTGCTACCAAGGTGTAGGACGCCGGGTCCAAGTATCGGACGCCGGGTGCCGGTGTACGAGTACCGGATGCCGGACCACGGACGCCGGACGTCGAGCCATGAGCGCCGGACACCTCTTGGCGTCGGGGCCTGAATCCCGGACGCGGGGCCAAATCCCAGGTGTCGGGGCCTTAATCCCAGACCCGGGGCCAAACTACCAGGCGCCAGGGCCTTAATCCCGGACGCGGGGCCAAATCCCAGGTGTCGGGGCCTTAATCTCAAACCCGGGGTCACACTACCAGGCGCCGGGACCTTAATCCCGGACGCGGGGCCAAATCCCAGGTGCCAGGGCCTTAATCCCGGACCCGGGGCCAAACTACCAAGCGCCGGGGCCTTAATCCCGGACGCGGGGCCAAATCCCAGGTGTCGGGGCATTAATCCCGGATCCGGGGCCAAACTACCAGGCGTCGGGGCCTTAATCCCGGACGCGGGGCCAAATCTCAGGTGCCGGGACCTTAATCCCGGACGCCGGGGCCAAATCCTAGGTGTCGGGGCCTTAATCCCAGACCCAGGGCCAAACTACCAGGCGCCAGGGCCTTAATCCCGGACGCGGGGCCAAATCCCAGGTGTCGGGGCCTTAATCTCAAACCCGGGGTCACACTACCAGGCGCCGGGACCTTAATCCCGGACGCGGGGCCAAATCCCAGGTGCCAGGGCCTTAATCCCGGACCCGGGGCCAAACTACCAGGCGCCGGGGCCTTAATCCCGGACTCGGGGCCAAACTGCCAGGCGTCGGGGCCTTAATCCCGGACGCGGGGCTTGTGTCTCGGTGCCGGGGCTCGTGTCCTGGGCGCGGGGCCTGTGTTTCGGTGCCGGGGCTCTTGGAGGGCGGTGTGCGGTCGGGAGGAAGGCGAGTAGGCTGGTAGACCCGAGTAGGCTTGTAGTGTGGTATGCCGGTAGGCTGGTAAGAAAGAGGCAAAATATTCCCTCTTGGGAGATTGTAAGATCCTTGCATGGTGAGAGAAGGAATATATTTCTTTGTAAGATATTTCCCTCTTGGGATGGGGTAAAATCTTTATTTGGGAGGAGGTGAATAAGGTGAAACCTTTCGCTGTTGGTAGGGGGTAAACTTTTTCCTTCTTGGGAGGAGGTGAAACCATTCCCTGCTGGAAGGGTATGATCCTTCCCTCTTTGAGGAGATGGAATCCTTCTCTGGGAGGAGCTGGAATCCTTCCCTGGAGGAGGTGAAACAATTTTCTTTTAGGGGAGGTAAAATTCTTCCTCTTTAAGATATAAAATCCTTCTCTGCTAAGATGGTGAGGTCTTTCCATCTTAGGAATATGAAATCTTTCCTTCTTGGGGATATAGAATTCTTCCCTCTTGGAGGAGATGGAATCCTTCCGTAGGAAGAGGTGAAACCATTCCTTGTTGGAAAAGGTGAGATGCTTCTCCCTTAGGGATATGGAATCCTTCCCTCTTCGAGAAGATGGAATCCTTCCGTAGGAAGAGGTGAAACCATTCCTTGTTGAAAGGGGTTAGATACTTCTCTCTTAGGGATATGGAAACCTTCCATCATCATTTTTTTTTTTTTTTTTCCGATTTGAAAGGGATTGAGGGCCTTCCTCTAGATTTGGAAGGAGCTGAAATCCTTTCCTCTTGGGAGAGATGTTATTGGTGAAACCCTTCCCCCTCTTAGGAGGGATGAGAGGTGATGAAACCGTTACCCCTTAGGAGTGGTGGAACCCTCTCTCTCTTGGGAGGGATGGGAAGTGTGGAACCATTTTTCTCTTGGGATGGATGGGAGGACTGAAACCCTTTCTTCTCTTGGGAGGGATGAGAGGGATTGGAGGGTGAAATCATTTTCCTCTCTTGGGAGGTAACATTGTTTTCCTCTTGGAGGTAAAACCCTTTCCTCCTTGAGAGGTGATTTTTTACTTTTATTTATTTATTATTTTTTTTTTCTTTGTTGCCAAAACTGGTCGGCTGTCCAAAACCGAATATCAAGGCCTGACAACGAATATCAAGTGTGTCGGCCGAAAATATCAAGTCCGAAGGAAAAATATCAAGCCCGGACAAAAATATAAAGTTTTTGTCAAACTGGCCGGCTGTCCAATGCTGGCCGAATATCAAGGTCCGGAAATTAATATCAATTGTGCCGGACGAAAATATCAAGTCCGGAAGAAAAATATCAAGTCGGACAAAAATATCAAGTCGGACAAAAATATCAAGTTTTTGTCAAACTGACCGGCTGTCCAATGCTAGCCGAATATCAAGGTCCAGAAATGAATATCAAGTGTGCCGGACGAAAATATCAAGTCCGGACGAAAAATATCAAGTCCAGACAAAAATATCAAGGTTTGTCGGGGATCACTTATCCAGTCGGCAAGTCGGCAACTGACCAACCTCAGGAGGTAGGACCTCAGGTGGTAGGGCCTTAGGTGGTAGGACCTCAGGAGGTGGGGGTCGGATCCGGAAGCGGAAGCCGGGAGTCGGGGTCGGCTATGCCTTGTGTCCGTGACACTTTTAGATTTGCTTTAGGTCTATGACACTTTTGGGTCTGTATCATGTCCATGACACTCTTAGATACGTATCATGACAATTTCTTTGCATTTTTTAGGTTTATGACATGTGTCCCTAGTTGTGGTTATGCCTACTGGGTAGGAAATTTATGTGTCATGGATGGTATATATTTCTCTAGTCTGGCCAACATCAGTGGTTGCCTATGACAATTTTTAGACGAATTAGTATTTTGGATATGACATCTTGTCCCTAACTGTGGCTATGCCAACTAAGGTAGGGAATTTTATCATGCCATGAATGGTTGATGGAATTGCTCCAAATTTTTGTAATGTAGGCCTGCCCAGTAGGACATTGTAGGCCGATGGTGCATCAATGATTGCAAAATTAATCATTTCTAACCTATAGTGTGGATATTCTCCTAACATCATGTTTATTGCTACCTCTCCGACTGGCCAGTGCGTCTCACCTGAAAACCCCACTAGAGGGAATTGTGTTGGACGCTTTGAATGTTGTAGTTTTTCAGGGAGCTTCCTAAAACAGTGGGCATAAATAATGTCCATTGAGCTCCCTGTATCAACATATGCCTTATTCACTTCATAGTTGGGTAATCGAATTTGTATTACTACAGGGTTGATGGAAGGAGTTTCAATTGGTGGGAAGCAAATAGGCTTCATCACCCAATCCTGAAGGACCGATGCCTTCCTTTTGCGGGATGTAGTTTCTTCCTGCGCCATGTATATGTAATTAGGTGGGGTGGTGGATGGGGTATTGGTGGTTGTCTTTGGCTTAAGTGAACCGATTTGTGATGAGGAATTGCCTTCCATGGAGAAGAAAAAATGGTGGTGAAACTAAGAAATGAAATGAAAAAAGATATAAATGAAATGAGACACCGTTGCTAAAACGTGTCCCACAGATGGCGCCAATGTTCGAGCAAGGATTGACAGGCTCAGTAACTTGGGTGTTTGGGGTTCAACCTCTTGACCTCCTGCTAAGCAGTGCAAACCTATCAAGCTCTTGGCGAGCTTAAGGTGGTCAAGTGGTTGGTTGAAGAAGGTGATCGGAATGTGGTTATTGCGGTGAGTAAGTATTCCGGTAAGTATGTAAGTGGTGAAGATATCTGTGTGAGAGATGTATGGAGTGTTGGCCTCTCCTTGAACTATATAGGGTAGGGTATTTATACCCAACAATCCCAGACATGAGAAACGGTTGGCCATTAATGCCCATTACGATGGTTTAATGGTATTCATGAGGTTTCAACGTCTATGACATTATGGAGGTCATAATGAATAGATAAAGCGTAACGGTCTACCACAAAGGCCTGGAATCCAATGATGGTAGGACCCATGTGGTAAGACCTTAGGTGACAGGACCTCACGTGGCAAGACCTCAGGTGACAGGACCACAGGTGGTAGGATGTCACGAGGCACAAGTGCAGGATATCAGGATGACGAGGAACCAGTGCATGATGCCAGGACACAAATGGACACAAGTGCTGGATCAGTGCCGAGGGTCGGCCAACCGAGAGTCGGGAGCCGGCAGATGCTCGGGAGCCGGACGGCCAAGCGCCAGGAGCTGGGAGCTGGCCATCCGAGAGTCGGGATCCGGCCAGTTAGGAGCTGGGAGCAGGTCAGCTGGGAGCCTGGAGCTGGGAGCCGGCCAGCCGAGATCCGGGAGCCTGCCAGCCGAGAGCCGGGAGCCGGCAGTTGGGGGCCAGGAGTCGGCCAGTTGGATCCTGGAGCAGGGAGCCGGGGCCTGAGTGCCGGCGCCGGGGCACGAGTTCCGGGTACCAGGGCCTAAGTGCCGGACGTTGGGGCAAGGACTGAGAGCCTGCATAATGTGGAAGGGACTAAGAGCCTTTCCTTGATGTAGAAGGGACTTAGCCTTTATCCTGTGTTGTGTTAGCTTTTTAGGGCTTATAGGCTATATGTATCGAGCCTATTCCCTACTAACACTATCATAAGCAATTAAAAAAATAATAATGAGAAAAATTCTGAATAAATTTACAACAAAAGAGATCTATAAAAGAGAAAATTTTAAAACACTAAACGCAAAATTATTAACCAAATTCGTGAAAAAGGGCAATGAGAGCCGGGAAATATATCGTGATTTTTGCAAAACAAAGGTACTTTCTTTCCGAGCCTTAAAATTTTAGCGTAAATTTTGAAAAGATCATTTTTATGTTTTCTCCAATGGAAACACCAACAAAAAAAATGATCTTGTGTGCACTGGTTGTTGGAAATGTACAGACCTGTCATTTTACGTCAATTTCCATTGGCCATTAATTCCATGAATGTAGAGTTTTATAATACGGATTTCTTTTTCTTTTGTATTTCTTTTTTTCGTAATATGACTCACTTTTGGGTAAATATGTATGATAAGGAACATGTTCTACATTTTTTGGTCACACGGTCTATTGGTGACGCAATCAATCCTCTAGATAAACAATTTTTATAATACTATCTAAAATCAATGAAGTATGTAGGCCCAAAGATCAATCTTATGAGAGGTAAAAGGATTTTAGGAATCAAACCCATAAAACATATTGTAAAACTTAACATTTAGACGGTTACGATACCAAATAAGGATGATTTGGTTGACCATGTGCTCGTAACACAATTATGTGCATTATGCAAACGAACCAACCCACTTTTATTTAGCAATCAACGGTTTGAAGGCTATGCTTTACAATACGCTTTACGGGTTTGACTCCAAAAACCATCTGCCAAAATATTGGTCTTTGATTGAAAAACACTTCGGAAAAGAGTTTTGGGAATCAAACCCATAAAACATATTGTAAAACTTAACATTTAGAAGGTTACGATACCAAATAAGGATGATTTGGTTGACCATGTGCACGTAACACAGTTACGTGCATTATGCAGACGAACCAACCCACTTTTATTTAGCAATCAACGGTTTGAAGGCTATCTTTTACAATACGCTTTACGGGTTTGACTCCGAAAACCATATGCCACAATATTGGTCTTTGATTGAAAAACACTTCTAATAAGGGTTTGGGGAATCAAACCCATAAAACACATTGTAAAACTTAACATTTAGACGGTTACAATACCAAAGAAGTATGATTTGGTTGACCATGTGCACATAACACAGTTACGTGCATTATGCAGACGAACCAACCAACTTTTATTTAGCAATCAACGGTTTGAAGGCTATGTTTTACAATACGCTTTACGGGTTTGACTCCGAAAACCATCTGCCACAATATTGGTCTTTGATTGAAAAACACTTAAGATAAGGCTTTTGGGAATAAAACCCATAAAACATATTGTAAAACTTAACATTTAGACGGTTACGATACCAAATAAGAATGATTTGGTTGAGCATGTGCACGTAACACAGTTACGTGCATTATGCAGACGAACCAACCCACTTTTATTTAGCAATCAACGGTTTGAAGGTTATGTTTTACAATACGCTTTACGGGTTTTGACTCCGAAAACCATCTGCCACAATATTGGTGTTTCATTGAAAAACACTTAAGATAAGGGTTTTGGGAATCAAACCCATAAAACATATTGTAACACTTAATATTTAGACTGTTACGATACCAAATAAGGATGATTTGGTTGACCATGTGCACGTAACACAGTTACGTGCATTATGCAGATGAACCAACCCACTTTTATTTAGCAATCAACGGTTTTAAGGCTATGTTTTACAATACGCTTTACGGGTTTGACTCCGAAAGCCATCTGCCACAATATTGGTCTTTGATTGAAAAAACTTCAGATAAGGGTTTTGGGAATCAAACCCATAAAACTTTTTATAAAACTTAACATATAGACAGTTACGATACTAAATTAGGATGATTTGGTTGACCATGTGCTCGTAACACAGTTACGTGCATTATGTAAACGAAACCAACCCACTTTTTTTTAGCAATCAACGATTTAAAGGCTATGTATTACAATACGCTTTACGGATTTGACTCCGAAAACCAACTGCCATAATATTGGTCTTTGATAGAAAACCACTTCAGAGATTTCCGGTAGTAACTACCACAAGTGTATTGATGAAGCAATCAATCCTCCAGATAAACAAGTTTTCCTAATACTATCTGAAATCAATGAAGTGTGTGGGACCAAAGATCAATCTTATAAGAGGTAAAAGGGTTTTGGGAATCAAACCCATAAATCATATTGTAAAACTTAACATTTAGACGGTTACGATACTAAATAAGGATGATTTGGTTGACCATGTGTTCGTTACATAGTTACGTGCATTATGCAAACGAAACCAACCACTTTTATTTAGCAATCAACGGTTTAAAGGATATGTTTTACAATAAGCTTTACGGGTTTGACTCCGAAAACCAACTGCCACAATATTGGTCTTTGATCAAAAACACTTCAGAGATTTGCGGTAGTAACTGCCACAAGTGTATTGGTGAAGCAATCAATCCTCCAGATAAACAAGTTTTCCTAATACTATCTGAAATCGATAAAGTGTGTGGGACCAAATATCAAACTTATAAGAGGTAAAAGGATTTTGGGAATCAAACCCATAAAACATATTGTAAAACTTAACATTTAGACGGTTACAATACTAAATAAGGATGATTTGGTTGACCATATACTCGTAACACAGTTACGTGCATTATGCAAAAGAAACCAACCCTCTTTTATTTAGCAATCAACGGTTTAAAGGCTATGTTTTACAATACGCTTTACGGGTTTGACTCCGAAAACCAACTGCCACAATATTGGTCTTTGATCGAAAACCACTTCAGATATTTCCGATAGTAACCGCCACAAGTGTATTGGTGAAGCAATCAATCCTCCAGATAAACAAGTTTTCCTAATACTATCTGAAATCGATGAAGTGAGTGGGACCAAAGATCAATCTTATAAGAGGTAAAAGGGTTTTGGGAATCAAACCCATAAAACATATTGTAAAACTTAACATTTAGACGGTTACGATACTAAATAAGGATGATTTGGTTGACCATGTGCTCGTAACACAGTTACGTGCATTATGCAAACGAAACCAACCCACTTTAATTTAGCAATCAACGGTTTAAAGGCTATGTTTTACAATACGCTTTACGTGTTTGACTCCGAAAACCAACTGCCACAATATTGGTCTTTGATCGAAAACCACTTCAGAGATTTCCGGTAGTAACTTCCACAAGTGTATTGGTGAAGTAATCAATCCTCCAGATAAACAAGTTTTCCTAATACTATCTGAAATCGATGAAGTGTGTGGGACCAAATATCACACTTATAAGAGGTAAAAGGATTTTGGGAATCAAACCCATAAAACATATTGTAAAACTTAACATTTGATCGAAAACCACTTCAGAGATTTCCGGTAGTAACTGCCACAAGTGCATTGGTGAAGCAATCAATCCTCCAGATAAACAAGTTTTCCTAATACTATCTGAAATCGATGAAGTGTGTGGGACCAAATATCAAACTTATAAGAGGTAAAAGGATTTTGGGAATCAAACCCATAAAACATATTGTAAAACTTAACATTTAGACGGTTACAATACTAAATAAGGATGATTTTGTTGACCATATGCTCGTAACACAGTTACGTGCATTATGCAAACGAAACCAGCCCTCTTTTATTTAGCAATCAACGGTTTAAAGGCTATGTTTTACAATAAGCTTTACGGGTTTCACTCCGAAAACCAACTGCCACAATATTGGTCTTTGATAGAAAACCACTTCAGAGATTTCCGGTAGTAACTACCACAAATGTATTGATGAAGCAATCAATCCTCCAGATAAACAAGTTTTCCTAATACTATCTGAAATCAATGAAGTGTGTGGGACCAAAGATCAGTCTTATAAGAGGTAAAAGGGTTTTGGGAATCAAACCCATAAATCATATTGTAAAAATTAACATTTAGACGGTTACGATACTAAATAAGGATGATTTGGTTGACCATGTGTTCGTTACATAGTTACGTGCATTATGCAAACGAAACCAACCACTTTTATTTAGCAATCAACGGTTTAAAGGATATGTTTTACAATAAGCTTTACGGGTTTGACTCCGAAAACCAACTGCCACAATATTGGTCTTTGATCAAAAACACTTCAGAGATTTGCGGTAGTAACTGCCACAAGTGTATTGGTGAAGCAATCAATCCTCCAGATAAACAAGTTTTCCTAATACTATCTGAAATCGATAAAGTGTGTGGGACCAAATATCAAACTTATAAGAGGTAAAAGGATTTTGGGAATCAAACCCATAAAACATATTGTAAAACTTAACATTTAGACGGTTACAATACTAAATAAGGATGATTTGGTTGACCATATACTCGTAACACAGTTACGTGCATTATGCAAATGAAACCAACCCACTTTTATTTAGCAATCAACGGTTTAAAGGCTATGTTTTACTATACGCTTTACGGGTTTGACTCCGAAAACCAACTGCCACAATATTGGTCTTTGATCGAAAACCACTTCAGATATTTCCGGTAGTAACTGCCACAAGTGTATTGGTGAAGCAATCAATCCTCCAGATAAACAAGTTTTCCTAATACTATCTGAAATCGATGAAGTGTGTGGGACCAAAGATCAATCTTATAAGAGGTAAAAGGGTTTTGGGAATCAAACCCATAAAACATATTGTAAAACTTAACATTTAGACGGTTACGATACTAAATAAGGATGATTTGGTTGACCATGTGCTCGTAACACAGTTACGTGCATTATGCAAACGTACCAAACCACTTTTATTTAGC
>CAJVGC010000582.1:22092216-22182937 GCA_910822075.1 Senecio squalidus
CTACTATCTGGCATAGGAGGATGTGCCACATGAACCTAAAGAATAAACTAGTTAAATCTAGTTTGGTTAGAGGTCTCCCAAACAAGCAGTTCAACCTTGAAGATAACTGCTTAGCATGCTTAAAGGGAAAGCAACACAAAACTTCCCACAAAACAAAGGAGATCAACTCTAACACCACACCTTTACATTTACTTCACATGGATCTCTTTGGTCCTACCAATGTAAAGAGTATTGCAAAGAAGTCATACTGTCTTGTCATTACAGATGATTTTTCAAGATATACATGGGTGTACTTTCTTGGAACCAAAGATGAAACAAGCCAGCTACTCATCACTTTTGTCACCAAAGTTGAACACCAACTCAACCTGAAGATCAAGAAGATTCGATGTGACAACGGCACAGAGTTCAAGAACCAAGTGATGAATGACTTCTGCGACAAGAAAGGAATAGAGAGACAATTCAGCGCAGCTAGGACTCCTCAACAGAATGGAGTTGCTGAAAGAATAAATAGGACATTGATTGAAGCAGCACGAAGTATGTTGGCTGACTCCAATCCTCCCATGTTTTTCTGGGCAGAAGCAGTTAACATTGCCTGCTATGTTCAGAATAGGGTCCTCCTCGTCAAAGCGCACAACAAAACTCCATATGAGCTTATCCACAAACGACAACCTATGATAAGCTTTCTACGCGCCTTTGGATGTCCATGCACAGTTCTAAACTCTAAGGACTATCTTGGAAAGTTTGATAGCAAAGCTGATGAAGGCACATTTGTTGGTTATTCATCTCAAAGTAAAGCTTATCGAGTTTACAACCACAAATCGAAGATAATCGAGGAGAGTTCAAATGTGACCTTCAATGAGCACACTTTCACCAAGAAGGGACATGGACCAGACTGGGTATTTGACTTGGATGCACTGACCAACTCATTAAACTCCAACTTTGAGTTTAACTCAAACCAAGTTAATACGGCTCCAGTTCCTACGGCAAACTCTATTCCTACTGCACCTGTTTCTACGGAGCAAGTTGCTACGGCTCCAATCACAGGTACTGCTCGATTAGATCAATCTTCCCATTACTTTGGAAGATCCCATCGTTCCAGAAGAACGAGACTCTTCTCACACTGAAGAAAACTCTACAAAGGAGGACGAAGAACCACAACCACATTCTCCATTGGCTACGGATAATGCCACACGCCCTAATGACGTTCCACGCCTCATTGAAGAAGATGCAAATGGAGTTGAACAAATAGTCTATGAAGACTTTGAGCCCTATCCTACTGATATACCAACTTCGGTCACTGCTCCTTCACATACCAACTCTCCATTCACTACTCCTCCAACTACTGGTCAAAATCCTAGCAATGACCTGCCCGATTTGAATGATACAAACTTGGGTGTTGGACTACGACTTGAAAAGATCCCATCATCTCGTGTTGCCAAGAACCATCCTTCTAATCAAATCATTGGCAACTTTGACCTCTCCATGGAGACTAGAAGTCAAACCAAGTCCAGAACGGATCCATCAACTGATCTCATCAACACATGTCTCTTTGCATGCTTTCTTTCGCAAATGGAACCAAAGAAAATTCAAGAAGCACTACTAGATCCACATTGGATCGAGGCATGTCAAGCAGAGCTCCTCCAATTCAAGATACAAGGAGTATGGGTACTAGTTGAGATCCCATATGGCAAGAAGGTGATTGGTACACGCTGGATCTTCAGAAACAAGAAAGATGAACGTGGAATTGTGGTTAAAAACAAAGCACGACTGGTTGCACAAGGCTACACACAGGAAGAGGGAATTGATTATGAAGAAGTCTTTGCTCCAGTGGCTAGGATTGAAGCCATTCGTCTATTTCTAGCCTTTGCTTCATTTATGGGCTTCAAAGTCTATCAAATGGATGTCAAAAGTGCTTTTCTATATGGTGTCATTGAAGAAGAGGTCTATGTCAAACAACCTCCTGGATTTGAGGACCCGCAACATCCTCACAAAGTCTACAAATTGATCAAAGCTCTCTATGGGCTTCATCAAGCACCACGAGCTTGGTATGATACTCTTTCAGACTACCTTCTTCAAAACAACTTTCAACGAGGTACAATCGACAAAACGCTATTTTTCAAGAAGTCTAACTCAGACATTCTTCTTGTTCAAATCTACGTTGATGACATCATCTTTGGATCCACCAAGGATTCATTGTGCAAAGAATTCGAGGATCTCATGCACACTAAGTTTCAGATGAGTTCAATGGGTGAACTCACTTTCTTCTTGGGCTTACAAGTCAAGCAAAAGCCAGATGGCCTCCTCATAAGCCAAACCAAGTATGTTAGGGACATTCTCACCAAGTTTGGACTCACGGATGCCAAGGTTGCAAGCACTCCGGTGGAAACTCACAAACAATTGACGCCTGATCTTGAGGGGGAGGATGTGGATATACACAACTATCGATCAATGATTGGATCTCTCATGTATCTCACAGCTTCAAGACCAGACATAATGTTTGGAGTTTGTGTATGTGCAAGATATCAAACAAGGCCCAAGATGTCACACCTAATTGCAGTAAAGAGAATCCAAGCCTAACTTAGGCTTATGGTATCCTAAAGACTCTCCCTTTGATTTAATTGCTTATACTGACAGTGATTATGGTGGTGAAAATTTAGACAGGAAATCAACGACGGGAGGGTGCCAATTCATTGGCTCAAGACTGGTGTCATGGCAATGCAAGAAGCAAACAACGGTGTCAACCTCTTCCACTGAAGCTGAGTACATTGCTGCTGCTAGTTGTTGTGCCCAAGTACTCTGGATTCAAAATCAAATGATGGACTATGGCTATTCCTTCATGAACACGCCAATCTACATTGACAATCAAAGTACTATAAGCATCATCAACAATCCAGTCAAACACTCCAAAACTAAACATATAGAGATACGCTATCACTTTATAAGAGATTGCAACGAGAAGAAACTAATCCATGTTGAGAAGATCCACACTGACAATCAACTTGCTGACCTTCTCACCAAAGCATTCGATGTGGGGAGATTCACTTTTCTGATTACAAGCATTGGAATGATCAATACGGATGAATAACTCATATACTTTTCTCTTATTATTTCTATTTGTTTAATGCAAGTCCCTTCGAGAAGCAGTAGTAACCTTATGATGAAAATCAAGTACCTTACTCTCTAGCATTGTACTATGTTACTACTGCAACATCAATAGTAAAGACAAATTGTGTCCAAAGTATGATTAGTACGACCAAATTGTTAAGACTAAGGGAAGGTTTAACTACTACTGCCCTATGTCAATAAATTTGGACGGAATGGTTAATACGGACGAGTAATGTGTTACTACGGACCTCTGGTTTAATACTGCCAGTAACTCAAGTTACTACGGACACTCCAGTTAATACGGCCATGAACCATTACTACGGCCTCTTTAACCAACTTACTACGGACCCTTTTGTTAATACTGCAGATTATCATATTAAAAAGGTTTCTTAAGAGATAAGAATACCCTAATTAATGATGATTTGACAAGTCAAAACACAACTTGTAACCCAACTTTACACGTGTCAAGCCCCGGTAACACATCTTTAACACGTGGCAAGCACTGATTGGACCTAATTTTTAAAATTCAGGCGCGAGGCACAGCTACTAGTGACACGTGGCAATTTTTAATTGGACCGTCATATTTGAATCATTACCCGCGTCAAATCAGGGGTGTCAAGTTGTTACAATTTTTCAGTATAAAAGGGGATGTTTTTAACCGTTTGAAACTTACCGTTTGCAAAAACCCCTAAGTCTTCCGAAAAAGTTACCGTTAGAACTAAAATCAATCGATTTTCTTTATCGTTGTGATTAACCATTTACATTCTTGTTCATCAGTTTACTAATCAAAACACAGAATCAACAATGGCGGAACAATTGCAATTATTCAAAACTCACAACATGGTGGCTTGCTTGGAAAAGACTGCTGACAACGCCGATTTCCATCAAATAATCGATTTCTTTGATCAATCGACGATCAAGACGGCGTTAACAATCAATCCTGATATTGATGAATCCCACATTAGGGAGTTCTGGACTGAAGCAGATATCGCCATCAATGCAGTGGTGAAGGGAAAATCAATCAAGGTTACAGAGTCCTCTCTCCGAGAACATCTGAACCTTCTAGACTCCGAAGGTATACTAAGAGTCCCTTATGACATCCTGGTAAACACTTTTACAAACATGGGCTATGAGGGGGATTTAAACATTTCAACATTTTTAAAAGCAAAATTCTCCCCTCAGTGGAAATACATGTTGCACACTTTGCAACAATGTATGTCCCCCAAAAGAACAGGATGGCATGAAGGCAGTTCCTCTTTAGCCAACGCTATGGTGTGTTTGGCTACAGGAAGAACTTATAATTTTTCCTACATGATTTTTGATTCAATGAGAAAGAATATCGAGAACCCACAAAATAAATTTTTAATGTATCCTCGATTTCTTCAACATTTTATAAACTGTGTCCATAATGATCTTCCACGATCAGAAAATCTTTTTAAATCACATGCTCATTCAAAGAAGGTTTTCACTAATATGAGAGGGTGGTCCAGCTAATGTGACACCACTATTCTCAAAAATGTTGGTGGTCACCATTCCCACAGCTGCAGGACAAGTAACTCTACCTCTGTCCCAACCCCCAGCTGCCACCATCAGTACTACGGCAATATCTGTGGGCACTAGTGCCATATCTGTAGCCAGTACTGTAGGTGGAATCCCTGAGGTTACTACGGGAGTTACTACTGCCCCTGTACCTCCAGTTGCTACTGTGAGTTCTACTCCAGTTGCTACTGCCCCAGTCACTACTGCTAAAGTGACTAAACCCACAGTTTCTTCACCTCACAAACCACCCAAAGCTGCTTCAAAGAGACTCAAGAGGGTTACTCAGCCTCTTGTGTCTAAAACCATCCCTAAATCTCTCACTGCAAAAGCATTCCCTGAAACATCTTCAGGAATGTCACACAAAATAGGGGAAAACATTGAACACACCCCCTTGTTCACTGAGGTGGTCCATAAGGAGGGGGGAGACCATGTAGGGAGGCTCTACTTCTCATAGTAGAGCTCAGGACAGTATCAACATATCTAAGACCCAAACTACGGCAACACCATCCCTTGCTGAGGACTTGTTCTCAGATTGGGAAGGTGGTCCCAGGCGCCAAGAGACCATGGGAGAGATACCTGCTTCTGCTAGGCAGGAGAGTTTCTCTATTCCCTATGATCTTCCACCTGTTGGTACCCAACAGGAAAGGGGTGAGGGTAGTGGTGGTCAGTTTAAAGAATTGATGGACATGTACCAATCTTTAATGGTGAAGGTGAATAAACAAGAAGAGATGCTGTCTTCTCTTACTTCTTTGGTGCAACAGGTACTGGCACAACAGGCTCTCTTATCAGTCCAGTTACAGCACAAAAGAATCACCACACTAGATGCTGGCACTTCACCAAAACCATCCAGCTCATCCTCCTCAGATGACTCCCCAGCAGATGAAAACAAGGGGGAGAAAGAAGTTAATGTGTTATCATCTGGTGAAAGCAAGGATGAAGACAAGGGAAGCACAGATACTGTCATTACTGCCACCTCCAATCAAGATGAACAAATGGAGACAGGTAGTATGTTTGAGGGGGAGACAGATTTTGATACTGCTGATATGATGGTAGATGCAGAAGGTGAAAAGATGGAAGTTGATACTCAACTTGAGGGGGAGCAGCAGCAAGAAGTGAAACAAATGGTTGAAGAAACAGTAGACGAGATGGAAGCTGAAACTTCACCAAATGTTGCTGCGGATCAAGTTGATGCTGAAATGGTTGCTGCGGACTCGATTGATGCGGATCAAGTTACTACTGATCCTATGGTGACAAGTCCAGTTGCTACGGACTCAGTTACTGCGGATCCAGTTACTACGGATCCTATGGTAACTAGCCCAGCTGCTACGGATCCAGTTACTACGGACCCCATGGTCACCAGTCCAAGAACAGAGGATGCAGAGGCAGATCATTCATACCTGTTCACAACCATTCCTCCCACATTCTATGAAGCTTCAACTCCTTTTCAAGCAATCCAATCTGAAGCTACAACTCCTTCAACCACTGTATCAGAAACTCCTTCTACTATTGATCAACAAGAAGCTGCAAATGTTCTTATAAGAACAGAAATGTCAAGAACAAGTGTGATGGCTGATGAAGACACTCTAGCATCACAGCTACTTAAGATCAAAGAGGAGAAAGAAAAAGAGGAAAGAAAGAAGATGTTAGCTGAGAGAGTTGCAAAACAGAGAGCATCAGCTGCATTGGGTGAAAGGCCAATTCAAACCTCTTTAAGATTACCTGAACAATCTACTGGTTTGTCTGTTTCTATTCCTACAGGTAGATTTGGGTACATTACAGTGGATGAGAAGAAGAAGAAAATACAGAGGGTTGACCTTGATGCTCCAGAAGAAAAAGGAAAAGGCAAAGCCATTGTAGTGGAAAAATCAAAGGCTAAAGAAGGAAGAAGTACTCAGGAAGCCTTCAATTTTCAAGGTCTGACAGCTGAAGAGATTGAAGTGCTCAGACAAGAGCATGAAGCAGCAGAGTTGTTCAACAGAATGGCTGCTGAGAAAGAAGAGGAGGAAAGAGCAAGAAAGAAAAAGATAGCTGAAGAAGATGCACTTCATGCTAGACTGAATACAGCTCCAACTCCAGAAGAAAGAGAAATAATGGAGAAGATTGCTGCAGAGGATGCAATCAAAGCAAAGGAGATGTATAATGAAGAACTCCTTCAACATCTTTGTTCTCAAGGCCAAGTTAGAGCAGATTTCGAGTATGGAATGCAAACTCTGGAAGAAGATGAAGCTGCTCTCAAACGATCAAAAGTCAAAGCCAAGCCTGAGAAGAAGAAAGTGTCCAAGTCTACTCAAATTAAGTTAGCTGAAGATAGGGAGAAGTACTCTAAGTACCTAAGAAGCAAAGGATACAGTGGCAGATCCTTAGGCCCTATGAAGCTTACTAACATGTTGGACCTTGTGAAGGAAGAGAGACAAAAGGAAGCCAGTAGGGAAGCTGCTCTTGCAAAGATTAAAAATAAAGCATTGGAAGCTGCCCTTAAAACTGGAAGAAAGGTGTTTATCCAACCAGAATCTGCACCTGTTGAAGAGAAACCTCAAGAGAAGCCCAAGCTCAAAAGACAGAAAAGACCATCAAAAAGGATTCCTCTAGCTAAAAGAAGGAGGATGGATGATGATGCTGCTGCTTCTCAACAGGAAAGACCAGATATTCCATTCATGAATGTTAAACCAGAACCTGAAAGTATGGAACAAGACCCTCCTAGCACTACTCAAGGGGGAGACTACTCTGCATACATAAATCATGTTGAAGGTTTGAAGTTTACTCCATTGGCTGTGAAACCTCCAGTGATCATAGATTGGAAGTTTATTGGTGGAGCTTTGAAAACTGAATATGAAGTCATAAGAGCAGACAAGTCAAAGAAAGTTCTTATAGCCTTCCATTGGGTATTCAGAGATTTTGATAGAGATGATCTGGAGAGGATGTACAAGATTGGAAAAGTAAAATACTCTCATGAAAGAAAAGGAGTATGCACTGGTACTGATCTGGCAATGGATGTTCTCTGTGGACTGTTTGAACCTGGATACACGAAAACAAGTTCAGTCTTCAAGAAAGAAGGACCTAATAATCCTATACTCAACTGGTATGTCTATGAAAGAAGTGAAGTATACTCAATTATCAGAAGACATGGAGCAAGAGAATTCTACTTGGTGGATGTCAAGTATCCACACTCATTGAAGACATTGGATGAGTTGGTGGAGATAAAGCTGAATGGACCAAGTGACTCAAGAATTGCTCAGGAACTTGTTTGGAGAATCTTGTGTCAACGGGTTGAAGAAAAGAACAAGAGAGAATCTGACTTGCAAAACAAGTAGTTGTAATAAAATAGTTAATACTGTTTTGTTAATGAAATAGTTAGTACTGTTGGAGCATAAAACTTGTACTTTTGATGTGTCATAAAAGTTCAAGGTTAGGGGGAGATTGTTGGGTTATAACTTAGTTAAAATAGTTTAACCATGAACAACAAGCCTAACGAACAAGAAAAGTAACTTAAACTATTAATACGGAAGTTATTATAAGTTACTACGGAAGATCAAGTTAGTGCGGCTGTTCAACAAGTTACTACGGTTCATCAAGTTACTACGGATCAAGTCAAAGTCAAGTCAAAGTCAAACTGCTACGGTTGAAGTCAAGATATAGAAGACCAACTTGCCGTGCAAGTATAATCTAAGTTATAGAATTATAACTAGATTACGTTTCCTTTTGTAATTAGATAGAGTTTCCTTAATCTAGATAACGATAGTTTTAGATAAGGATAGAAGTAGTTTCCTAGTTTATCTAGGTTTGCCTCAAGGTCTATAAATATAGATCCTTGTAGAGAGATAGAAACACGTTGTATTAGTATTCATTGATTAATACGATTGAGGCTTATAATTCGGCAATACTTTTGTTTATTTCTTATTCATTATTCATTGTTCGATAACTCATAATATTGAAGTGTTCATCCGCTGCTGAACTTCTTCAATAGATCACGATCTAACGAAGGCGAACTTATTAGTTTACATAGACTAATACGATCCTGACAATGTTAAATGATATGTCAGCTCTGGGAGTGACAAAGGAAGATGATGAAATCTGTAAGAAATTTGTTGACATCTTACCTAACAAATTTGAATCTGTTATTACATCTCTTGTAGTTAGTGAGAAACTGTCCACCTACAAGCTGCCAGGACTATTTGGCTTATTGTTAAACTTTGAGGAATCTCAAGAAAGAAAGAAGATCAACAATAGGAGAACTGCAAGGGATCCAGAAGCTGCATTAGTTGCAACTAGCAACAGGAATAAAGAAATTTATTCTAAAGCTGACCCATCTGAGTCTGAGTCACACTCAGACTCAGAGTCTGGCGATGAATCAGAAGTTAAGAAACTGAAAAGTCAGCTTGCCCTGTTGACCATGAAGCTTGAACAGAAGACATGCTACAAAGGAAAGAAACCGTTTGATCTGAAGAAGGTAAAATGCTTCAAATGCAATGAATATGGTCACATGGCTGCTGACTGTAAAGTAAAGAATGCTCAGACTGAGCACATGGATGAAGTTGCTGAAAGAGCCCAAAGATACCGAAACAAGTATCTTAAGTATAAGAAAGGCTACAGTTCAAACGCTCAAAAACCTCAAACTGAGCAGAAAGCATTCTTTGCTGAAGAATGGTTAGATGAGGAACTGTCATCTGATGAAGAGGAAGTAGAGGACAAATGTCTGATGGCTTTAGTGGAGGAAGTAACTGAAGCTGAGAAATCCGCTTCTCAGTTCGAAAAGGATCTAAAGGAAGCAGAAAGAATGAGCTGCAACTCAGACTGGAACAAGTCAAAACTTTACAAGGTACATAATTTCAACTCTTATACAAATGAACAAAAACTTCAAATGTTTGAGTACATTTATGTTGACTTGACCACCACTTTAGAAGAACAAACTGAACTCAAACAAAAACTCAAAGATCTTGAAAACAATCTAAAAATTAAAGATGATAAAATTAAGGAATTAGAAAGTTACAAAGTACTTTTAAATGCTCAGACTGAATCTTATAATGATCTTGCAAAAGAAAATCACAAATTTAGAGAAGAAACTGAGCACTATAAAAGAATTTGTAAATCATGATGTATATCATCTTTAAAAAATGAAGATTGTTTGAGCAGACAGGTACCCAAACAAGTGCAAGCAGTGTTGGGTGAAGGGTTCAGTTTGAAGAAATACATGACAGAAGAGGAAGAAGAAGCTGAAAAGGCTGAAAGAGAAAAAATCATTTTTAAACCAGAAATCCTTCCAAATACTTTCACTTATTTGAAAGGGGATAAAATAATGATGTCAAATGCATTTGTTAAACCTGTAATTTCTCAAGTTTTGAATAAAAATGATCTTTTGCCTTCATCTTCCTCTAAATCTGAATGTGTTACTTTATCTGAGACTGCTATGCAGATTGAAAAGAATTCTACATCCTTGAACAAAGTTTTTCCCAAAGTTATGAGCAAACCAAAGGGTCAGGCTCCAGTCAGTTCCAGAGGCCGCAATAAAAGTCCTGAATCAAAAACAATTGATAAATTAGGAAATCAATTACTGGAACTGACCAACATTGTAAAAACTTTAGTCAGGGATAATTCACCTAATCAAGTAAGGCCCAAATCTCCTCCTAAGAGAATTTGCTATAACTGTGGTGAAAAAGGGCATGAAGCTGTGTTTTGTAAACTACTGACTAGGTCTAGACCTAAGAATCCTTATTTTCAAAAGTCAGCTTCATCAAAACATTGGTCAGCTTCACATAAGTCAGGGTCATCGAAATCCAGATCAGTCTCATCAAAATCAGATTCATTTTCGAGAAACACTTCTCCAGCAAAGACTACATCTGTACAATCTTCTCAAATTAAGTCAGTCCCATCTAGAGTCAGTCTTAAAAATACTCCGTGTAAATACTGTGGTGTCATAGGTCACTATTCTGTTAATTGCATGAATGAAATCAACAAATGGAACTACACAAGTCCCAAAACTGACTGCAAGATTGAATCTGCACCTAAACCTGTCTCAGTTCATGGATCCACTCTAAAGTGGGTACCCAAAAGGAACTAATTTCTTCTATTTTCATGTGCAGGACTCTACAAAATGGTATCTAGACAGTGGAGCATCAAGGCACATGACAGGAATGAAGTCCTTTCTACAGGACTATAAGGAAGAAGATGGCCCTCAAGTAAGATATGGTGACAATGGGGTATCAATGACTCGGGGATATAGAAAGATTCATGCTGGAGCTGTTACATTCAAGAGAGTTGCATATGTGGAAGGATTACAACATAATTTACTGAGTGTGAGTCAAATTACTGATGAGGATCATGAAGTCAGATTCAGGAAACAACCTGGGATAATCTATAGTGCCAAGGGAAAACCATTACTTCTAGCCAAGAGAGAAAGAGATGTGCTCTGCCTGGATCTGAGTACAGCAAATGATGAAGCTGAGACATGCCTATTCACATAAACAAAGGAGGAATTGAATTGGCTATGGCATCGAAGGTTATCTCATTTAAACTTCAAAAACATTAATGCTTTATCCAAAAGCAAGTTAGTAAGAGGTTTGCCAGAACTGACCTATACCAAAGATAAAGTTTGCTCAGCCTGTGTTCTTGGAAAGCAAACGAAATCTCAATTTCCATCCAAAATGCTACATTCCATCGATGAACCTCTGTTCATGCTACACATGGATCTCTTTGGACCAATTGGAATTGAAAGTAAAGGAGGAAAGAAATACACACTTGTCATTGTTGATGAGTTTACTCGATTTACTTGGGTCATATTCTTAAGAGCAAAGAGTGATGCTGCAGAGGAGATTATCAGTCTGATCAAAAGAGAACAGCGTCAGAAAAATACTCTTGTTCGTCAAATGCGAAGTGATCATGGAACTGAGTTCAAAAACTCAGTCTTAATAGACTTCTGTGATCAATTAGGCATAGTGAAAAACTTTGCCTCAGTTCGAACTCCACAACAAAATGGAGTAGCAGAGAGAAGGAACAGAACACTAATTGAAGCTACCAGAACAATGTTATGCTATGGAAACATGAAGATAAAATTCTGGGCAGAGGTTGTGAACACTGCATGCTTCACACAGAACAGATCAATCATTGTAAAGAGGCATGGCAAAACAGCATATGAATTGTATCACAACAAGGTGCCTTCCATTCATTACTTTCATATCTTTGGAATTAAGTGTTACATTCTCAATCAAAGGGACTTGTTGTGTAAAAGGTCTCCTAAAGCTGATGAAGGGTTGTTTGTTGGATACTCCAGCATTGCTAAAGCATTCAGAGTATATAATGAAAGAAGAAAAGTGGTAGAAGAAAGCATAAATGTCACTTTTGATGATACTACCCAGTCTGACAAAGATGAATCATCTTCACAGACTGACCTAGCCACTATCAACCAACTCTGTGACGAATTACTTGTGACTTCGTTTGAATCTGACAATCAGACTGGAGATCAGAATGCAAAAACTGCTCCTCAACATCAAGAATCAGAAAGTGAAACTGATGAACCATCTACCAAGACTGCTCCAGAATTGGAAACTTTAGAATCAACGGGCACTGCTGATACTCAGCCTGAGCTACCTCAGACTGACCAAGGTCAGATTCAAACAACTCAGACTGATCTTGTTCAGACTGAAGAAGAAGAAGTTACTGAAACTGGTTCAAGCAACATCAAGACTGTCAAAGGCCATCCTATTTCATCTGTCATTGGATCCTTAACTGAAGGTGTTAAAACTAGAAGAAAGAATGCCACAGCCAATTTATGTTTCTATACAAATTTCTTGAGTCTGATGGAACCAAAGAAAGTTGAAGAAGCCTTATTAGATGAAGACTGGGTGGATGGCATGCAAGAGGAGCTTGGAGAGTTCATTAGAAATAATGTCTGGACAAAGGTCCCACGTCCTCTGTATAAGACCATTATTGGCCTTAAATGGATATTTCGAAACAAATTTGATCAGGATGGAGTAGTGATCAGGAATAAAGCCAGACTGGTGGCTCAAGGCTACAAACAAGAAGAAGGCATTGACTATGATGAAACCTTTGCTCCAGTAGCTAGAATTGAAGCAATTCGTTTGTTTCTAGCTTATGCAGCTTTCAAAGACTTCTTGGTTTATCAAATGGATGTGAAGAGTGCCTTTCTAAATGGAGACTTACAGGAGGAAGTCTATGTGAAACAACCTCCAGGTTTTGTTGATCCAAACTCTGAAAAATTGGCCAAACTTCAAAGGTATGCTCAAAATGCTGGAATGACTGTGGAACAATACAGAGAATATGTGAAGGGATTATACAAAGAGAAGTTTGAGGTCAATCCATATGATCAATCATCAAAAGCTGCTGAAGATCTTGAAGCTGAGATGACAGCTGAGGAGGAACTAGCCATTGAAGAAGAACAAATGAGGGTTGAAGCTGACACACAAATGGCCAAACTAGTCCTCAGAGAAGAAGCAAGGGTCAACTACATTGAAACAAACTTCACAATGAGAAAGCTTAAGCATAAGATTCAACACTTGGACTGTAAAAGTCATGGTGGAACTGACCTCTTACTCACATGTTCTCACAAAGGTGGATCTTTCAGAGTTGGATTATCAAGAATGCACACAATGGGATTGGAAGAATGGAAAGAAATAGCAAGTATGAGCTCAAACATAACTGACACAGCTCAAAGTATGGCTATAAAAAGAGAAGCTTTCTTCAATGTGAATGCAGCTCACATGCTGAATCTGATGTCTGATGAAGATTACAGAGCTTTCTGTACCAAGCACAAAGTGAGAGCTGGGGCTAAATCTTTGGGTCTGGAAACAAGCAGTATGCATCCTGTTCCCAAAGAAGTTGTGTTCCAAGACAAGACATATATTGAAACTGAGAAGCATGTTGGACTTTGTTATGTTGATTGTGGGGGAGAGGAAAGTTTTCAAGCTAAAGACAGACTCAACATGACTTCAATCTATCACTGCATAGCATTACTTAGCGAATGTGAGTCTGCTCAATGTCTTCCATTCAGAATGAAGCTGATGAGCTGGCTGTTCAACAATCTCAGAAGAATTGAAGAAAATGGAACATTGTCTGACAAGGTGGAGCTAATCAAGAAGGAATATCAGCTGCACTTTCATAAATCTGACACTGAAATGGAGAGATTGTTAGCTTGGAAGACAGAGAGACTGAAGTGGTTGAATGAAAGAGATCAACCTTTGCCATTTGAGATATCATTGAAGAAAAAGAAGATAACTTTGAAGAAGAAGAAGTAATCTGTCTGTTGCATATTTTTTTCACAAACAATGTTTTGTTAACTTTTTATGTTTGTGTTTATTTTTTATGCATCTTTTGTAAAAGACTTTGATTGAAACAAATAGGGGGAGATTGTTGGGAAAAACAATGATTTAACCCAAGATTAATAAATCTGTTAATCAAAGTCTCAGTCTGAGTGACTGAGTCTGAGTGACTGAGTCTGAGTGACTGAGTCTGAGTGACTGAGTCTGACTACTCAGACTCAATAAGAGACGTAAGGCGTAATTTTAGGCAGTCTAGTTAGATAAAATCTTCTACCTCTTTAGAAGATTTCCTAAGATTTATCCTTATCAAGTTCACTATTATTGTGTATAAATAGTGAGCTTGAACGTTGTAAACTAGGTACCTTTTCAACGAAATATAACTGTGTGTTATTTTCACTGTTTCTTTATTATAATTCCGCTATAATAATTACTGAAACTGAGTAATCAATCGATAAATAATAATTAACATCTAAATACTTATTTGTGATTGATTTGCCATTGTTTGAGATCTTAGTGAGACCTAAAACTTTTAGATTAGGGTTTTAAATGATGGTTGGTTTACGAAAATTGTATAAGCATTCTAAGTTATGAATACTCAGATTATAGGCACCGAAAAACAACACCAATCACAACATTAACATGAATAAAGATAATGAACCCAAAATGATAACGAAACTCAAAGATTAGGGTTTTATACCCTAAGTGGAATGCAATGAGAAGAATACTTGAAGCTTAGCTCCAATCCACAAACACAAGAGTGGCCTAAGATCACGAAAAGAGCAGAAAAGGGCTGCTTGGATCGATCCAGAGGGTGACCAAAATGGAAATTCAACAATACCCCAACAACCGATAGATTAGTACACATGTATTTGTATGTATGATTGAGGAAGTCGACTAGGAAAAGAATACCACCATCACTTACTTTGAATAATATGATGACACAAGGATATGGAGATCGATTAGGGCAGAATACCAAGCTGCTAATGAACCCACTCGAACAAGGTATGGCTGTTACCATAAACCAAAACACAGATGTGAGACAGTGAGGATGTTCGGCTGGAAGACAACATAAAAAACGAACAACAAGCCTTACCTATACGAAGATGATGATGAATTACATGATAATGATGAACAATAACACCCCAAAAGAATCAAAATGGTGCTGCAAGAATGGTTTGGGCGACGACTGCAAGAGGAGGGAAAAGGGAATTAGGGTTTTGAAGAAATGATGAATATGTAGGTGTATGTTAGGGTTAGATTTGGTGCATGGAGTGTTTGGGTTTGGTTTAGATGGCTAAAGGATCAATTTACTACACACAAGAACTAGCCTAGGTGACTCAAGACTCGGACCCAACCACACAAACGAAAAAGAAATAAGTTGAACTACGCCATGATGCGTCGCAGTGGTGAAGTAGTGCGGCGCAATTCCAGACTGCAAAAACGTAAGTTTTCTCGTACAAGCAACAGACGTTTCCCTAAGGCGGAGATCCCAAAGTAAACGTAACCCAGTACTATGATGTAATAGTATTGGACACGGGCACTCTTAATTAATCTAAAAAGTGTCTCGTATAAACATATGATAATAGCATAAGCACATAATTATTCGATAAGTCGATTAGAAACTTAACTAGCGGGTTCTACCTACTTGTGAACCTAAAGCATATTAAAATTCCATCACACGTAATAGATCACTTATGTAAAATTCAGAATTCACACAATATAGTAATAAGTATTTTGCAAACAAAAGTTTTTAACAAGAGTCAGAAATGAGCTACATACATACAAGACTAACTAGAGACAGAGAGAGTGACGGTTGTTAAACAAAGAGAATATATGGCAGTTATCACCATCAATGGTGATGTGTTGGTTTAAGAGGCGGATAATGTTAGCTAATGTGTAGTTTCACATAAAACTTTATGAGAAACCACACATGTTTGTGCCGTCACCACGAACTCCTCATACAAGCACAACAAAGTTTCTCCTTTTTCCCAATCCTTGAGGTAATAAAAAACACAAAAGATCTTAAGAAATACGGCATATCACTAGAAGCCCGCCTCATTTTAACGTATTACAGCAAAATGAAGTGATGAACAAATGAAAATCAAAATCGGTCTAAATTTCTAGGGCTACTTTCTTAATTTGTTCTTCTCGTGCTAAGTTTTTGTTTATAATTAGAATTCTTTTTTGATTATGTATATATTCCAACTGTATCATTATTGTTGCTGCATTTATTTGTTAGGCATGGACTTCATTGGATGTGAAACATATATATTCATGTACCATTTTCATCTTCATAGCAGCATATGATTTACCATAAGACCCCCCCTAAGAAAAAGGCCACTATGTTGGAGTCTTCAATGTTGCAGAAATACCATAATCTACTTCCGAGAAGTCCAAGGCACCCATTTTTACACAGTAACCTAAAACATGTATGTAACTTTCAATGTTGCAGAATTACCAGAACCTGCTTTCGAGTTAGCGCAAGTACAGGGGAAGGAAGAATTTTCAAATTCTCCGCCTAGTTTTACCTTATTTTACCTTAAAATTTGCGACCTTTCACCAAATTTAGTTTTGAATATTCAATATGCAAAAAACATAATACGATGTAATCTTTTCAGGGTAAATTAAAGATTACTGATTTGGGTTGGTGTGTGCACATATAACCGCACTCAGACCATGTGTGGTACTCTAGATTACCTTCGAGCCGAGATGGGTAAAAACCTCAGTTTTATTGAAATATTTCACAATCGCTAAAGTGCAGAGGTTGTTTGTTTCTGTTCTAATTATATAGTCGGATTACAGTAGAGATCATGATGCAAGGGTACACATTTGGAATCTTGGAATTCTATACTATAAATTCCTGTATGATGTTTCTCCATCTGAAGCAAAGAACACTCTGGAACTTATAGAAGGTGAGACAGTTTTGGAAACGTATTTGTAATTATGACTCTAAATGTGCAAATTGTTAGATATCTAATACAATGATTGTTGATGTAATTTTGCGGAATTTAGCTTGTATATATATTTGAAGTGTTCATCGGTTCTCTAGAAGATGATCTTAGAACACAAAACTAGTGAATTTATGTTAGTCACATTTATGATTTTTAAACTAAGTCTGTTTTGAATTAATGAAGTAACAATAGTTTATTTGTTGTGCACGTGTCTTTGAATTAAGAGGCATGTGATTTATGATTTTTAAAGACTTCCGATATGCCTTTGATGACTGCTATGATTGCAATAGAAAGGTTTTGTTAAAATTAGAATTTTAAAGCAGGTTGTTACAACTTACACGTCAAGTCTTCAATGGTTTGTGGGAACAATTTATTTCAAAAAAGCCCCCTAAAGGTCAAATGGTTAATGGACTTCAGGGTCACTCTACTTTTCAAAATAATCCGGTTCGGTCATTGAATTAAAATAAAATATAACACTTTCATTCTACTATAAAAAAAAAACTTTAAAATCATCATTTTCTTGGTTATAGCAGGTTACCAGTTAATTTTACCGGATGACGTGCCTAAATAATCTACGTGGCAATGACTCATTTTTGTTTATAATCTACGTGGCGATGACTCATCTTTGTTTATAAACAAAAACCCAAAAGCTATAATGTAAAACAATAGCCACATCTAAAATGAATTATCTAAATTAAACAAACACCAGACATCAAAGCCTCCTCTAAATTTCGACTCTCAAATCTCTTCGGAAACACGTACTTGGCAGTCTCTGTTGCCAAATCAGCCAAAACTAGAATAAATCCAATAAAGAAAGTTTAAATCAGACTTAAAATTGCATAAATTAACAAGAGAATAGGGTGAAGCTGGAGACATTTACGTCGCTGAGAGACGGAAGTGGTCTGTGAGGCGAGAGCGAAATAAGAGAGACTCTAACTTCAACAGGAGACATATTGTTGTAATTGTGGTGGGTCTTCTTTTGGTAACGTCGGATGACGGTGTTCGTTGAGTGGCCATTGATTTGATAGCTACGGTTACAGTAGAAGAGTAGATTGATTGAGACATTATGTGTTATGGCAATGGAATGGGGAAAACTGTCTTCCTATTTAAAAACAAACCTAACTATTGCGATTGACTATGAAGACGAGATCACGGCGGCGAGAGGAGGAGGAGGTTGCGACGGAGAGATCGGAAGCTAGAGGTTGTTCGGCGCATGGAAATGACATTAATATCACCGCCATGCCTAAACAAACCAGCTTTTTTTGAAGTGTGTGCCAGTGTGTGTGTGTTTTTGGTAATGGTGATTTTCAATGGGGTTTTGACTTTGATATTGTATAATCATGTGTTTGTTTATGAAAGCGGATAAAATGTTTGTTGTGGTGATTTCATTTAGGAGAGTTATAAAAGGAGATGAAGATGGTGGGGTTTCACTTTTTCCATATGGATTTAACAGGAAAAAAAAAAATGACATGGATATAATGTGTACTCACAAACCGGATGTAATTGGTGTTTATGTGAAGGTGACCTCCTCCTAGCCGGTTGAAATGGACTCACGTGATTAACTTATTCCGTTTTCAAATAGAAAGTGGTGGTTTCAAAGTTTTTTGATGGTATAATGAAAGTGTTATATTTTATTTTAGTTCAATGACACAACCGAATTATTTGGAATAGTAAAGTGACCCTTGAGTGCTTTAACCCATGATCAAACAACTAGTTATGACACCATTTTCCTTATGAACAACTTTGTTGTGTAATAGCCTTAGAGATATATAAATATTTTGTTTTTTAGAACATGAAACAACTGCTTTTGTTGAATGTGAATCAAGATTGAGCTCTTTTGTTTTGCATCCTATTCGAGACATAGACGATAAAATTTTGTAGCTATTATATTACGTTGTTCATAATCATGTGCAACCAAAACAAGTTTACAGCTCCCATGATTGGTGATCTTTTAAAATTTGCTTCGCAACATCAATGCACAATATTTGATTATTTTGTAGCTATTATTTGTTACTTTACACCAATTTTCATATTGGTTGAAAAAAGTTTAACACTTTGTTTTTAAATAATGACTCTTTGAGCGGTTGTTTTCAACAAGATCTTGATATATTTTACTAAAACCTTTTATCGGAGTTTTATTTAATTTTAAATTGTTACCATGATACACTTTACAAATTGTATAATGATATTTTATATATCTCATATGTTGCTTGCACTTTACAAATTGTATAACGTTATTTTATATATTTTATTTGATCGATGTGTATCTTTACCATATTATAAAAAGTCTCCTTATACTCTTAATCTCTTTTAAATAATTGAAATTACTTATTTACCATTCATCAATTCAAACACAGAGACATTATAATTAAGTTAAATTACTTATATACCATTTGCTCATTAAATTCGATATCGTTATGATTTATTACATAATAATGCATTTAAGTTTCTTTTGAATTCTATGTTTTAAGTAAGTTATTTTTAGAGAAATATATTAAAAATATTTATTTTCATAAAAAAAAATATAATACTATAATCCAGAATTAATTTTTGGTATTTGATTTTTTTTCCCGGTATATAACAAGTCAGATTGGACGGGGTTAGGAATAGGAAGTAAGAAGAGATTTTGTTTTAACATTTTAAATTTCCAGATAACTGTATTAAAATCCGAACAAATACTAATAATATTCTTGTCACATTATTTCAAAGATAAATTGTTTGTAATTTGTAGTATTTGCAAAATTTGTTATATTTATTTTGCTATAAATTGTTATGATGGTTGTTTATGTTGCTTTTGTAGACATATTATGTTTAAATGTTTGTTAAGAGATATTAAACAATTTTTCGGGTTTTTTTTAAGTGTTAATTTCTTAATAAATATTAGTGTTGATTATACAGTTTAGTTGATAATCATTGTGATAATTATATAGTTTTTTGTGAAAAATTTAAAAGGTAGATATACAATACAAATAAAATACAAGGCTACTACAAATACATAATAAAATGATAACAATATGTTTATTTTTTATTTATGTTGTATAGTAAAGTATTTGTAACTATTTAACATTTATGTCTCAAACTACAAAAAAAAACCGTATATTATAAAACGAATTTTGTATTATTCTTGATACGTATTTAAAAAAAATGCATAGATAAATAGACAATCTTTATAAAGAATATAACAATTCAAAACCCATCAATTTTAAATAAAATTTGAGATAGTGAACATAAAACGTGAACACTTGAAAAAAGGCAATTCAAATTAATTGATATAAAAGTTGTATTCATGTAACCGTTATTTTTTAACTTTAAACGTTGTTTGATGGAGTAAAATTTCAAATATTTGATTTATAATCTAAATTTTATAAAGTTAGTTGATAGTGTTGTGGTTCGTGTTGCTCTATAATTCTATGAAGATGGTTATCATCAGAAGTTTATATTTTTTGTATTGGTCACGAATAAGTCTTAATACCAATAAGTTGAGTTGTATTACATTTGATACTTTTAAGGTTAATAAACCTTGTTACAATATTGATTATTCTTCATTAGAACATTCGAAAGTATGTGTTACCTAATGGATTCATGAAAACATACTAAATTTGAATGTCTTGAAGGAAAATATTTTTTTTCGACTTGAAAAGCAGAACGATAAACGATTAGAAAGCGTAGTGTTTGAATGGATTTTTAATTTGTTGTTGCATCGTTGAAGGAAAATTAGATTTTGCTTATAGAAAAAATGGGTTTATACGGGAATACTATCTAGGAAATATATTTAATTCTCTTTTTGACCGAACGTGAAATTATTAGACGTCACCTATTAAAAAAAACAAAATGACCTGAAAATTAGACTTTTGCAATGTTCGCAAATGAGCTTAATCCTCAAATGAGTCGAATTACCCAAATGGGTTGAATGATCCGAACGGAAAATATCCTGTGGGGGTGTTTGTTTCATGAAATCTAGAAAAATTTGAGTGGATTTGAATTGAATTCTTTCCATAACATGTTTGTTTGAAGTTTATGATGGAATTTAAATCCGTTGGGATCTAAATTTTTCTTTACTTACAAATTTGAGATTCCTTAGGGTAGTGGAGAAGAATTGAGAAAATCGATCATACGACATAATAATTATTATCGCTGAATGGTTAAACCATAAATTGTTACCACAACATTCTTTTTATATTGGTCCAAAGGGCCGAACTTTAAACTATTAAACTCCACATATATGTAACGAGACAAATGATAAACTACCATAAATCATTACCCCATTGTAAGTGTTGAATATGATTTTTTCCATCAGCTGCATCGCGCGGATACCATACTAGTAACTCTAAATGATATTGATAACGTAACTAAGATATAAACAAGCAATCCTGAATTTGATCAGATTTATGTACTGATGAAGTTCTTAGTCGGTCAGACCGAAAATATGTCTTGGTCAAAATATTGATCCTAGAATGTGGGATAATGACCCTCTTGATTTGATTCGAAAAGTAAATATTTTCCGCTTAAAATCATCATTTAGTGTTTTTGAGATAACAAAAACCAATCATTTCCACCTTAATCAATACTTTAACAGTTAAAGTTGGTTATTTTGTCATAACATAATTTTTATTTATAAAGATAGGAAAAAGCGAACCATGTTTTATTAATAAATGACCCAAAATACTAAGATGTGTAAATTGAAATGCACATGGCTCAATTAAAAAGATTGCACTCACGATCGAGAATCCCTAATGCGGTCAACCACGAGATGGATATTAGTGGGCCTTTTTACTCTTTCACTTCCTATTGGGAAGTATGTCCCTCTAGTGGTCCTAGCCAGTCATCGTTCTAAAGAATACCGAGATGGTGGCTCATTTGATTCCTAAAAAAAAGCTCTTATTTTAAATTTTTATAATTTGCTTTCTATATTATGCTTAACTATATTTCATTACTTAGTTTATAGATAAAAAAAACTTGTTTCTTAAAGTATACATTATTCCTTTTCTTCTTCATACCCTGATAACAATTTGAAGTTCAATTAAACCCGTACAAAATGTGAGAGTTAGAAAGTTCGATATATTATTATTATATTTTGAGCTTTATATTAAGTTAAAGTATATTATACCCAAAAAGTTTATATTATATTGCACTGTATGGTATTATAATATACAATATATTATATTTTATGTTAAATTTTGTTAGTATATATATCATGTTACATAATATTACATTATTATAAATTATAATAATTAATTAAATTTTATTTATATTATACCAATAACTCAATATATAATAGATATTGAATACATACTTTATATATTTTGATAGAAGATAATCATCCATTTTGTTATATTATTATTGTACCAATATTTTGATTTATTAAGTATTTAATTTCTAAATTAAAGAAAAAGACTACAATTATTTCATTATATTACCTTTTTTGAAGTATCTCCAATAGAAAGAGATAATACTATTATTAAATATGAATATATTTAACCGGTATATTTGATTATGTTATATTGTATTGTATTATATGATATTATTTTATTTTACATAATATATTATTATATATATTATATTGTATTGTATTATATGTTATTATTATACTATATCATGTTACGCATTATTACACTGTTATAAAAATTAATTATATTATTTTATATTATACGGATATCATAATATTTTGTATATGTTTAATACATATTTTATATATTTTGACAGAAAATAATTCTCCATTTGCTATATTATTCATTACGCATATATTTTAATTTATTAATTATTTAATACTAAATTAATAGAAGAGACTGTAATTGCGTAATTATATTAACTTCTTCGAATATGCCCGACAAAAAGAGTTTATAATATCAAAAAATTTGAATATATTTAACTAATGAGCTTTTAAAAATATGTTGATTTATATTATATTGTATTGTATGGTATGATATTATTTTATTTTATATATTATATTTTATACTTTATACATTATATTGTATAAATATCATATTACATTATATTACATTATTATATAATTAATTTTTATATTTTATATTACACCAATGCCATAATATTTAATAGATGTTAAATTCATATTTTATATTTTTCAATAGGAGTCAATTGTCAGATTTTTTATAATATTCAATAAATATTAATTTTAATTTATTACCTATTCAATCCTAAATTAAAGAAAAAAAACTATAATTATGTACTTTAATTATATTACCTTTTTTGAAATATGCCTAGTAAAAGAAATAATATTATCGACTAACTTGAATATAGTTAACCAATGAGTATTAAAATAAATTGAATTATTAATTATTTTACCTTTCTATATCTTTTTATTAATATTTGTTTTCTTTATAGCTATTTATTATTGCAATAAATTACATAGTTCGTCCTTGAAATCCTTTACTTTGCACACTTCATCCCTTTAAATGATTAGTTACATCTTTTTTAATATACTTTTACGATTGATATAATTGAACTTCGCCTGTACATATCGTTAGATTTTTCATGTTTAAATGATCTCATTTTTAATTGACGTTATTATGATCGATAAACGGCGTTCCTCTTTCTTAGTAACCCTAACACGATATAAAAGTATTTAACATTGATAGTTGCTTTATATGCTTCTCCATATTTGTAGCTTACCATTTCGAACGCATGTTGTAAGTCGGAAAGCATCCAGAACAACGCAAATCTCGACTAAGGCATATGATGCACTTTAGGAACAAAAACATCCCCTTATAGTACAATACAAAACATTACATGGGCAAATGACATTCTGATTAAAATTTGAGGATATACGTGGGGTGGGACTTTATTCTAGTAAAAATGTCTAATAGTTGACCCAAAATAATCGTCGCTAGTGATTTTTATACCGAAGAGTGTTTGGAATTTAATTCATTCGTACTCTCAAACATTTAGATTTTAGGATTCTTTATTTATACGGTGGAATCCCACATGATCATCACGTGTCTGGGAAATGTCTATGTTTACGTCCCTAAGGAAATATTCATTGCATAAAATGCAGACGACCAAGCGAGAATATTAAAAAGTCCCACGTAGGACATGGAAACTCGAAATCTTACATAAGATCAGACAAGTTCTAGTTATAGATAGCGACATTAGTTACAATAGGGAACAAACTTTAATACAAGAATCATTTTTTTAAACCATATGAAACTAACATATTAATCTTGTTTAATATTGTACTCCGTATTTGAAAAGTATAAACCCATAAAATAAAAGGACTTTATGACAATTATTTCTTATTAACTTTCATCAATAAACCCTATAAATACCTTGTTTGTGTTAAGGAAAACATGCCAACATCGAGGAATTCGGATTTGCTTAATTTGATTTATTTATGTGCAAGATATGTTCGTTACAAAACATGTTATGAAATCCGTTAAAACACCAATTTTTATATGTTAAGTTTTAAAACAAGTTTGAGAAATCCGACAAGTACACAAATGATCTAGACCCATAATATTTAGTTTTACATTATTATTAAGTTTGCTAAATCGTTACACATCTTCAAGTTGTAAACACCTACAATATCATTTTCAGAATTTCAATTTGACCAACGTTCACTAAATTGCAATTTCGGAGAGTTTTACGAAGAATTAGACTCTGAGACTTATGTTTTCAGAACTTAGATTCCGAGAGTTACAATATTGGTTTAGACCTCAGTTCCAAATTTGTATTTACCCAGGAGTTATTAACCGAACAAGACATGTCAAATTTCAGATCTACAAGTTTTACAAATAAACGAATAAGCTTTTATATTAGGGTTTTAAATGATGGTTAGTTTACGAAAATTATATAAGTATTTTAAGTGATGAATAATCAAATTATAGGCACCCAAAAACAACACCAATCACAATGTTAACATGAATAAAGATAATGAACCCAAAATCATAACGAAAATCAAGGATTAGGGTTTTATACCCTAAGCAGAATGCAATGATTTGATACCCCAACAACGAAAAATTAGTACACATGTATTTGTATGTATGATTGAGGAAGTCGACTAGGAAAAGAATACCACCATCACTTACGTTGAATAATATGATGACACAAGGATATGGAGATCGATTAGGGCAGAATACCAAGCTGCTAATGTACCACACACGAACAAGGTATGGTTGTTTTCCATAAACCAAAACAGAGATGTGAGATGGTAAGGATGTTCGGCTGGAAGACAACATCAAAAACGAAAAACAAGCCTTACCTATAAAAAGATGATGATGAACTACATGATAATGATGAACAATAACACTCCAAAAGTATCAAAATGGTGCTGTAAGGATGGTTTGGGAGACAGATGCAAGAGGAGGAAAAAGGAAATTAGGGTTTTGAAGAAATGATGAATATATATGTGTATGTTAGGGTTAGATTTGGTGCATGGAGTGTTTGGGTTTGGTTTAGATGGCTAAAGGATCAATTTACTGCACACAAGAACTAGCCTAGGTGACTCAAGACTCAGACCCAACCACACAAACAAAAACGAGATAAAATTGAACTGCGCTCTGCTGCGTCGCAGTGGTGAAGTAATGCGGCGCAGTCCGACACTGCAAAAACGTGAGTTTTCTCGTACAAGCAACGAACATTTCCCTAAGGCAGAGATCCCATCAGTGGTGATGTGTTGGTTTAAGAGGCGGATATTGTTAGCTAATGTGTAGTTTCACCTAAAACTTTATGAGAAACCACACATGTTTGTACCGTCACCACCAACTCCTCATACAAGCACAACAAAGTTTCTCCTTTCTCCCAATCCTCGAGGTAATAAAAAAACACAAAAGATCTTCTAGAAATACGGCAATACACTAGAAGCCCGCCTCATTTTAACGTATTAGAGCAAAATGAAGTGATGAACAAATGAAATAAAATCAAAATCGGTCTATATTTCTAGGGCTACCTTCATTGTTCTTCTCGTGCTTTTAAGTTTTTGTTTATAATTAGATTTCTAACTTGATTATGTATATATTCCAACTGTATCATTATTGGTTCTGCATTTATTTGATTGGTATGGATTTCATTGGATGTGAAGCATATTTATTCATGTACCATTTTCATCTTCATAGCAGCATATGATTTACAATAAGACCCCTGTAAGAAAAAGGCCACTGTGTGGAGTCTTTAATGTTGCAACCAGAATCTACTTCCGAGAAGTCCAAGGAACCCATTTTTACACAGTAACCCTGAAACAAGTATGTAACTTTCAATGTTGCAGAATTACCATAATCTACCTTCGAGTTAGCGCAAGTACAGGGGAAGGAAGAATTATCAAATTCTCCACCTAGTTTTACCTTTTTTTAACCTTAAAATTTGCAACCTTTCACCAAATTTAGTTTTTAATATTTAATATGCAAAAAACATAATACGTTGGAATCTTTTTAGGGTGAATTTAAGATTACTGATTTGGGTTGGTCTGTGCACAGTGGCGGATCCAGAAAATCGAGATAAGGGGGGCATAATTATTTTTCGACCAATTGGGTGGGGGCAAACATATAAAAGTCTAAACAAATTAGGCGTGGCGGCACTAACTTTATACCAATTTTCTCTAATTTTTTTCCGACCAATGGGGGCAATTGCCCTCCCCATTAGTACACTACATCCGCCACTGACTGTGCACATATAACCGCACGCAGACCATGTGTGGTACTCTAGATTACCTCCGAGCTGAGATGGGTAAAAACCCTCAGTTTTATTTAAATAGGTCACAATCGCTAAAGTACAGAGGTTGTTTTTGTTCTAATAAATAGTCGACTTACAATAGAGATCATGATGCAAGCATAAACGGAACATGAAATTTTTAAGCGGGGTGCCGAAACGCTGCATCGGTCTATGCAACAGACAACAAACTGATAATTTCTCGGATTCAGGTAGTGAAAACGCACGATTTTCCCGAACTTTGGGAGGGCCGCAACCTCCTTGGGCCTCCATTAAGGTCCGTCTATGGATGCAAGGGTACATATTTGGAATCTTGGAATTATATACTATAAGTTCTTGTATAATGTTCCTCCATTTTGCGGAATTTCACTTGTATATATATTTGAAGTGTTCTCCAATTCTCTAGAAGATGATGTTAGAACACAAAACTAGTGAATTTATGTTAGTCACATTTATGATGTTTTAAACTAAGTTTGTTTTGAATTAATGAAGTAACAATAGTTTATTTGTTTTGCATGTGCCTTTAAATTAAGAGGCATGTGATTTATGATTTTTAAAGACTTCTGATGTGCCTTTGATGACTAATATGATTGCAATAGAAATGTTTTGTTAAAACTGGAATTTTAAAACCAGGTTGTTACAACTTACACGTCAAGTCTTCAATGGTGTGTCGGAACAATTTATTTCAAAAAAGGCCCCTAAAAGTCAAACTAGTAGTTGTGAAACCATTTTCTTTGTGAACACCTTTGTTGTGCAATAGCCTTAGAGATATATAAAGATTTTGATTTTGAGAACATGAAACAACTCTTTTTATTGAATGAGAATCAAGATAGAGCTCTTTTAATTTTTAAAATTTGCATCACAAAATCAATGCACAATATTTGATTATTTTGTAGCTATTATTTGTTACTTTACACCAATTTTCATATTGGTTGAAAAAAGTTTAATAATTTATTTTTGGATAATGACTCTTTGAACAGTTGTTTTAAACAACATCTTAATACATTTTACTAAAACCTTTAGTGGGAGTTTTATTTAATTTTAAATTGCAACCAGAATGCAACTTTACAAATTGTATAATGATATTTTGTATATCTCATATGTTGCTTGCACTATACAAATTGTATAATGATATTTTATATATTTAATATGATCGATGTGTATGTAACTATAAGTGAAAGATTGATAACGTAACTAAGATAAAAACCAGTTATCAGTAATTTACGTAATTACAAACATAAAAAATCACAAATTTGATCAGATTTATTTACAACTAAAAACCAATTGGCATAAATACTTTTCATGTTATAATTACCGAAATTATTTTCAGAAAAAAAAATGAAACTTTTTTGGAAAATGAACATCGTTGATGATGTTCGACCTTCATACTACAACTAATTTTATTGATGATTAACCATCAATAAACAAAAACAATCGGCATACTAAGAAATGAGTAATCTTTGAGACATAAATAAGGTTTAGAGACGAGCTTCGTAACCATTAAACCCTAATAATATCACACCCCGTTCAGACGGAAACCCGAGGTGTACAGTATCAGTATAATCAGAGACATAGGTTACTACAAATTAAATAACAAAAGGTTAACATCGAATTAATATAAGAATTTCGAGTTACAAAGTTACAAAGTACATAAGTTCGGAAATGGTACGAATACAAAATAGACAAATGGATCCTAACAGAACTAGTACAAAGCAAAACAAGTTCTCAGGCAAGATCCATGTAGTCAAATAAGTAGCAATCATCACGTAACCTCAAATCCCTGAAATAGCGTTAAAAAAGACGTCAACATAAAGTTACGAGATAAATTTAGCGGTCATAACACCCCTGCGTATAGTGAGGGATGAGGATTCGTAAAACCCATATAGATCTATACATATGTACCGATGCCTCAACTAGAGTTAACAGGTGTTTAATCGAGGGCCTTATACTACCACCAAGGCCGTATAAGTGAGGTACACTAAATCTAAAGGCATCGTAATCTATACATGCATAATCAAGATATAATTAAGTTTAAGATAACGCTAATCATGCCCAGAAATATTAAAACGGTAAAAAGGGCATCGATAACTCACAAGTAGCGTAAAAGCGTAAATAAGCGTATGAGTATCGGAAACTCAAAATCAGGAGGAATAAGATCCACCGTCTAAATGGCCTAGCATAAGACATAAATGGTCTAAGTATTTATAACGTAGTAGGTTTAGCCTCGTATTAATTAACGTTGTATTAAATATTATTGTTTAGTTGAGTTTAGACGAATAGTATATATAGAATTAAAGTCGTCAAATCCACTGGCGATAAGTCGTATCGATATGACGAATAAAAGATATTTGATGTTTCGAGTCGATAATGACTTCTAGAAATATCGATCGTTTAGGTTTATAAATACGATTAGAAAAGAATGATATTCCGAGCCTAAAGTGACTAACAGGAATATCGGTTGAAAGGAGTATTAGATTTAGTCAAAGTCAATCAAAGTCAAAGTCAACCATGGTCAAAGTCAACCAAGTCAAAGTCAACCAAAGTTAAAGTCAACCAAAGTCAATATCAAAAGATAGTTGACTTGGTCAAAGTCAACGAAAGTGAACCGTTTTGAAAGGAAGTCAAAGTCAACATTTGACAATTGGAATATTTTTAGAGTATTATTCGAATATTTGAGTAAAATATGATTAGAAATCAGTTTTATAAAAGTTTGTTTAAAAAATTAGGTTTAAAATCAAAGATTTGGTTGTTTTCGGAGAGAAAAACGATTTAACGATAAAATGGACGTTTTAACGATTATGATAGTAATTAATATGACTTTTAAGATTGAGATTGACATTTTGAGTCCAAAATGTATGTTTATCAGTTTATAATACTTTACGTATACTAATATAGGTGGCTAGTGTCGCGCAATGGTTAACCAGTGCTGCGTTCTGGTCTAGGGACCAGGCACGATGCGCCGTTCCTATGGCCTATGACGGCACCCTGGACCCAGATTCCAGAATTTAGCTTTTTGTTTAAGTCGTTTTAGTGTCGGCTAGTTAGTTTAAGTCTTAAGCGAATATTTACAGATTGTTAAAAGGAGTTGTTTAGTCAAATAACTCATAAGTAAGTTTATATATAATATACATATTTATACATATACTTATTTACAAGATTTTACTAGATTTTAGTTATATTTGTTAAGTTTGTTTATAATATAGATTATGTTCAAAATACTTAGATTTACAAGTCCACTAAGTTTTAAGAATGTGTTGGAACATTTTCGAAAGGAATTTACTAATAATCCTATATGAAATTATCCGGTTTTATATATGTTTAACAGAATGTTTTCGGTTAAGTTTTCTAATAACCTATTAACATGGCAAGCTTATTACATATTTTAGTAAATTTTAGGTTTTTAGCCATACTAATCATTTTAACCATTTTAACAAGTTTTTAAGATAGTTTTAGGTGAGAAAATGATGAAATAAAGGAAAAACGTAAAGATGAGTAAAAACGTAGATTTACCGGATAGTCTTTGGAAGGGTAAGCAAGTCTTGAGACTCTTGCCGGAAAAGACTTCAAAGAGGTTTTGGAGAACAACAAGCTCCAACAAGAAGAAAAAGAAACGTGTTAGGATAAGGACTTTTTAAAAGTGAAAGTGGAAGAAAATGTTTATGAGACATTACTTACCGATTCCACCAAGATGGAAATCTTCCAATCCAAGAATAAACCGGAAATATCTTCCAAGGAAGATGTGGAGAAAAAGAGCTCCAATTAAGAAAAGTAATAATATGTTAGAAATGGATTTCAAGAAGAAAAGAATTGAAGGAAAAGTATTCACAAGGCTTTTACTTACCGATTTCTCAAAAATGGAAATCCTCCAACTCAAGAACACGCCGGAAATGACACCTTGATGGATGAATTTTTTGCAAGAACACAAGAGCTTGGTTAGTATACTCTTTGTGTCAAGTAAAGAAAACTAGAGTAGTAAAAGATGGATTTTTGAAGGAAAAATACTTACCGAAAGGTGTAGAATCTAAAAGATGTCTTCACTTGATCTTTCTCAACCCAAATACCACTCTTGAATGTGGTTTATCTCTCTAAAATTCCCTGAAATGAAAAGAATTTAGAGAGAGTTTGAGTTAGAGAGAGATACAAGTTTTGACCAAATGTGATGAAAAATGGTTTAAGGATGAAAAGTGGAATGAGAGATGTTGTGAAGTGGTCAAGGATCCACAATTCACTCATCTCACATTCTGGGAAGGTTTTGGGCAGAAATCACGTGGTTGCATGTGGGGTGTGGTTTCAAGGAGTCAAAAAGCGTTTTTGTCAATTTGTGACCAGTAGACCAGGATTGCGCCCTAGGTCTTTAGGGTTGCGCCCTCCCCCAGTTTCTGCTCCGTTAGTTGGTCAGTTAAAAGGACTGAATTTGTAACACATTCTGTTAGTTCCCGTTAAAGGACTAACCTTGTAATACATTTTTAGTTAGAGGACTAACTTTATAATATTTTTACCGTTAATTTTTCTCGAAAAGTCGAAGGCTTTAAAATACCAATATTACCCTACGAGGATACTTATAATTGCTAGGCACTTAGTTAAATATACGTTTTAGTCACAAATGACATAAACAATATGTAATATACGTAATCCGACACAAAAGAAAGTGTAATAAATCGAAATATCGAAATAGTAAAATGGGTCAAAAATTAAATAACGCTAAATAAAGAAAGTTAAACTCGGAATTAGTACCAAGAAATTTGCGGTTGTCACAGTCTCCCCAAGTAAAAAGGATTTCGTCCTGAAATCATCACTGGGTACTGCCTTCAGGGAAGAGACGGGGATACTTCTTCTGCATCTCGTCCTCGCTCTTCCATGTAAACTCTGCTCCAAGTCTCGAATTCCAACGAACTTTAACGATTGGAATTTTACTCTGGCGTAGACGCTTCACGTCTCGGTCTACAGTCTCTATCGGCTCTTCGACAAAATGAAGCTTATCATCGATCTGAAGATTCTCCAACGGAACCAAAAGTGAATCATCGGAAAGACATTTCTTCAAGTGGGAAACGTGGAAGACATTATGCACGCTGCTCAACTCTGGCGGCAAATCAAGTCTGTAACAGTCGGGCCGACACGGGCTGTTATCGGAAAAGGACCCGTATACCTCGTACTCAGCTTGCTGCGCTTCTCAAAGCATACAACCCCTTTCCACGGGGATACTTTCAGCAAAACCATATCCCCAACGCTGAACTCTAAGGGCTTCCGTCGTCTGTCTGCATATTTCTTCTGTCGATCTCTAGCAGCAACCAAACGCTCCTTTATCTTGAAGAGCTTGTTAGTCGTCTCCTGAATGATCTAAGGACCAGTGACCTGACTATCCCCAATCTCGGCCCACCACACGGGTGATCTACACTTAAGGCCATACAAAGCCTGGAACGGTGCACAACTGATACTCGTGTGATAGTTGTTGTTGTACGAAAATTCTATCAACGGTAAATGGGTATCCCAACTGCCCCCGAAGTCTATAACACAAGCTCGTAACATGTCCTCCAGTGTCTGAATGGTCCTCTCGCTCTGACCATCTGTAAGTGGATGATAATCCGTACTCATATCCAATCTCGTACCCATATCATGCTGAAAAGACTGCCAAAATCGTGAAGTGAATCGAGCATTGCGATCAGAAATAATAGACACGGGAACACCGTGTTTAGACACGATCTCGGTGATGTATAAACGGACAAGTCTCTCTAACTGGCACGTCTCTCTAATGGGTAGGAAGTGAGCCGACTTCGTCAAACGGTCGACGATAACCCATATGCTATCAAACCCGCTGGAAGAGCTCGGCAGCTTCGTAATGAAGTCCATAGTAATGCGCTCCCATTTCCACTCTGGAATCATAGGCTGCTGTAGAAGCCCCGACGGATTCTGGTACTCAATCTTGACCTTAGAACAGGTCAGACATTTGCTAACATACTCCGAAATCGCTCGTTTCATCCCAGGCCACCAATAAAACTCCTTCCGATCCTGGTACATCTTATCGGAACCTGGATGAACATAATAGTTAGACTAATGAACCTCGTCCAGAATCAACTGTCAAATGCTAACCGGACCCCAAATACGCTCAAGGAAGTAAAGAACTCCATCAGTCTTCGGCTCTAACTGCCGAGCTAGACTAAACAATCCCTCGTCCTTAAGACGGCTCTCTGTCATAGCATCCTGTCGTGCCTGAAGAATCTAAGCTTTCAAGATCGTCTTAAGTGAAATAACCATGGAACGGATCCTAACCGGCTTCACCGTCTCCTTGTGACTCAGCGCATCAGCAACCACATTCGCTTTACCAGGATGGTAGCGAATGTCATAGTCGTAGGCGTTCAGTAACTCGACCCAACGTCTCTGTCTCATATTCATCATCTTCTGATCGAAGATGTGCTGAAGACTCTTGTGATCCGTGAACACGGTACACTTAGTCCCATACAGATAGTGTCTCCAAATCTTGAGAGCAAAAACAACGGCTCCCAACTCTAGATCGTGCGTCGTATAGTTCTGCTCGTGAATCTTCAACGGTCGTGAAGCATATGCAATAACTTTCCCATTCTGCATCAACACACAACCCATGCCCTTAAGCGAGGCATCACAATAAACTACGAAATTCTCAGCCCCAACTGGCAGACTAAGAATAGGAGCATCACATAACCGCTCCTTCAACAACTGGAAGACACTCTCCTGCTCAAAGACCCAAACAAACGGCTCGCTCTTTTGAGTCAACTTCGTCATAGGAGAAACGATCCTAGAGAAGTACTCAATAAAGCGCCGATAGTAACCCACGACACCCAAAAATGAACGAATCTCTTAGATGATTTTGGTGCAACCCAACTCTTTACGGCTTCAATCTTGGCAGGATCAACGTGAATACCCTTCGCGCTGACCACGTGGCCAAGAAACTGAACCGCGGGTAACAAAAACTCACACTTCGAAAATTTCGCGTACAATTTCTCCTTCCGCAACATCTCCAAAACTAGGCGTATATGCTCCTCATGCTCCTCACAGCTACGGGAGTAGATAACGATATCTTCAATGAACACGATTACAAATTTGTCAAGGTAAGGACGAAAAATTTGGTTCATCAAGTCCATGAACGTTGCAGGCGCGTTTGTCAGACCAAACTGGAATAACTAGGAACTCGTAATGACCATACCGAGTACGAAAGGCAGTCTTCGTTATGTCATCCTACTGAATGCTCAACTGATGGTAACCCGAACGAAGATCTATCTTCGAGAAGTAACACGAACCCTGAAGCTGATCACATAAATCATCAATGTGAGGAAGGGGATAACGGTTCTTCACCGTCAACTTGTTCAGCTCCCTATAGTCGATACACAATCGCATGGAGCCATCCTTCTTCTTCACGAAGAGAACTGGAGCACCCCATGGAGAGAAACTAGGGCGAACAAAACCCTTATCGACTAACTCATAAATCTGCTTAGATAGCTCAACCATCTCTGAAGGAGCTAAACGATATGGAGCCTTCGCCACCGGCGCTGCCACTGGAAAAAGGTTAATACGGAACTCGATCTGCCGATGAGGAGGAAGTCCAGGCAAATCGTCGGGAAACTCACGAACAATCGGAATGTCATCAATCTTCGTCGTAGAATCCTTCTTCACCAAGTGAGCTAGATATAAGGAACATCCACGGAGAATATACTCTCGCACTTTCAAGCTAGAAATGACCTTGAGGCGTTTCCCGGCCTCGTCTCCCGAATAAGTAGTGGCACACCATCCGGCCTCGGAATACGAATGAATCGCTCGTAGCAAACAATCTCGGTAATATGCGTAGCTAGCCAGTCCATACCCACGACGACATTGAAACTACCAAGTCTCATAGGAATCAAGTCGATAGGAAAAGAAGTATCGGATAAGGTAAGGGAACAATCAAGAAGTATTTTCCTAGCACAAAGGCAACTACCATCCGCTAACTCTACCTCATAAGCACGCACTAATGGACTAGAAGGGCTAGCTACTAAAGGCCTAAAGTCACTAGAAATAAAGCTCCTATCCGCACCAGAATCGAATAAAACATAAGCAGGATGATCATTGAGAAAGAAAGTACCCGTGACAACTGTCGGATCCTGACGTACCTCTGTAGAACCCAAGGCAAAAACTCTGCCCTTGGCGGTATCACCACCGCCACCAAAACTAGAAGTAAGAAGGGGAGTAGAAGAACTGAACTTGGGACACTTATTAAGGTAGTGTCCCTTCTCTCCACATTCATAGCAAGATCCTGGTACGCACCTGCAGAAACGCTCGGTATGTCCGAGTTTTTTGCACCGCTCACAAACCCAGCAAGCAACCTCCGGTGGATGCGCACCACTACACTTCCCCCACCTAGTGTGCACCATGCCTCTCATGTCGAACCATCTCGGCCCGATCCAGTACCGTCAGAACCCGTAACAATAACCTCAGGGCCACCGGATTCAGGACCGGTGCTCGATCCTCCCAAGGACTGTAGTATGGTCTCCTTAAGCTGCGCTACGATATCCGGCATCATGGCAGCCATGTGCTCTGCAAACATCTGACTGAAGTTTGGGGTAGTAGTAGTAGTAGTAGTAAGAGTAGGAGTTGGGTTAGGAGTAGTCGTCCGAGTAGGTGGAATGGTCGATCTCGGCATCGTAGGACGGTCGCGTCGTGCAGACCTCCTAGCAGTAGTAGCGGCTCTCTTAGGCGGCATCGTCTAAGAACGTAAGAGAACGAAAAAGTAAGAAAGTGCAACAAAATATTAGGCCAACAAAATAATCATAAATCAAAGCTTGCAAAAGCAAAGAAAAAACACATAAAGGCCCAAATAAGGAAATTGCGCACATAGGTAAATCAGATAATTCATTTTAAGCCTAAGGTTATAGACTAAGTGATTCGTGTATATGCCACTTAGTTCGCTATAACCAGTGGCTCTGATACCAATTTCTGTCACACCCCGCTCAGACGGAAACCTGAGGTGTACAGTATCAGTATAATCCGAGACATAGGTTACAACATAGTAACATCGAATTAATATAAGAATTTCGAGTTACAATGTACATAAGTTCGAAAATGGTACAAATACAAAATAGACAAATGGATCCTAACAGAACTAGTACAAAGCAAAACAAGTTCTCAGGCAAGATCCATGTAGTCAAATAAGTAGCAATCATCACGTAACCTCAAATCCCTGAAATAGGGTTTAAAAACGACGTCAACATAAAGTTGGTGGGTTATTCGCATTTTTATAAAAACATAGTATTTGAAGATTTTGACCCATTTGAAATATGTTTAAAAGTCAATAGTAAAATAAATAATATCTTGATTTATAAGCAACATAGGATATATGCAACAACCTTAGATAATCATCTACACCTGATCCTTACAATAAAATAAAGGCAACAATAACAAAGGCAACAATAACCCTCTGCTTTAGTGTGTCCAACTAAGGTAGTTACGAGATAAATTTAGCGATCATAATACCCCTGCGCATAGTGAGGGATGAGGGTTCGTAAAACCCATATAGATCTATATATATGTACCGATGGCTCAACTGGAGTTAACAGGTGTTTAAAAGCGTAAATTAGCTTATGAGTGTCGGAAACTCAAAATCAGGAGGATTAAGATCCAACGTCTAAGTGCCCTAGCATAAGACATAAAAGGTCTAAGTATTTATAACGTAGTAGGTTTAGCCTCGTATTAATTAACGTTGTATTAAATATTATAGTTTAGTAGAGTTTAGACGAATAGTATATATAGAATTAAAGTCGTCGAATCCACTGGCAATAAGTCGTATCGAAATGACAAATAAAAGATTTGATATTTCGAGTCGATAATGACTTCTAGAAATATCGATCGTTTAGGTTTATAAATACGATTAGAAAGGAATGATATTCCGAGCCTAAAGTGACTAACAGGAATATCGGTTGAAAGGAGTATTAGATTTAGTCAAAATCAACCAAAGTCAAAGTTAACCGAAATCAAAATCAACCAAAGTCAATATAAAAGATAATTGACTTGGTCAAAAACATCGACTTTATAAAAAAATTACCATGCATCTCTCATTCCATTTTACAGACAAATATCTTCAAAGTATCATTTGTGCATCTTGTGTTCTCAAATCAGTTAATAATTATATAAACTATCGTTATAATATTAAAATTGAAAACTTTAGCACGAAGCAATGAAACCTACTACACCTGATAAATCTACAAATTTATATAAACATTGTCAAAAGAAAAAAGGTTTGTTATTCTTTCGGATTATTTAACTAGTACAAAGAATAAAATATAAAATTAAATATTGAAAAAACAAACTTCATAAGAAATAAGGAACAATTTTTTTGTTGGTGAGTTCTCTTTTTGGTTCTTCTGTATTTTTGTTTAGTCGTTTAATTTTACTACAATCTTACATTAATTATTATAATTATATTTACTTTCTTTTGTTTTTATTTCCACTTTGAGTTTGCCCGATAATGTAAATGAATCTTTTTCATAAGTTTGGTAATTTAAATAAATGAAAATAATAGAGTAAACAAATTGAATAGAATCACAAACTACAATGACTTGGATATTTATTAACGTTAAAAACTTAATTGGAAATAAGGAACACTTGTTTTGTTTATAAGAGCACTATCAACAGGGAGCGTTATCCCCCCCCCCCCCCCCCCCCCCCCACAACACGCCATTATGGCTGGGGGTGGCGTCTTCCTCGGTGTTTTGACGTGGTGTTGCTGCTGCAAAGCCGCTTTATGTTTAATTTTTTTTATTTTATTTTTTTGTTGACCGTTACATGAATAAAATTTTTTTTATTAAATTTTTAAAAATGTAGTCGTTTATGACCGTTATTTATTTATTTTTTTAGTTTTATTATTATTTTTTTCTAAACAACTTACTCAACCATAAACACAAATTATTTATACCAAATCATCTTCTTTCTCTCTAAAAACCACAATCTATTATCCTATTATATCTTAAAAATGGCTTTCAAAATGAATTTGTCAAATTCCGACTCTCCTGACGATGAAACAATTTTCATGATGGCGGCGATGGCCGGAAAGGCTTATTACGATCAAGAGGAAGCTGTCGAAGCTATCGAAACCTCAAACGCTCGGGCTAAAAGAAGATTTATAAGAAGAGATCGAGGTGGGGCAAGCGAACGCCTTATGGCAGACTATTTCAATGAATGTTGCATTTTCACACCGGAGCAGCTCAGACGAAGATATCAGATGAGCAAGCCGCCATTTCTTCGAATAGTCGACGGTATTCTTAACTATTCTCAAATACCTCTTCCTAGTCATTTTAACTATTTTACATCCCGGGTTGATGCTACGCGCAGACCTAGTTTTACCGCTATACAAAAATGTTCATCCGCCATTCGTATTTTAGCATATGGAATCAGTTCCTATGCTTTTGATGAATATCTACACATAGCGGAACCTACATCAAACGAGGCTTTAGATAACTTTTGTAAATGTGTTATGGATTTATATAAAAATATTTACTTAAGAAAGCCAACACAAGAGGATATTCAACGTATTTATGCAAAACATGAAGAACTACATGGGTTCCCTGGGATGCTTAGGAGTATTGATTGTATGCCTTGGGCATTGGATAATTGTCCAAACGCATGGAAGGACCAATACATACGAGGTGATCATGGATACCCAACCATAATGCTTGAAGCGGTTGCCTCGTATGATTTGTGGAATTGGCATTCTTATTTTGGTGTCGCGGGCTCTAACAACGACATCAATGTTTTGAATGTCTCGCCTCTATTTAGGGAACTCCTCCACGACAACGCTCCACCTTCTAATTTCGTGGTAAACAACACTGCCTATGAAAAAGGCTATTACCTCGCGGATGGATTCTATCCAGAGTGGGCGACATTTGTGAAATCATTTTCTCATCCACCAGACGAAAAGAGAAAGAAGTTTAAAAAATTTCAAGAATCTGCAAGAAATGATGTTGAAAAAGCATTTGGCGTGCTACAAGGGCGATTTTGGGTGTTAAAAACTGCCGCAAGATACTACGAGGTAAACAAGTTAAAGCGAGTCATGTATACTTGCATCATATTGCATAATATGATTATAGAAGACAATGCATTTAATATCAGCGACTACGAGGAATACTATACTCCAATACCAAGAGAACAACGAACTTCACACGAAAGGTGCCAACATCAAATCCGAGTAATGAGAGAGATACGAGATCGTGATACACACCATTGTCTTCGAAGCGATCTCGTTGAACACATTGCTAGGCTTCTTGATGACTATCGTTTCAGACGTTGATTTCTATTTATCTATTTAATTATGTATGTTTTAATTACGGTTTTTAAAATTTTAATGTAATCTTGTTAGCTTTATTAATATATTTTGTTTTAATGCAATTAGTTTTTTTTTTTATTATTGAATGTATTAAAAATAATATGAGTAAAAAGGAAAAAGTTGAAAAATAATAATACTGTTGGATCCCAGATTTTTGTGTTATGACGGGGGAGAGGGGGCGGGGAGGGGTTTCTGGTGTTATGTTATGGATGATGTTATGATAACGTGACCATAACACCACCCAAAATGGTGTTATCATTAAGTTATATCTCTTTCGCTCCTTTATATGAGCTAGTTTTGTTTTGTTCTTTATTTCTACTTCATTCTTACATTAGTTATTTCAAATATATTTACTTTCTTTCTATTTGATTTCTCTTTGGGTTTGACCAATAATGTAAATGAGAAAAATAATAGAGTAAACTAATTGAGTAGAATCGAAAACTCCAATGACTTGGATATGTATTAACGTCACACTTTTAGCATTCTTTTTTACATATTTTGTACTCATTCAGATTGTTCTATTATTACTAATGCATGCGAAATAGTCGTGCCACCGGAAGGGATCGATCATAAAAAGTGACAAGAAACTTATGCGAAGGTGCTTTATGAGGAGAAAATGAAGCGAATGGGAGTGATGACTTGTCAAAGATGGAATGACAAGCAATGATAATTTTCTTGGTCTTGAGATTAAGAAACCGATATCCAAGATGGATGAGAGTTTAACCAAGAAATACACATGGGTGATATGATGAGCGAGTCTATGTGGTGGAAAGGAGTATGGATAATAGAGACACCCAAAGGAGCGAAGGTGAGTATGATGTCTTTTTTATGAAACAATTTGTTGAAAGGGATGACATTTTGGAAAGATGTGGAGGGAATGATACCGAGAAGATGTACGCTCACGTGTAAAGCTCCGGCCCAATATTCATGTGGAAGATGGGCATGCAAAAGAAGGGTGCTAACAATATTATTAATGGTTCAAATCATTCGTTTTTACTTGCCATTTATGTGGGACGTATGCACGCGAGTGAATCTACCCGAGCTGTCATGTGTGGCGAAAAGATAATGCATGGATTTGTTGTCAAATTCTCTGCCGTGATCCACTATAAGAAATAGTGCTTTTGCTGACAGACAAAAAGTGTCAGGAAAAGTATAAGAAGTGTTAGGAAAAGATAAATTAGCTTCTCCTTCACTTATTATAAAGAAGCTCCGACGGTAAAGGTTATGGTGACACACCTATCCTGACACATCATATGTCTACATAGCCTTTTGCCTACACCAACTTTTGTGTCAAGAATTGACAATTTCCAGAAAACTTCCATACAGAACTTTTGCAAACACATATTAGAACTTTCAGAAATATCAAATAATAATTTTCAATCTAGTCATAATATAAACATCGCACGCAAATCATAATCCATACAAATCATAATCCATACAAATCATAATTTTCAATCTGATTCTTGTATTTCCAAAAAGTACACAACACAACTCCGCAGCATCACCTTTCAAGTCCATTGAACAATTTGATGAAAGAATCCTACAAAGAACATCTGCAACAGCAAGTGCTCCTGATGGGTTATCACTTAATAGTCTAACTAATGCAGCAATAGCAGCATGTTGCTCCTTTTCAAACCCAGTATTTAAAACTTCCACCAACGGCTGAACCGCATGCCGAGCAGAATCTGCATTTCTAATATGATCAGCACATAATAGATTTTCCAGTGCCTTTGCAGCGCTATATCTTGCATTCCTTCCACCCATTCGTAAGGCTATAAGCTGGCTCACAGCACCAAAAGAAGCCTCATGTCTACATATCTCAGCAGTGCTAAATAGGAGGCCTAATAAATCGGTAGCAGCTTTCTCTGTGGCTTCTTGTGGGCCAAGTGAAAGATACTTTGTTAACGCTTCCAAAGCACCAGCTTCTACCATAACAATCTTATTTGAGGGGCAGTCGTTTCCGAGTTGAATTAGAATCCCAAGTGCAAGAAAAGGTGCACCAGGTCGATCGGGAATTGGTTTGAGTAAATCAACAAGAGCTGGTATTGCCTTTCTAGAAGTAGCACCGACCCTGATGTCATCGACTCTAAACAACCTCTCTAGAGAAACTTGTTCTGGATAAGGAACCAATGAGAATTCTTCTGATAACTCGAGAAGATGGTGTATATCAGCATCTGCACAGCCAAGTAATGAAATGAGACCGACTGAAGCCCCTGAGTTAGCAACAGATAAAAGGGTTCCCCTGCTTCCGTTGCAGACCAGGCTTTCCATAGCTTGTGCAGCAAAGTACCTATTAGCTGACTCATCTGACCTCAACAAACTAGCAAGGGTCGGTATAGCTTTTATTGTCGCGTTTGCACGTATGATGTCTCTATTTTGAAACAGAATTGCTAGTAGTAGTGCACATATCCAGATGCTACTATCCTCATTAACGTCAAACTGCATGAAGCACATATATTAAATATTAAAACGACACATGAAAACTTTGATTTAACAGTATTTCAAGAAGTCAGGCAAGGGCCTAACAAAAACACTTAAATCATTCAGATATTTGCAATCACATCTTTGATTTAACAGTATTTCAAGAAGTCAGGCAAGGGCCTAACCTTCTAGACCATGGCTCATGATCGACCTTTTTTTTCTTGTTATTGCCAGTCTCAAAATGAAAGAATGGCTTCAAAACAGAGCCATCTTTCAAAATCTTGGGGATTGCAATGCCGTCAAAACCATCACCAATCCTCGACCCTAAATGGAAAAGGTTGTCATCTTTATCCAAACCAAACTTAAATTATATAAATAGAGTTCAGAAACAATAGTTACACGTAATAAATTACTAAAAGTACCATAGAGATGATCACCAAGTTAATGATCTCCTTATGAGTGCTACGTTTTGGAATTGTTTTTGTCGACTGCAAAAAAGTAAAAAATTCAGTGTTAGAATTTTTAAATTATCCAGAAACATTATGGTTAAGGAAAACGTGGAAACTTTAAGCAAAACACGACTAGTTAGTTAATATTATTCCAGATTCCATTCCATAAGAGATTAGCCGCACACGAGTTTTCTCTTAAGTGAAGTAGGAAAAACACAAGTTATGTCAATACTATGCAACTTATGAGGCATTATACAAAACATTTTATTGTCAAACCTAATACACGTGCCAACAAAGGAATATCCTCTAACATCTGTATAGCTTTAAAACCAATACCATAAAGATCTTTAGCTAGAGATTCTGGATTAGGAAAATTCTCATAAAACGTTATAGCTATGAAATGTGATGAAATCCACTTTAAGATATGATTGATTTTTATACACAATTACAAATGCAACGCAATGCACATGATCAAATATGAACAATATTATGAACTTTTAGATGTTGTAAGCTAACAAGCATATTTGATGCAATAAGTTGCGCCTATGTCTGAGTTTAAGAGCCACAATTTACTACTACAAGTCCTAAGAAACTAATCATTTACCTTAATATAAGAATACTCAAAAGAGCTGCAACTTCTTTTTAATTGTTTAAGCACCATTTAATCTTCATAATAATAGTTGATTCTAATATCAACGAACATATAAGATAAGGCTTTCATCAGAATAACAATTTTATTGACTAGAATTAGGATTACCTACAACACATTTAACTTTGTAATCAAACAACTAATTAGGTCATAAACTTGAGGTTGAATATCAAATTCACATTGTTTTTCAGTACTGATTGATCGATTCAACTAAAATTAGGATTACATAGATAAAAAGGATTTAGAGATTAATGAAATTGAACCTTTCTATTCACGTTAATGTGAAGATCGTCGGAGTGTTCGGTGGCAAAGACAGTTATACAACTCGGAAGGTTACCTTACGGATAGAGGAGACTCTGCGTATGACCGAGAGATCTGTGGCTGACCGCTGACCGGAGAATCTCGCAACTGACGGTAGCGGTGCGGAGGCCGAAAAAGGTGTGATTAGGCGGCGAAGGTGAGGTTTGGAGAGAGGGAGTGTTAGGTCCAACGATGTAGTGGTTACCGGCGATGTGGCGGTTAACAGCGATGTGGCGACTTCCGGTGATGTTGAGGCTGCCAGTGATGTTGCGGCTGCCGATGATGTTGCGGCTGCCGGTGATGGTGGCGTTGTACGGTTGACCGGAGATTGCAGAGCCGGCCGGCATTCGCCCAGAGAGAGGGGATGGTAAGGGTTTTTATTTGGAATATGTGTGTGGCGCGATAAACAGGGGCCTTTATTTTTTCAATTTTATGTTTACTTTAATTAAAAACTTTTACCAACTCTCTCTTCGGTCAAGAGAAGTCCAAAAATTTTCCTTTATTGACTTATTTTTCATTTCAGTCACAAAAGATGTAAGTCAGTAAATGGCGTTTAGGTTGTAGTGTTATGTGTATAATATGAATTAGTATTGTTCGTGCATAAAAATGTGATAGAAAATTATATTGTTCACACTTTATGATGTGATGAAAATATATATTTTTTCTTTCATATTTAAAATTGCGGACATTTTTCTTCACAATTATAAATGTTCTTTTTCTTTTTAGCTTTTCTTATCTTCACAATTATATATGTATTAAAAGTTTACACACATAAAATTGTGAACACCATACATTTTTTGTTCACACCTTCATATACCGCGAAGAAAAAAGCGTGAATAATTAACAATTTTGTTGTAGTGTTGGCTAGGTTTTTGGGCTCGGTTTGAGTTGGACCGGCACAACTTAGTTTTTAGGTTCGATTTGTGTTGGACCAATCCGATTCGGTTTTCGAGTTCGGTCCAATCGATTTTGATTTCCTCTAAGTAAACTATACAATTCACTACACTTATTGGAATATTTATATAACTGTAAGGATATGCGTACTTTTGCTAACACTTTTTTAAAAGTATAAGCAAAACACTAGACTTTTACTAATACTTTATAAAATGTGTAGATAAAATTGTACATCTCCCTACACTTATCGGAAAATGTAGATAAGTGTAAGGATATGCGCACTTTTGCTAACATTTTTTTAAAAGTATAAGCAAAACACTAGACTTTTACTAATAATTTATAAAATGTGTAGATAAAATTGTACATCTCCCTACACTTATTGCAAAATTTATATAAATGTAAGGATATACGTACTTTTGCCAACACTTTTTTTAAAGTATAAGCAAAACACTATACTTTTACTAATACTTTATAAAATGTGTAGATAAAACTTCATATATCCTCACACTTATTATAATATGTAATCAAAAGTTACACTTTTGCTTACACTTTTCATATTGTGTGGATAAAAATTAAGCTATGCTTATAGTTTTCTTATAAGTGTAAGGATATGTGTACTTTTGCTAACACTTTTTATATGTGTCATTAAAAAAAGTATCAACAAAAGACCTTTTTCTTGTAGTGATAATATAATAATATGATAACATTATTTGGAGAGGTTAACCACAAATTCTCCAAAGAGCAATTTTAGGGATCAAAAAGACCATTTTTTAAACCATTTTTACGATAGTGATGGTAATTTAATATAAACTCATTTCGTTTCTCAGCGGTTCATCCTTAAATAATTCGTGTTCCCGTTTACACAGAACTAAGAATAAGATAATAACAACTATGCCAGCTAGATTAACCGAATATAAAAAAAATATATTCTTCAATAATTTATACCTTTGCCTTTTGCATGATTTATGCCCCACCTACCTGTATCATGAGAGTGAGTAACATTAATATATTAGCTCTCTAGTAAGAAGCTAGAGGGAACAAGATGATATGTGGGTGGCTAGAACAAATAATCCAATTAAATTTAACGCGTTTAGATTTAATCTGAGACCCAAGAGTAAGAAAGAAGCATTGATTGAATTTTGGATTGATACTTGGCCTAAGAACGGAAATTTAGCCCAAAGGTTTCCTTGTTAATATGCTTTAGAAATTGAATTTTTTTTGTTTTAAGTGACAAGTTCATTCATAATGGTGATGCTTCTAATAGAAGGGGAGGGGACTTGATAGACCGGGCTGGGAATGATATAACTAGCTCTTTTAGAGAGGCAGTTTGAGATGTCATTCTCACATGAGTTGGATTCATGAAGTTCATTTGTGTAATATCTCGCATTTTTTAGCTAGTAATTGTTACCGTTTATCTCTATTTATATTTGCTTTGGTTTTGACCCATTGATTTTACTTGTGATTATTCACGTTTATTGTGATTGTCGTGTTTTATATTATATGCTGCTTCGTCCTCCGTGACGAAAGCGTTTTAGTTTACCTAAGTGTCGATAAGTTAGTATTTTCGCATAATGAGTTACGGTGTTTATGCCTTAAATATAGTTTAAGATTAACGTTAATCATATACAAAGTTGGTCTGTTAACAAAAAGATAACAATCATCCGTCTAACTTATGATTTCCGTTCTCAGAAATCGTCGGTTGAAATTCGTAAAATTTTTGTAAGCCTTATGGACACTGCGTCGCAGCAGCCTTAAGTTGCGACGTAGTGACCTGGTTGCTAAGTCTCGCCGCAGTGACCCGATTGCTAAGTTTCGCCGCATTAACCTTTTAGATGTGACGCATCAACCTGGGTGCACACGTACTGTGCCGTAGTCACTATGGACTGCGACGCAGTGTGGCGTTCGAGTCAAAAAATTAAAAACGCATTTTTCTTACATTTTGAGATCCACAATCCCACTTTCACGTGATTTTGGTCTGGATTCTCCCCAAAATGGGTTGTTTGACCATAAGACTAGATCTAAATCCATCTTCCAACCCTTTCTCTTTCCATTTTTAGTTTTTACATCTCTTTTCACATTTTCTCTTTCATTTTCACCAACTCATTTCTCTCAAAATTTCCAGAGATTATTAACCTAAAACCATACATATTCAAGTGAGTTTTCAAGCTAGAAATAGTTTTCTATCATCTTCTACCATTATCCCTTTGATTTTCTCCAACTTTTGGTAAGTAACTCTTCATGAAAACTCCATTTTCCTTACTCTTTTCTTCCCCTTATATTAAGAGATTTCTAACACACATTCGTTTATGTGGAATACAAGGTTCTTCCACCACTTTCACTCTTTCATTTTCAAGATTCCATTCACCACCTTTATGAGCTCATCCTGAGTTTGGTAAGAAATCCTCCATCAATTCTCTATTTTCTTTCTTTTTATAAGTTTTAATCTAATGGTGGATTTTATTTGTGTGTTGGAGCCGGTTTTCTCACCTCCCCCAACATAGAAGTTCACTTTTCCGGATTCATTCTCGTATTCTTCGTCTTGGTATTTGTAGATTTTGCGGATGTCTTCGGTATTTCCTAAGCTTCCATTCTTATCTCTTATGTTTTCTTAATTTTCGGTAATTTGTGCAAGTAACCTATAAAATAGTTTAAAATGGAAGAAAACATATTATTTTCACTAAGATTACTTAATAGCTTCATATTATAAGTTATTGAAAATTTATGACATAAAAATATATGAAAATGTATTCTTGAATCTCATGATATATTATGACTAATTAATATGTAAAAAATACATAATTGGTATATATAAAATCTTGTAAACATGTGTAATACATAATATAACATTTTTGGACATAATACTATTATTTTTAAAGCTTATCATAAAACATAAATTACGTAAAACGTTTAAATTAAGAAACTGTTTTTGGCTCCAATGCGCCGCAGTAAACGTTTTCTGCGCCGCAACGAGTGCAGAACGAGCTTACTGCGCCGCAGTAGTGATTCAATGCGCCGCATCTATGACTTCAGTACGTTTTCAAGCTGTTGGCAATACTTGGACTGTGTCGCAGTGATGTATTGGTATACCGCATTGAGCTTCAGAACACAAATACTACATATTTTGGATAACTAAAAACATGTATAAGTATGTATTATACGTAAAAACAGTAACTATTAATAAATAGATGTCTTTGGACTCAAAAGACGTAATCGCAATCATAAACATAATATTTATTATTATGATATTCCCTAAACATATATATTTTTTGATATATATATATATATATATATATATATATATATATATATATATATATATATATATATATATATATATATATATATATATATATATATATATATTGTGGGTTCATTTAGGAACCATTAAATATTTAGGAACCATTAGGAACCAATATTCACCAGTGTATATATATGATATTCACCAGTGTATATAAAACATATGTATATATATATATATATACACTGGTGAATATTATATGTATATACACTGGTGAATATTATATGTATATATACTGGTGAATATCATATTAAATATACACTGGTGAATATCATATATATACACTGGTGAATATTGGTTCCTAATGGTTACTAAATATTTACATGGTTCTTAAATGAAACCAACTATATATATATATATATATATATATATATATATATATATATATATATATATATATATATATATATATATATATATATATATATATATATTTTAACTTATTATGTTGTTTAGATAAATTGTTAGATTTGCCTTGCTATAGATGGATAAAATACACTTATTTTGAAAACCAAATCCTTTGATTCTTCGAACCAATATGGATTTATAACTATAGACCACTCCCTTTATTCCAAAGTAAATACCGATTATGATTTATGATTTTATATTCAATTTTAGAATTTTGTCATCATCTCACACTCCACCAATTAAAGATTACCTTTACCCGGTAAAACTTTTTTCGGGTACTTAAAATTAAAGGTGGACTAATGGTAATGTTGACATTATCAAATTTTTTGGTCAAACGTGTTTAAAAACTTTTACCGATGACAACTCATATATGTAATGTAATAAAATCTTTGTAAGTACTAATTATTAGTTTACCACTAAAATCAAATTATTAAAGGTTTAAACATCCATTAACTTCTATTAACTTTTTTTAGGATGAGTTACGGATTTAAATAATCTTCGTGAAAGAGAAAAACTAGACTAGGTTGGTTAATCAATAAAGATCCATTTCAAAAGTTCATTTTAGTCTCTAATTGATTTAGCCTCGATAAACGTAACACTCAACTGAGTTGTTGTTTGGTAGAAGTATGTAGATTTTTCGGTCAATGAGTAAAAATGATTTAGCATCTATCATTGTTTTATTATAAAAGGATAATTTAGAGTCTATCATTACATATTGTTTTCCTGTAATTATAAATGTAAAAAAGAGCATTTATCCTTCAAAACATATTGTACCTATAAATTGGTTGCCGGTTCAAGTTCCTATTGACAAATAATCACAACTGGTTGTATAGGTTTCACATGTACAGTTTTTGTTTTCATAAATATCAAATCTCATATTAAATGAACGAGTCATTGGCACATAAAAATGTAAGATAGCCTTGTACACTCGTATTAATATCTCTAGATTTAATAGGTATTTGTGTAAGCTTATTTAATGGGCTTAAGCTTATATAAGATAAGTAGCTTATGATTTATGAAGTAAAAGATTATAAATATTTCATCATGATGGGTCTCTTGCAATGCTTACTGTGGATTTCTCGAATGCATTTAACCTTGTGGATAGATCGGCATTACTCCACGAGGTTAGGGTGAAGTGTCCCTCTATTTCTTTGTGGGTAGATTTTTTATATGCGCAGGCATCAAGATTGTATATAGGAGACACATATCTGGTCTGCCACTGGGGTGCAACAAGGCGACCCGTTGGGACCTCTTCTTTTTTCTCTTGTATTGCACCCTCTTTTACATAAGATCAAAGATAACTGCAAGCTTCTTCTTCATGCTTGTTGTCTTGATGATGGAACCGTTATTGGAGATTCAGAAGAGGTTGCCAAAGTGTTAGACATTATAAAGGTGAGTGGTCCAGGTTTGGGTCTTGAACTTAATATTGAAAAAACAGAGTTATTTTGGCCCTCATGTAACGGTATGAAGCTTCGTGATGGTTTATTTCCTGGCGATATTCGGAGGGCATCATCGGGTGTGAAGCTTCTTGGGGGGGGGGGGGGGGCTGTTAGTAGAGACACAAATTTTATTAGTGGGTTGGCTATGAGAAGAGCTGTGAATGTTGTTGATTTAATGAGTATTCTTCCACGGTTACATGACCCGCAGAGTGAGCTTCTTTTACTTCGATCATGTATGGGTATTGCCAAACTCTTTTTCGGTTTAAGGACTTGTCAACCTGAACACATGGAAGAGGCGGCCTTGTTTTTTGACAAAGATTTGCGTGGGTCAATCGAGAGTATAGTGGTTTGTGTGGTGGACCATTCTTTGGAGACTTACAGTGGCGACTTGTGTCTTTACCAATTCGATTTGGTGGTTTGGGTTTGTACTCGGCAAAATTGGTTTCCTCATAAGCTTTTGTAGCCTCGAGGGCCCAATCTTGGGTGCTACAAGACCACATATTACGTGACAGTGGCATATGTGGTATGGATGATGATTATGTTTCTGCTTCGGCTCGTCTTCGTGATACGCTTCCAAGCTTTGATTTTAGTGGGTTCACTAATAAGGACACCGTCCCCTCGAAACCCCAACAAACACTGGCGAATGTCCTTTTTAGTGATTTGGTCAAGAATATGGAAGTTTACTTTGACATGACTATGAGGCAGAAAGCGGTTTTTGAGTGTGTACGCGCACCGCATGCTCAGGATTTTCTACTAGCTATTCCCATAGACGGGCTTGGTCAACATATGTCAGCAGGTGAAATATCGCACTAATCTTAAGTATCGTCTTATGATTCCATTATTCCCGGTTGATGTGATATGCCCTGTTTGTCGCAAGGCATGTTTGGATTCCTTTGGGGAACACGTGGTTCATTGTAAAGAGCTCCCGGGATTCAAATACCGACACGGTATGGTTAGAGACGTCCTCTTTGACATATGTAGACGTGCCGGGATCTCCGCCAAGAAAGAAGCACCTGTAAACTTTTTAACAGACCCGTCGGATGGAAAATCTACACTTAGACCGGTCGACGTTTTGGTTTTTGGATGGGTTGGAGGGAAACATGCGTGTGTGGATCTGACCGGGGTTTCTCCTCTCGTGGGGTTACGTAGTAGCGGTTTTACAGCGGGTCAGGCTGCTTTGAAGGCCGCTTCAGGCAAAGTGACAAAACACGAGAAAGCATGCATTGAAAATCAACACGTGTTTATTCTCTTTGCTTTTGATACCTTCGGTTTCCTTGCACCGGAGGCGGTAGAGCTACTCAGTCAAGTTCAACGGATAATGCATAGCAATGTTATGACTCCTAGACGTTTTGATGTAGTTTTTAAACGTATTGGCTTTGCAATCTAAAAAGGGTTAGCGGCGCAGCTTGTTGTCTGCTTGCCTTCTGGTCACTTTGTAAAAAAAAAAAAAAAAAGTGTTTGCCTTAGCTTATTAACTTATCATAGAAAAAAGGAGAAAAATCTTACATAAGCTCATAAGCCACAAATTTTGGACTTATGAAAACACCCTTACATAAGCTAATAAGCCTAAGCTAATAAACTTAAACAAACACTAAAAAGGAGCTTATATAACTTACATAAGCTAATTAAGCTAATAAGCCCCTTACATAAGCTCAAACAAACACCTCCTTACAAGGCTCGAGCTTCATTTTGAAGATCTGAGTTTTCAAATTACACTTTCTCCGATTTGAGTTGTGTAGCGTCAAGATATTTTTTCTAAGTCGGAAACATGTTTCCTAGATTGATATTTTTTTCTTTAATTTTTTACACACGCTGCTCCGGTGCTTTATGTCCATGTAACTCATTAGCACACTCGTGCACAACATTGTTGCTAGCTATGAGATTTTTTACAAACGCTGGTCCGGTGCTTTATGTCCAGGTAAACAAATATCTCACTACAAGAGTAAAGGCCTTTGGCGACGAACCTACGTCGACGACAAAAAATCGTCTCTAAAGGCCCGCTAAAAGAAAAATTAAATCAACTTTTTGACTTTGTCAGACATAGGCCTTTAGCGACGACTCTTTGGCGACGACATTTACCTTTAGCGACGACACTATTTCAATTAATTAACTAAAAACATTAATAATTTCTACCAAATCCCGCCAAAAGCTACGGCGACGATTTGTCGTCGCCGTAGGTGTATCTGACATATTTATTTAATTAATAAATAATTAAATGTTTATTTAAATAATTTATAAAACATTAAAATAATAATTAATTAAAAATAATAATTAATTAATTACTTAATTAATTAATTAATTAATTAATTAATTAATTATAAAATCACATTTGAAAAAGTTAAAGTGGGTCCCGCCATCGTCGCTAAAGGTTATGAGAAATCGTCGCCAAACACCTTTCTCGATGAACCTACGGCGACGACCATTCGGCGACGACAAATCGTCGCTAAAGGCCTTTAGGGACGATTTTTTGCCTACAACGACGATTTTTTGTCGTCGCCGTAGGATCGGTTTCTTGTAGTGTCTTCGTGTATCTTGTTTTCTTAAATCGGTAAATTAAATAAGCTATCATTATATTAATAAATTGAAAACTTTAGCACGAAGTAATACACCTAGTACGAATGAAAACTGATAGAATAAACTAACGAATAGAATCGCAAACTAGGGTGACTTAGATATTTATTAACGAAATGCTTTAGCGTTCTTTTTGAATATTTTGTATTCATTCAGATTATTCTATTATTACTAATGCATGTGAAATAGTCAAGCGAGAGTGTTTTATGAGGAGAAAATGAAGTGAACGGGAGTGATGACTCGTCAAAGATGACATGACGAGCAATGAAAATTATCTTGGTGTTGAGACTAAGATACCGATATCTACGGTGGTTGAGAGGGTAACCAAGAAATACACATGGGTGGTACGAGGAGCGAGTCTATGTGATGGAAAGGAGTATGGATAAGAGAGTCACCCAAGGTGCCAAGGTGGGTATGATGTCTTTTTATAAAACAATTTGTTGAGAGGGATGAAATTTTGGATAGAGGTGGAGGGAATGATACTAAGAAGATGTACAAACACGTGTAAAGCTCCGACCCAATTCAAAAGAAGGGTGGTAACAACATCAATGATGGTTCGAATCATTCGTTTTTACTTGCCATTTTTTGGGTCGTACCCATGCAAGTGAATCGAAAAGAGATGTCATGCATGGCCAAAAAATAACGCACTGATTTGTTATCAAATCTCTGCCATGATCACACTCAAAGGCTCGAATTTCATACTTAATTTGACATCATGAACATATGAACAAAAGTGTACGATCTTTGAGAACTCATACTTTCTATGAAGGAGGTAAATCCCGAGAATATGAGAGAAGTGATCTAGAAACATGACATAGTATTTCATGCCACTAATGCTACATATTAGAGAAGTAAATGTGAGAATGAATAATGTCAAATATATGAAGATTCATCTATAGGCTTGAAATAATTAAAAGGAAGTTTAATTTGTTTTCCTAGTTGTCATGAACGAGATATGGTAGGGGTTTTGCCTTTATGACATGATATTAATTTTTTTTTTACATGGGGATCTCAAAACCTTTTTATCATAATGACCTAAATGTTGATGCCATGGATATTGACTTTGAGCAACAAAGACATAAGTAGAAGCAGTGTGGGAAAAGACTAGAGACCGGATATAAATCACTAGTACGATCACATCGGAGGAGGAGTTACCAGGCTTTTAGAGAGGTTAACCACCAAAGCTCCAAAGAGCAATGTCAAGGATTAAAAAGACCATTTTTATACTAGTGATGGTATTTTAACGTAAAGTCTAAGTAAATTCATTTCGTTTCTCATTAGTTCATTAATTTCAATGTAGAATTGAAATGTTTTTGTGAGAGAGGGAGCTTAATAAGGAAGATCCGTAAATGTTCAAATATATCATACATAGCTTCGTTGGGGCTTAATTACAAACCGACCGCGTCTAATGTTATCATATGCCATATATAATCCGTGTTCTAGTTTATATAGAACTAAGAATATGATAATAACAACTATGCAAGCTAGGCTAATCGAGTTTAAAAAATAAATATTAGGCAATTATTTAAACTTTTCCGTTTGCATGATTTATGCCACCTACAAGATGAAAGTAAGTTTTTTTTTTTAAAGTCAATATATTAGCTCTCTAGCAAGAAGTTAGTGGGAACAAAGAAATTGTGATACAATGGAACAAGATGATATTGGATCGCTAGCCCAATCAATCCAATTTTGTTTAACGCGTTTACATCTATTTGAGATTCACGAGTAAGAAAGAAGTTTCGATTGAATTTTGGATTGATAATTTAATGGAACGGAAATTTAGCCCAAGGGTTTCCTCGTTTATATGCTTTGGAACGTGAAAAAAGTTTTGTTGTAAGTGACAAGTTTTGTTGTGTTCTAGTTTACATAGAACTAAGAATAAGATAATAACAACTATGTAATTAAAGATCAAAAAATCATCATAACTGGTTTTATAGGTTTCACATGTACAGTTATTGTTTTCATAAATATCAAATTTCAGATTAAATGAGCTACAATTATACCGAGTCATTGACACATAAAGATGTAAGATAGCCGTGTACACTCGGTATTAATTTCTCTACATTTACAAGGCTCAGGCTTCGTTTTGAAGATCCAATTTTTCAGATTATGCTTTCTCCGACTTGAATTAAGTAGCGTCAAGATCTTTTTTCACATGAACCAATTGACTTTCCAAGTCAGAAACATGTTGCCTATTTTTTTCTTTGATTTTCAACAAACGCTGTTCTGGTGCATTATGTCCAGGTAACTCATTAGCACAGTCTCGACCACAACATTGTTGCTAGCTATGAGACTGTTATTGATGCACCTTTGACGATTTTTAGTAACTCTGCATTTTCATGTTTAAGATCAGTAACCATGAGCCAAAATGGATACATATTCATAAAATATTCATTGTTTTTCACCTTTTAACTACATAACACATTACAACCTTCAAATTATTAATGTTTTTGTAAACCACAGGTTCGAAGGTTAAAATCAAAACTGAGAAAAAGTGTTGTCAGGTCAAACCCCATGACGATTATGATGTATAGTGCAAATAAGAGTTTAATATTACATAAATAATGTTACCTGCATAGTGATGTTGTTACAAGAAAGAAATTAAATTTATATCTACAATATTTATTCATTGTGTGGTCGACCATCAATCAGTGGCGAAAAATATTTAATGTGTCTTTTATGCCATAATTATCAAAGTAAACGGATTGCTCTGATCTGTTGTGACACTAGTTTTCTGACTATAACTCTGAGAGCAATCTGTTTACATTGATAATTATGGCATAGAGGTGACAAAATGGGAAAGTACGGCGGGTTTGACACACCATCACTTTGTGTCCATTTTCTTTCTGACATTAATGTATCAAACATGATTATAAAACTACATTATTGAAATAATGACCAAACCTTTTTTAATAAAACATCGAGAGATGTTGCCGTTTGTCTATGGCCAAATGTTCACTTGTGCAACGCATTTGTCTCGTTGACCCGTTTCCCAACCCGCCCACTTCACCACATCTAAGTCGATGAGTCAAGATCTAACACCCTTAACCATGCATAAAATATTAACAAAACCAAAAATAAAATACCTTAAAGATTCGCTAATCGTCATTTAGGAAATTTACTGTTTGATCAAGTGAAATTTGCTAACTTCCCATAATGCACTCTTTCTTCTCAAAGATCTTTCCACTTCACCAAAAGTTTTCCATACAAGGATCCACTTGAAAATCATTGTTGTATATGAACATTAAATGTATGTAATACCTTTTTGATATTATAGAATGATAAAACCCCTTATTTATTAATATAGAGATTATAATGTTAACCTAATCTTCATAAACCATAATGGACCCAAACCCACATATATTATCTAATACTCCGCGGCTGTTCGAACGTCGAAATCGCGACAGCTCGAACTGGATAACAAACTGTAACTATAAAATAAAGATAAAGAAATAAAAGTAAAATAAACAAAGACAGTAGAAGCTTGAGATCCGGTTTGGCAGATCTGTTTGATTCTTGATAACTTTGAACTTCATATTTGACTTTCTGATGATTTTAGCCGGTTGTAGAAGAAAAGAAAAAGGGAATTTACGGCTTTAGGCGGTTGTAGAAGAAACTAAAAGGTTAATTTAACCGTTTGTTAGACGGTTGTAGAAGAGAAACAAAAGAAAAAAGGTTTTTTTTTTTTAGGGTTTCGAACCTAGTCAAGCTAGGTGGCTCATCCCCACGCCGATTTAGGTTTGAAGGGTGGCATAGAAGCTAGGTCTGAGGATCAGACCTGCTCTGATACAATATTATATACTTAATGTATTGAGATTACAATGTTAACCTAATTTCTATAAACCCTAATGGACCCAAACCCACATATCGGGTTTGGGCTTATTATCTAATAGATGAGTATGACACACTTCACCGATTTTACACAATACTTGCACAACCATGTCTCTAGAGGGAGAGTTGGTTTTTTGATACATTTTGTTTGACCAAATGAATGCATATTAAATCTTTATCACCGCAAATTAATTACACAACGAAAACTGATATACACTACCTTTGGAAAAGACCTTGGGCATCCTTCACATGACAATAGGTCTCCATTTTGTTCAAATGCTTTCAACAAAAAAAACATTCTCGGTTGTCACATTTTCGGAATTCGGGTTTAAAGTGATTTTCTTCATTTACAAAGAGGAACATACAGTTCCACGTTTGGTTAAACCTTATCCGTTGTCGGATGATGACCGTATCACATTAAATCTTTAATGTCATAAGGTCATCATCCGGCAACTGACAAAGTTTAACTAAACGTGGAAGTGTATGTTCCTCTTTGGAAATGAAGAAAATCACTTTAAATCTGAGTTCCAAAAATGTGACAACCAAGAATGTTTTTTTTGTTTAAAGCATTTGAATAAAATGGAGACTTATTGCCATGTGAAAGATGCCTAACGTCTTTCCCAAAGGTAGTGTATATCAGTTTTCATTGTGCAATTAATTTGCAGTGATAACGATCTAATATGTATTCATTTGGTCAAATAGAATGTATCAAAGAACCAACTCTCCCTCTAGAGAAATGGTTGTGCAAGTATTGTGTAAAATCGATGAAGTGTGTCACACTCATCTATTAGATAATAAACACAACCCCGTGTAATCTCAAAATTATTTTTTAACATTTTTTTACTTATTTTTTCTTAAAGTTATTTTATAAAAAACATGTTCCAACTTTTAAATATTTCCTTAATTAAGGTTAGTGGGTGTAGAGATGACCAAAGTATAAATAGTTAGTAATGAAGGGATAAGTTCTTTATTTTATGCTTACCTATATACCATTGTCGGAATGAAATAACCTCGGGTTACCACAACTACAATAGCGTTGCAATGATCCTGTTACAGTTAAAACAGCAACATAAATGGTTAATGATTTAAGCTTCGTGAATCTCAAACAAGTCAGCTGAAAAGTATAAAAGTGGAATGTGTCAGCTTATTTCATAATATATCACCCCTTTCCAATATATCTACCAATAAAAGATAACAGAATCATTGAAATAACACAATTATCTTGGGGATGTTAACCGATTATATTTAACAGTAATTTATCCACATTTTGTAAGATTTTAACTACCTTGTGAAGATCTGAATTTTCAGCTTTTGAATTCTTCAAGTGGAGTTTTGAATTACGTTCTCCACGTTTGATGTTTTCTTCTTCCATTTCAAATAAACGACCCTCCAATACTTCCAGTTCAAGAAACTCAACAGCAAACGTGTGACTCAACTTTGTCACGAGGCACAACGGGATTATTTCTTTAAATGCATCATTTTTCTCCTGTTCAAAAAGTAATTAGAATTGATCGAGGCATATTAAGAAATCCAAAGTTGTTCATATTTTGAATAAAATGTAGTCATATATTACAAGATGTAAATCATAGATATGATCAGGTCCCCTTATTGATAACCATCAATTCATCATTAAAAAAACAAAGAGAAAGCACCATCTGGTCCACCTCATCAAACAACAAAGAGAAAACTACGGATTACAACATAAAAGATCTAAACCATATGATCTTGAATTTACGTAATTACAACATAAAAGATCTGTAAATTTAATCAGGAGTTATTTATAGTTAAAAACCCATTTTCACAAAAAAAAAAAAAAATTCATGCTATAATAACAAAAACCCATTTTACAAAAAATTTAGTGATAAAAGATATAAAACTTTTGCCCCAAATGAACAACATGGATGGTGTTCTATCTTCATACCACGGCTGGTTTTATCGATGATTAACCTTCAGTATCCAAAGGAGTGACAGATTGCTTGTGAAAAATATTTGAGACAGAAATAGGGTTTATAGCGAATTCTACGGCGATGGTCTATATTTTACGTATTAAGAAGTACCTTATATAACACAGGATAATTAACTATTAAACCCTAATAAATTGAAATTTTGCAAATTTGGATTCATAAAAGGGCCTAAGCCCATGACATAACATTTTACCTCACAAGTTAAAACCTTATACAAAAATTAAATTGTGTATTATTCATTATAGCTATAAATCTAGAAATTGTTAATTGCCGGTGTGCTTTTTGTTGATTTAACTTTGTTTTCTCATTGACATGAGTTAAAAATTAATTGTTCGATAGACTTTCACATTAATAAAAATTTTGTCTTGTTTAATATAATTGCGGTCGATCTGTATTTTCCGTGTTATTATTAACAAGAGAATATTTAGAAAGCTAACCCGATTTTTTTTTAGTTATTTAACTACTTGAGATTAGAAATAGCATTACCTTATGTAGCGCGGCTTGGATTAGATCCTTTTATATGGTTGTTTAAGGTTTACGTGGGTTGAGATAACCCTATATGCCGATAAGCAATAGCATTCATTACCTTTACAGAAAATTTATCACCCTCTCATTCCAGGGCCGACCCTGGGCCTGGGCCAGCAGGGCAACCGCCCAGGGCCCATCAATTTTAGGGGCCCAATTTCCCTTCAATCCCTTTCATAAACCTAGACTTCCTGCCAAATTTTTTTTTTTAACGTTAATATTGGGAATTTGGGATTTGCCTCACGTCACTGAGTCACTGTCGTCTGCCTATTTGACTTCCTTACTGCAATTGCCGATTTGCTGGATAAGATTTGGTTGCCGAATAAGATTTGTCGGCGTCGCTAGCTTTGATTTTGCCGACAATTGCTTTGTATCAGGTGTTAAACTTCCTGTCTTCCTTTCTATTATTTTGTTTAATTGAATAATTGTTAATAATGAATTCTAAAAAATATTTATCGGGTAGCCAAAAAAGAAAGAAAAGGGAAGAAATCGAAAAGGAAAAAAAATCTTTAAGAGGTTCAATGGATAAATTTATTAGAAAGACAAGTCCTTCGAATGATTTGAATGAACAACCTAACACAAATATGGATGAAAGTAATGATGAAACTACTTTAGATGACACTACTTTAGATGATAATGTTAATATGAAAGAAAGTGAAGAACAAGAAGATATTTATGATCCTAGCTTTTGGAATAATGTTGATAATAAGTTAAGGGATATTTTAGTTGAAAAGGGGCCGATAAGAGAATTTAAAAATGACTATCCCAAGAATAAAGATAAAAGACATTGTTCTTATATTCATTTTACTAGAAAATTAAGTAATGGAGAGTCAAGTGATCGAAAATGGTTAATTTACTCGAGTCGTGTAGATAAAGTGTTTTGTTTTGGTTGTAAATTGTTTAAATCTTAATTTACCGGGGTTTAATTCTTTTTTACCAAAAAAAAAATTGTTTAAATCTACTAATCAAAAAGGTTCATTAGCACACGAGGGAAGTAATGATTGGAAACACGAGGGAAGTAATGTCACACGAGGGAAGTAATGTCATAAGAAAGGTTGAATGGTTTAGCTATGTTATGTATTGAGAAAGATATATTAGAGAACATTGATCTTGATAAGGCCATTGATGATTTCGCATTTAGAAAAGCTAAAAGAAGCAAATTTTTTGAGTTTTTTTTTTATTATTGCGTGTAGTTACAAGAATGTTCAAGAAAGTTTTGAAGACTTGACAGTAGAGATTAACAAAAGTGGCGACATCAATCAATTGTAAGTTCTTTATTTCTTCGTAATCTTTATATAGGATTTTACTTTTTCTTAAAAAGATATTTTATAGGGCCCATTTCTAAGATTTCGTCCAGGGCCTAAATATTGTTTGGAACGGCCCTGTCTCATTCCATTCTAATCTTATGGAAAAAGTTAGCACGAAGTTATGACACCTACTATTAACTAATGAATCTACAAATTGATACAAACATTTTAAATATGTTTGTTTGTTGTTTCGGTTTATCTAAGTAGTACAAGGAAGAAAATCTAGTAGTACGTAATAAAACATTAATGTCAAATAGCTTTCTATATGGATACGAATTAAGTAGAATGATAAATCTGATCGGAATAAGTAAAAGTAAATGTGATTGAAAGAATCATAAGAAACAATAACCACCTTTTCTGTCAATCAAGATTATGGAACCTGTAGTTTATTTAGTTATTTGAATTGTGTCGAATAAATATGTGACTGTACATATGTGAGACTACGGGAGCGCACATCGACATTTAGACACGACTACTAGTTTAATATATTTGTTAAATATTACTTAACATGTTAAGCGTAATGTTTATTAAATGGAGGGGTTTATTACGTAAATAAGGAGCTTTCCGTATTATAATATAACTTGGACTCTAAGATTTACAAAACTATAAATAAAACACAAACCCTAATATATGATAGTCGACTAAAAGGTTTCTAACCCTAATAGCCGATCGGTTTATTGGAGAACCAAGGGGTGTTTCGTTTTGCTTTCGTAATCAAGAAGGAATTGCTAGGCAATCGTTGTATAAAGCATTAAACGTGTACTAGCATAAAGTTGGTCGATAAAGAAGGTGTCGCGTACGCAATCGTAGTAAAACCTTACTTAGGTTTCAGTTAATTCGCTTGGTTAATAAGGTACGCAAATTAATATCCGATTTCTTATTTACTATGTGATCCTAATTTCCGCTGCGTGTAATTGTTTGACAATTTGACTCGAGGTATACCTATAGTAACCAAAACATAGTATTTTATTTTGGATTATGATAAAACATCAAAAATTATGTGTGTGTGTGTGTGGGGGGGGGGGGGGGGGGGTCGAGGTTTGGGATTAGAACAAACGATTAAATCGTTAGACCTGCACCTCACTGCATCGCAGTCTGGTGCGGCGCAACGGGCACAAAAAAAAAAGTTTTTTTTTTATTAAAAGTTAATTAGATCTTAAACCTTAAACGCAAATTTTGATGTTTTATTAACTGTGTGTCATATTTATTTTTTATGAAAATTATGTTTATTAAGTTTCATGCATAACTTAATAAACATAATTAGATATTATGATATTGTAAAAAGTAAATTGCATATATTAGCATATAAGAATTGTTATTTGATATGTGCGACACTAAAGATATTGGATATATAATGTTATTTGTGGTTTATTTGATAAATTGTATTGAACACGTATTAAATAACTTATGCAATCCATACTTGCCTAATTTGAACGGATGCATGTGGTCCGTTTCCTTTTGAAACGAGAGTTATTCAATATGTCGACAATGACCATAGAGACTATATGTTTTAGGGCTCACCCAATTTTTGTTGCTTAGTTTAATTCTTATATTCATATTAATGATTAATGCCAACTGTTTTGAAAGTAACAAGTTAATATGACTAAAGAATTATGAAACCAAATTTTAATTTATTTTGGCACTTTTATACGTTCTATACGCATTAAGGTTGAGTTTATACCGTAATTTTATCTTGCGATGGAACGTATTAAATTGTACAATACATTAAAAATCAAACTTTTAAAAGCGTGTGATTGGTATTCATAATTAAATGTACATCCTTAGTGTATAAATTTCCAACTAGGCTCACCTACATAAAGGACGATGTCTAGGAAAGTTTGTGGTGGTATTATACCCCTAATGAGGTCAGGTTTTAAGTGATTCTTTGTCGTCCCCTACCCTCACTTGCTTTCGTGGTCGTACCCGTTGTAGAGCTACCGAAAGGGTTTTTATGATGACGATGGTACGTTTGGTTATCATATACTATGTCCTCCATAGGAACAATGTCCGCATCATCCATTACTACTGCTATGCATGCATGGTGAACAGTAGTAGTGTCTTCTACGTAAACAGGATTTTGTTCTTCAGAAATTAGCGCCCTGTTTTGACTTGTTTCTTCAGCTAAGTCACTCCAATCATATCCAAATATTTCTTGCGACATGAGTGGACTCTGATTTGTGTCATGAGTGGATCGTGGATTGTTGGTTTTAGACTTGTTTGGACATTCCCTAGCAAAGTGACCTATTTCGTTACATTCATAGCACTTCACTTTGCTTTTGTCGAAAGTGATTCGTTCATTGTTTATGGGATTGAATCTTCTTCCTGTTCTGTTTACAAATCTTCGTGCTCGTAACGCCAGCATAGCAGATTGCCACTTTTGGTCAATTTCATCACAGTCGTCCTGATGCATCTGTTTTACGTCTTCACCTGTGAGACTTGAGCATTTAGATATAAAGGCGTCGAATGAAATCTCTTCACTGATTTCAGGTTTTGTTCCTCCAGAAGTTGTAACAATTGCAGTATTAGCATTGTTAATATTGTGGCTGCTATTGCTAGTTTTTTCCGCTTCCACTTCAGCCTCAAAGACTTTTAAGTCGTTGTAAAGATCATCCAATTCCAGTTCTTCCAAAGTGTCTCATTGTCTGTAGGAAACTGTGTATATTATCCATTCCTTTCCTAAGGCTCTTATGAACTTTCTGTTGAGATCATCCTTATCATACTTAATGCCTGCGCTGATCATCTCTCCGGTGAGCTTTTTATATCGATCAAACGTCTGAGTCATTCGTTCGTCATTCAGGGAATTGAAGTTTTCATACTCCTGTTTAAGGAGTGCTATTTTGTTCTTCTTTGTATTCTTTGTTCCGCTGAATCTTTTCTCCAAAGCTTCCCATAGCGATTTTGCATCTTGGTATTCTTCAAATTGCCATTGATATTCGTTGGGAATGGCAATTAGCAGAATACTAAGAGCTTTGATTTCGGTTTTTTTTTCTCTCCGTTCAAGATCAGACAATGCTTGTCGAGCGAGAACACCAGGTTCTCCATCAGCTCCATGGGGGGTAAGACGTTTGTTACCATTGATGATCACGTCCCAAACTGTGTAGTCAGATAGCAGAATGTGTTGCTTGATTCGTAGCTTCCATAAGTCGAATTCGTTGCTATTTAGAATAGGAACTTTGTCGATTGCAAGTTCAGTCATGATGGTTATATTGATTCTTGTTTATGAGGATTATAAACTCGTTGATCAATGGATCTAAAGCACCTCCTGTGCTCTGATACCACTTGTCAGGATCGGATACCACTTGTCAGGATCGGATTAGCCAATGAACACTTCAATATTAACGAGTTGTCGAACAATATAATGTTATATAAAAACAGAATATAGTCGAATAAGAACAAACAGAATATAGTCGAATTATAAGCCTCAATCGTATTAATGAAAGTATCAATACAACGTGTTTTCTATCATACAAGGATCTATCTTTATATAGACCTTGAGGCCGACCTAGATAAACTAGGAAACATCTTCTATCCTTATCTAAATATATCGTTATCTAGAATAAGGAAACTATATCTAATAACAAAAGGAAATATAAACATAATCTAATTATAACTCTAATTAGATTATTCTTGCACGGCAAGTTGGTCTTCCGTAGTAACTTGTTATGACCTTATCAACTTGTTATCTTCCGTAGCAACTCTAACAGCAGTAGTAACTTGATTGGACAGCCGCACTAACTTGTTCTTCCGTAGTAACTCTTAATGTCTTCCGCATTAAACGTTTAAGTTACTTTTCTAATTGTTAAGCGTATTGTTTATAGGTTAAACTGTTTTGTCTAAGTTATAACCCAACAGAAACTCCTAGTGTTACTGATCCTCCTCAACTGATATCCGAGGTTGAAATGGAAACTCCTAGTGTTACTGAACCAGCTCGGTATGATCTTCCTCCTAGATCAACTAGGGGGATTCTACCCAATAGATACTCACGTGAAAAAAATTCACGAGGTTCAAAATATCAAGTTGCAAATATCGCAAGAAGAAATTTAGCTCCGGAAGCCAAGTCATTTGCAAACGCCATTTGTTCTGAAAGAATACCGACCAGCATTGAAGAAGCTTTTAAGTATAAGGAATGGAGGGAAGCAATGAGTACTGAAATGGAAGCTCTAAAAAGAAATGAAACTTGGGAAGAATGTGAATTGCCACCAGGAAAGAAACTTGTCAAATGTCGTTGGGTGTTTACTATCAAGTATAAACCCGATGGGACTATCGAAAGGTATAAAGCTCGATTAGTTGCAAAGGGGTACACTCAGACGTATGGAATAGACTACTGCGAGACTTTCTCACCAGTAGCAAAAATGGATACTATTAGAGTTCCCTTCTCAGTTGCAGCAAACAAAGATTGGCCATTGCACCAGTTTGATTTTAAGAATGCTTTCGTACATGGAGAGTTAAAGGAAGAAATGTATATGGAAAACCCACCTGGAATCCATGATATTTCTGAGTCCAGAAGATTTTGTCGGCTAAAGAAATCATTGTATGGTTTAAAGCAATCCCCACGAGCTTGGTTTGGTCGGTTCGCCACAGTAATGAAGAAATATGGCTATAATCAAAGCAATTCCGACCATACTTTTCTAAAACGGAGAGGTAAACTCATAACATGCTTAATAATTTATGTTGATGACATGATTATTACAGGAGATGATTCGGAGGAAATGTCAGAATTGAAGAGCAACTTGTTTAAAGAATTCGAAATGAAAGATTTGGGCAGACTCAAGTATTTTCTTGAAAATCGAAGTACCAAGATCCAAGTCAGGGATTTTCATCTGTCAGCTAGCAGAAACGGGAATTTTAGATTGTAAACCTGCTGATACTCCTATGATTGCCAACCAGAAATTATTTATGGAAGACGAAGCTGAACAGACAGACAAAGAAAGATATCAGCGAACGGTGGGAAAACTCATTTACTTAGCTCATACTCGGCCAGATATTGCATACGCAGTGGGAGTCATAAGTCAGTTCATGCATCAACCACAAGTTCAACACATGAAAGAAGCTTTACGGATTATTAGGTACCTCAAATGAACCATTGGACATGGAGTTTTGTTCAAATCACATGGGCACATGAAAATAGATGCTTACACTGATGCTGACTGGGCAGGCGACAAAGGTAATAGGAGGTCTACATCAGGGTATTTTTCACTAGTGGGAGGAAATCTTGTTACCTGGAGAAGTAAAAAGCAAAAGGTAGTCGCTCTCTCAAGTGCTGAAGCTGAGTTTCGATGGATAGCACGAGGTCTAGCAGAAGTTCTATGGCTACGAAAATTATTATTAGAAATTGGATATCCCCCAATGGAAGCTAGTAAGATTATGTGTGACAACAAAGCTGCTATCCAGATCTCAGAAAATCCGGTTCAACACGATCGAACAAAACATGTTGAAGTTGATAGGCATTTTATCAAAGAAAAACTTGATGATGGGATTATCGAACTCCCTTTTGTGTCATCTAAAGACCAGCTCGCTGATATTCTTACAAAGGCGGTTAACGGAAAGATTTTTGCTCATTGTCTTGGCAAGTTGAGCATTGGGAACCCCACTACTCAACTTGAGGGGGAATGTTAAGAATAAAAGATTAAATAAATAAGGCTAGGATTATGGTTTCCTTGTTTATCCATAACACGTTTCCTTGTTTATCCATAAAACGTGTATTAGCCTATAAATACTTCTTCATTGTAATTGTTTTTAAATCATCGATCAATAATATTTTCCCATAATTCCAATTCAATATTTACTACACTAACAACATCAATGACGGTTCGAATCATTCGTTTTTACTCGCCATTTTTTGGGACATACGCATGCGAGTGAATCGAAACGAGATGTCATGCGTGGCGAAAAGATAACGCACTTATTTGTTATCAAATCTCTGCCATGATCACACTCAAAGGCTTGAATTTTATACTTAATTTGGCATCATGAACATATGAACGAATGTGTACGATCTTTGAGAACGCATCATACTTTCTATGAAGGAGGTAAATCCCCAAAATATGAGAGAAGTGATCTAGAAACATGACATAGATGCCACTAATACTACGTGTTGGAGAAGTAAAAATGTGAGAATGAATAATGTCAAATATATGAAGATTCATCTACAGGCTTGAAATACTCAAATGGAAGTTTAATTTGTTTTCCTAATTGTCATGAACGAGATATGGTAGCGGTTTTGCCTTTATGACATGATATTGATTTTTTTTACATTGGGATGTCAAAACCTTTTTATCATAATGACCTAAATCTTGATGCAATGGATATTGACTTTGAGCAACAAAGACATAAGTAGAAGCAGTGTGGGAAATTACACTACAAAAATATAGCCTTTTAGCGACATGTTCAGCTACTTGCTTTTCAATGTGGCAAAATAGCGACTTCGACAACCACATATTTAAAGACGTAGACGTCGTATGTGTCACAAATAAAGTCGCAAAATTCATTAGTAGATATTAGTGTTGCTTATTGCATCACAAATTTTGTCGTTAATTTGAGACGTCCTTGGGCACGTCGCCAACGGTGTTACTAATTTTGCGACTTACAAAACCACAACGCTAAATGAGTCGCTAAAGTCACGACATCTACTTTGTCATTGCTGCATATGTCTCTAAATTAAGACACTTATGGACATGATGCAAAGTAAGTCGCTAGTGGCGACATCTCGAGTGGATCGTTATTCACGTCTCTAAATATGAAACATATTTCTACATATTAAATAATTTAGATAAAAAAAATTTATTTTTATTTTTTTAAACATTTTTAAAAACACTACCCATATGTAAAATAAATCAAATAAAACTTATTAATTTATTATTAACCTAATTCTTACCCTAATTCACGTCAGACATTTTTTTTGTTGAATAATTCCCCTAATTCTTCAATTCCGCTATTCACTCCGCCCAAATTCACGGTGCTAGGCCACCACAACACCGCTAGTGAATCACAATCACCTTACTCCGCCGATTTCCGCCATTAATTCCGGCTAATTTGCAGGTACTATGACCTCTTTCTAGTGAAATTAGGATTGATTTCTACAAATATTTTGTTATAAGCAAAGTGTTGATTAAAGTTAAAATTAGGATTGATTTGCAAGCGTATAATTTAAAATTAGGATTGATTTCTACTAATTTTTATTACTAACCAAAAATAATTAGGATTGATTTCTATTAAATTTTTATTAAGTAAGCGTATATTTTGTTATCCCACTTGTACTTACTGATTTGAGGATTGATTTCTACTAATTTTTATTGAAACTGTGATTTTTAGCATTATAGACAATTAGTTGTAATAATTCAATTGTAAGTCAAGCTTATTATATGGTACTTACTGATTTGATTATAAGGTATAAGATACCGTGCGATTAAATTGTTACTGTAGTTTTTTCTGTTTTAGATATGACACAATTTTGGGGAAACAAAATTTGCTATGACTAAAACGTTTAATGTGCAGCAACAATGACATCAAGATCCAATCGCGAGTGGATGTATAACATGGACACTCCTGAATTTTATGAGGGAATCGAGCAGTTTATTAAAGATGCTGATCGTTTTGTTCGCTCTCGAGGTTTCACCGATGGCACAATAAAATGCCCATGTAAGACGTGCAAACACCTAAAATGGAAAAGTCACGAAGACACAAAGTATGATCTCTACAGATATGGGTTCATTCCTAACTATTATGTATGGACTATTCAGGGAGAACGACATCCTAAAAGGCCCTCTTATAAAGTGAAAGTACCTCAACGTGCTGAAGCGGTGAATTTGGTTCATAACATGATAATTGATGCGGTCGGCCCAGAATTTCATCAACCTGGATATTATGATTCCACTCATGAGGTACCAAACACAGAACCTCCGAATCCTAATGCTAAAAAGTTCTATGACTTTTGTTTAAAGCAGACGAGCCATTATATGAAGGATGTGAAAATCACTCTACTTTATCAGCAATGTCAAGGTTGTTAAATATCAAATCAGATTTTAACATGAGCCAAAGTTGCTATAACCGTATGGTTCAGGCGGTTAAGGAATTTATTCCAAATTCTAAATTGTGTTCTAGTTATTACGAGTCTAAGAGGATGGTATCAGAATTGGGTCTTGGGTATAAGAAGATAGATATTTGTCCGAATGGTTGCATGATCTATTATATGGAGGATAATATTAGGTCTGAGTGTTTCAAGTGTGATCATCCGCGATATAAACCGAAGAAAGAAGGTAGTGCAAAAAAGAAAAATATACCGTACAGGTTCATGCATTATTTGCCACTCACACCAAGATTACAACGACTTTACATGTCTAAGGATACGGCTCAACATATGACATGGCATCATGAAAATCGGAGAGAACCAGGTGTGTTATCACACCCATCCGATGGAGAGGCGTGGAAACATTTTGATCGAACTCATCCTTCTTTTGCTGCAGAGCCAAGGAATGTTAGGCTAGGCCTTTGTGCTGATGGTTTCACTCCCTTTGGGATGTCGTCTACTACTTATTCTTGTTGGCCTGTCATTATGACACCATATAATCTACCTCCTTGGTTGTGTATGAAGATTCCGTACATGTTTTTGACATTAATTATACCAGGTCCTCATAGTCCGAAGAGAAATATTGATGTGTTCTTACGACCTCTAATAGATGAGTTGATCCAATTATAGGAAGTCGGCGTGGATACATATGATGCATTTAGAGAGAAAATTTTTCAAGTAAAAGCTACACTTATGTGGACAATCAATGACTTTCCAGCATATGGTATGTTATCAGGATGGAGCACACATGGTAGACTTTCTTGCCCGTATTGTATGGAAAAAAGTAAGGCTTTTACTCTAAAGCATGGTAGGAAGACATCCTTTTTTGATTGTCATCGACAATTTTTGCCAATGGATCATTCATTTAGAAGAAACAAAAATGCTTTTATCAAAGGAAGAGTCGAGAGGGATGCACCCCCACCTAGGTTGTCAGGTGAGGATATATGGTGTCGAGTTCAACAATTCCCAAAGGTGAACGATAAAAACTATCCGATAGGAAAAGAATTACCAGGATTTGGAGTTGACCATAATTGGACTAAACGAAGTATATTATGGGATTTACCTCCATGGCCCACTAACATTCTTCGACATAATCTTGATGTGATATAAATCACTAGTACGATCACATCGGAGGAGGAGTTACCGGGCTTTTAGAGAGGTTAACCACCAAAGCTCCAAAGAGCAATGTCAAGGATTAAAAAGACCATTTTTATACTAGTGATGGTATTTTAACGTAAAGTCTAAGTAAATTCATTTCGTTTTTCATTAGTTCATTAATTTCAATGTAGAATTGAAATGTTTTTTGTGAGAGAGGGAGCTTAATAAGGAAGATCCGTAAATGTTCAAATATATCATACATAGCTTCGTTGGGGCTTAATTACAAACCTACCACGTCTAATGTTATCCTATGCCATAAATAATCCGTGTTCTAGTTTATATAGAACTAAGAATATGATAATAACCACTATGCAAGCTAGGCTAATCGAGTTTAAAAAATAATATATTAGACAATTATTTAAACTTTTCCGTTTGCACTATTTATGCCACCTACATGATGAAAGTAAGTTTTTTTTTTAACGTCAATATATTTTGCACGATTTATGCCACCTACATGATGAAAGTAAGTTTTTTTTTTAACGTCAATATATTAGCTCTCTAGCAAGAAGTTAGTGGGAACAAAGAAATTGTGATACAATGGAACAAGATGATATTGGATCGCTAGCCCAATCAATCCAATTTTGTTTAACGCGTTTAATTTACATCTATTTGAGATTCACGAGTAAGAAAGAAGTTTCGATTGAATTTTGGAATGATAATTTAATGGAACGGAAATTTAGCCCAAGGGTTTCCTCGTTTATATGATTTGGAACTTGAAAAAAGTTTTGTTGTAAGTGACAAGTTTTGTTGTGTTCTAGTTTACATAGAACTAAGAATAAGATAATAACAACTATGTAATTAAAGATCAAAAAATCATCATAACTGGTTGTATAGGTTTCACATATACAGTTATTGTTTTCATAAATATCAAATTTCAGATTAAATGAGCTACAATTATACCGAGTCATTGACACATAAAGATGTAAGATAGCCGTGTACACTCGGTATTAATTTCTCTACATTTACAAGGCTCAGGCTTCGTTTTGAAGATCCAATTTTTCAGATTATGCTTTCTCCGACTTGAATTAAGTAGCGTCAAGATCTTTTTTCACATGAACCAATTGACTTTCCAAGTCAGAAACATGTTGCCTCATTGATATTCTTTTTCTTTGATTTTCAACAAACGCTGTTCTGGTGCATTATGTCCAGGTAACTCATTAGCACAGTCTCGACCACAACATTGTTGCTAGCTATGAGACTGTTATTGATGCACCTTTGACGTTTTTTAGTAACTCTGCATTTTCATGTTTAAGATCAGAAACCATGAGCCAAAATGGATACATTTTCATAAAATATTCATTGTTTTTCACCTTTTAACTACATAACACATTACAACCTTCAAATTATTAATGTTTTTGTAAACCACAGGTTCGAAGGTTAAAATCAAAACTGAGAAAAAGTGTTGTCAGGTCAAACCCCATGACGATTATGATGTATAGTGCAAATAAGAGTTTAATATTACATAAATAATGTTACCTGCATAGTGATGTTGTTACAAGAAGAAATTACATTTATATCTACAATATTTATTCATTGTGCGGTCGACCATCAATCAGTGGCGAAAAATATTTAATGTGTCTTTTATGCCATAATTATCAAAGTAAACGGATTGCTCTGATCTGCTGTGACACTAGTTTTCTGACTATAACTCTGAGAGCAATCTGTTTACATTGATAATTATGGCATAGAGGTGACAAAATGGAAAAGTACGGCGGGTTTGACACACCATCACTTTGTGTCCATTTTCTTCTGACATTAATGTATCAAAAATGATTATAAAACTACATTATTGAAATAATGATCAAACCTTTTTTAGTAAAACATCGAGAGATGTTGCCGTTTGTCTATGGCCAAATGTTCACTTGTGCAACGCATTTGTCTCGTTGACCCGTTTCCCAACCCGCCCACTTCACCACATCTAAGTCGATGTGTCAAAATCTAACACCCTTAACCATGCATAAAATATTAACAAAACCAAAAATAAAATACCTTAAAGATTCGCTAATCGTCATTTAGGAAATCTACTGTTTGATCAAGTGAAATTTGCTAACTTCCCATAATACACTCTTTCTTCCCAAAGACCTTTCCACTTCACCAAAAGTTTTCCCTGTAGCACAAGGATGTGGTGGATCACTCCTTATATCCACTTGAAGATCATTGTTGTATATGAACATTAAATGTATATAATACCTTGATGATATTATAGAATGATAAAACCCCTTATTTATTAATATAGAGATTATAATGTTAACCTAATCTTCATAAACCATAATGGACCCAAACCCACATATATTGTCTAATACTCCCCGGCTGTTCGAGCGCCGAAATCGCGAAAGCTCGAACTAGATAAAAAACTCTAGCTATGAAATAAAGATAAAGAAATAAAAGTAAAAACAAAGACAGTAGAAGCTTGAGATCCGGCTTGGCAGATCTGTTTGATTCTTGATAACTTTGAACTTCATATTTGACTTGCTGATGATTTTAGCCGGTTGTAGAAGAAAAGAAAAAGCGAATTTACGGCTTTAGGCGGTTGTAGAAGTAACTAAAAGGTTAATTTAACCGTCTTTAGGCGGTTGTAGAAAGAAACAAAAGAAAAAAGGTTTTTTTTTTAGGGTTTCGAACCTAGTCAAGCTAGGCGGCTCATCGCCACACCGATTTAGGTTTGAAGGGTGGCATAGAAGCTAGGTCTGAGGATCAGACCTGCTATGATACAATAATATAGAATGAGTATTATTATTAATACTTAATGAATTGTGATTACAATGTTAACCTAATTTCCATAAACCCTAATGAACTCAAACCCACATATCGGGTTTGGGCTTATTATCCAATAGATGAGTATGACACACTTCACCGATTTTACACAATACTTGCACAACCATTTCTCTAGAGGGAGAGTTGGTTCTTTGATACATTCTATTTGACCAAATGAATACACACTAGATCGTTATCACTGCAAATTAATTGCACAATGAAAACTGATATACACTACCTTTGGGAAAGACCTTGGGCATCCTTCACATGGCAATAAGTCTCCATTTTGTTCAAATGCTTTAAACAAAAAAAACATTCTCGGTTGTCACATTTTCGGAATTCAGGTTTAAAGTGATTTTCTTCATTTCCAAAGAGAAACATACAGTTCCACGTTTGGTTAAACCTTATCCGTTGTCGGATGATGACCGTATCACATTAAATCTTTAATGTGATAAGGTCATCATCCGGCAACGGACAAGGTTTAACGAAACGAGGAAGTGTATGTTCCTCTTTGGAAATGTAGAAAATCACTTTAATACTGAGTTCCAAAAATGTGACAACCAAGAATGTTTTTTTTGTTTAAAGCATTTGAACAAAATGGAGACTTATTGCTATGTGAAGGATGCCCAAGGTCTTTCCCAAAGGTAGTGTATATCAGTTTTCATTGTGCAATTAATTTGCAGTGATAACGATATAATGTGTATTCATTTGGTCAAATAGAATGTATCAAAGAACCAACTCTCCCTCTAGAGAAATGGTTGTGCAAGTATTGTGTAAAATCGATGAAGTGTGTCACATTCATCTATTAGATAATAAGCACAAACCTGTGTAATCTCAAAATATTTTTTTAACGTTTTTTTTACTTATTTTATCTTAAAGTTATTTTATAAAAAACATTTACCAACTTTTAAATATTTTCTTAATTAAGGTTAGTGGGTGTAGAGATGACCAAAGTATAAATAGTTAGTAATGAAGGGATAAGTTCTTTATTTTATGCTTACCTATATACCATTGTTGGAATGAAATAACCTCGGGTTACCACAAATACAATAGGGTTGCAATGATCCTGTTACAGTTAAAACAGCAAAATAAATGGTTAATGATTTAAGCTTCGTGTATCTCAAACAAGTCAGCTGAAAAGTATAAAAGTGGAATGTTTCAGCTTATTTCATAATATATCACCCCTTTCCAATATATCTACCAATAAAAGATACAGAATCATTGAAATAACACAATTATCTTGATGTTAACCGATTATATTTAACAGTAATTTATCCACATTTTGTAAGATTTTAACTACCTTGTGAAGATCTGAGTTTCTGTTTTTGAATTCTTCAAGTGGAGTTTTGAATTACGTTCTCCACGTTTGATGTTTTCTTCTTCCATTTCAAATAAACGACCCTCCAATACTTCCAGTTCAAGAAACTCAACAGCAAACGTGCATTGTCACGAGGCACAACCGGATTATTTCTTTAAATGCATCATTTTTCTCCTGTTCAAAAAGTAATTAGAATATTGATCGAGGCATATTAAGAAATTCAAAGTTGTTCATATTTTGAATAAAATGTAGTCATATATTACAAGATCTAAATCATAGATATGATCAGGTCTCCATATTAATAACCATCAATTCATCATTAAAAAAACAAAGAGAAAGCACCATCTGGTCCACCTCATCAAACAACAAAGAGAAAACTACGGATTACAACATAAAAGATCTAAACCATATGATCTTGAATTTACGTAATAACAACATAAAAGATCTGTAAATTTGATCAGAGTTATTTACAGTTAAAAACCCATTTTCACAACAAAAAAAAAAAATTCATGCTATAATAACAAAAACCCATTTTACAGAAATTTTAGTGATAAAAAATATAAAACTTTTGCCCCAAATGAACACCATGGATGGTGTTCTATCTTCATACCACGGCTGGTTTTATCGATGATTAACCTTCAGTATCCAAAGGAGTGACAGGTTGCAGGTGAAAAATATTTCACGTATCAAGTAGTACCTTATATAACGCAGGATAATTAACTATTAAACCCTAATAAATTGAAATTTTGCAAATTTGGATTTATAAAAAGGCCTAAGCCCATGACATAACATTTTACCTCACATTTTAAAACCTTATACAAAAATTAAATTGTGTATATTAAAAGTGAAAAATTAGTCAAATTTTGAAAAGTCGATGTATAAATCTAGAAATTGTTAATTGCCGGTGTGCTTTTTATTGATTTAACTTTGTTTTCTCATTGACATGAGTTTAAATTTAATTGTTCGATAGACTTTCACATTAATAAAAAGTTTGTCTTAATTTAATATAATTGTGGTCGATCTGTATTTTCCGTGTTATTATTAACAAGAGAATATTTAGACAGTTAATCCTATTTATTTATAGTTATTTAACTACTTGAGATTAGAAAACGACATGGATAAGGATCGTAGATCCTTTTATATGGTTGTTTAAGGTTTACGTGGGTTGAGATAACCCTAAATGCCCATAAGCAATAGCATTCATTACCTTTACATAAAATTATCACCCTCTCATTTCATTCTAATCTTATGGAAAAACGTTAGCACGAAGTTATGACACCTACTATAAACTAATGAATCTACAAATTGATACAAACATTGTTAAATATGTTTGTCGTTGTTTCGGTTTATCTAATTAGTACAACGAAGAAAATCTAGTAGTACGTAATAAAAGATTAACATCAAATAGCTTTCTATACGAATACGAATTAAGTAGAATGATAAATCTGATTGGAACAAGTAAAAGTAAATGTGATTGAAAGAAGGGCAAAATGCCAAAAAAGGTAATATAAAATACACAATTTGACATTTGAGGGTATCTAAAAAATTTTGGAACCAAAAAGGATTAGAAAATCGAATTTGTCATAATAAATGATTAATTGCGAAAGTTAAGTTTTTAACTTGTTTTCAACATGTAAAACATTAAATAACGCGTCTCGTTTTTTTCTAAAAGTCACGAGAAATTAGAGAAAATCACATCTTCAAAAAGAGTTTTAGTTATATCTTAAAATTCAGGCGTAAAACTTCATTTTCACGATTAATAATTTTAGAAAATCCTCTTATAAAACAAATGAGATTTTATAATAACTTTTTTAAAACAAATTAGATTTTATAATCCTTTTTTGAAACAAATTAGATTTTATAATTCTTTTTTGAAACAAATTAGATTTTATAATCCTTTTTGTTTCTAAAGATTTTTACGTACCTCCAATTGTCGAAATTTGTATTTTATGTTACCTTTTTTGACATTTTTTCCTTAAAAGAATCATAAGAGACAATCACCACCCTTTCTGTCAATCAAGATAATGGAACCTCTAGTTTATATAGGTATTTGATTAATAGTGTCGAACAAAAATATTTTGTACATATCTTTTTGAATTTTGTTTTCTTTTATTTCAAAATACAAAAATAGGGGGAGAAAAACGGATAAAATCAAAAATATTTTAAGGCGGGTGTTCTTTTATTTTAAGTACGGTGTTCTTTTTCTTTTAAGTTGGGTGTTCTTTTATTTTAAGTATGGTGTTCTTTTTCTTTTAAGTCTAATGTTGGTTTCTTTTTAAGTCGGATTAAGAAATTTTAAGTCTGATGTTGTTTTTGTTATAAGTCGGATTAAGGAATTTTTAAGTCGGGTATTAAGTTTTTGTACATATAATATCCAAAAATATGTGATTTTCATTATGTATAGATAAAACTCAAAATGATTTATTTTTATTCTATATTTAAGTTTTTGAGTCTGTTATTTCTGTTTATTATATATATACATATTTTCATAAAATCAAATACAAATTTTGAAAAACCAATCAAAAACAGTATAAAAGTTGAAAATGTTTCACAAAAACAAAATTTCTAAGAAATGAGTCATAAACATAAATTCCAACATAATTTAACATAGTTCAATATTTACAGAATTTCTTAAAACCAAATGTTTTCATAAATGCATATATTCTTGTATTTTGAAACCTCTAGCACTATGTGGTTTATAAATTGCTTCAAGTCATTAAAATAGATAATTGTCAAATGAGAGATCAATTTTTGTCTAGTAGAAAAGCAAATAAAAGATATATTTTCAGTAAATTATGGCATTTAAATCTATTTATCATAAAAACCATTAAAGTTTTAAAATGTTCTTAATAATTTATTGACTTTGATATCCTTGATGCTAACTTGATAAACGGCAAAGTTATGTGAATAAGTCCAAATTCCTTGGAAAACTAGTCTGTTGTCCTCTTAGAACCTTTATGCTTACTTGATAAACGGCAGAGACAGTGGAATGAGTTATACAACATTATTAAGTCAACTTTTGAACATAAAAACATGCATACAATCAAAATATCTTGAGAGAATAAGCAGTTTATAAGGTTGTAGAATCATATTCTAGGGACTCTCAATAAAGATTGAAGATTGTTCATGTGTTCACATAAATTCTTTTGTTAAATCATGACACAAAACTACTGTGTTTTAATAACAATAAGGTATACATGTCATATTTAAGTAAAATATTGTATTGTATTTATTTCTACTTGACAAGAATTGAATAAGTTTGACTTTATATCATGTCCTATATAAATTATAAAAAAATTGCAATTTATGAATTTTTGACACACGTTGAATTTTACAACACATTTCATTTCTTTAGAAATTTTGCATTTTACAAAACATTTCATTTCTTTAGAAATTTTGCTTATATTCACTAGTTTATAAAATTCTGGAATCTAAGTTTTTGATTTCTAAAATTGAAAATTTTCTTTTAAAAACAATTTCAAAGTTAACTGATGCATTGGATTGTTTTAACTCTGGTGTTAAGAATTTAATCCAGGTTTGAATGGGTTGACCTTGAAATTTTTAATTTAATTCGGGTGATATAAATTTAGGTCGGGTGTTGATTTAATTTATGGCTGGTATTTTAGTTGACTGTATTGACCATAAACTTAAGGCGAATTCTTTATTTTTTTGTTCGGGTTATATTTTGTTTCAATTTCAACTCGGAGTCATTATTTTAGGTCGGCTTTCATTTTGGTGGGAAAACATTTTAATTTATTTTAATCCTGATTTCTATTTAATACTTTTAAATTCAAATAATCATTTTTAATTTATGTAAATTATTTTTCTTATCCAAATCAAATTGCTAATCTCAATATCATTTCTTATCCTTTCCTATCACCGAAGCTTTCTCTTAGATCCATTCCTCTAGATTTTTAGAGCCTTTAGAATCGTTTTTAGTGTTTTAAGTCCGTTTGATTGTTATTTCCCCTTTTTCAGTGTTTTTTAAGGTGTGTTTTGATTGTTACTTTGATTTACTGTATTCATACTGAATATATTGCTTTGATTGTGTACTAATAAGCTTTGAATGTTTTTAGATGGCTTTCTCTTTTAAACCAAAGCATAATGTTGTTGCTTTTCTTGACATGGGTCATGCAGAAGTTAATGATGAATGGATAATCATTCTTGGATTCTTAATAATTTCCAACTTGCGGTTTGCCATTTCTGAGAGTCCTGTATTATATAGAGATATGCTAGTGGAGTTTTGGCAGAATTCAAGGTTCAATATGGTTGATGGTGTGAGAACAATTACTTCTAGCGTTCAAATGGAGAATGTAGTTGTGACTGAAGAAGTGATTAGACGGGTCTTACAATTTGATGATGCAGGTGGAGTGGAAAGACTGAAATTCGATGAGATAAAAAAAATGAATGTAGAAGAGCTGGGTATGAAGGTGATTTCCTAGAAAGTATGGTAAAGAAGACAAGATTTTCTTACAACTGGAGGTACTTGATACATGTATTGGTTTCCTGCATATTTGGGAGATCGGGGGTTTTGATGAGATGAATCAACTTTTGGCCACTGTATTTGTGTGCATAATCACATAAAGACAATTCAATTTCTCGGGATTTATAATGGATTGCATGCAAAGGATGGCAGAGGGAAATTCTCGAAAGTTCTTGTTATATCCAAGAAATCATCTTACAATCTGAGATACAAGGTTTGATGCTTTAAGGTCCTACATTGAAAGAGGAGAACATGAATCGGAAAATCATGAATAACATGAAGAAGTCTATTTCTAAGGCTAGAGTGGTTCTCTCTAGGAATTTTACACCATTCTTTCCCCCCATGATAGAACAAGAAAGAGTATCTATTCAGATTTTTGAAGAGTTGAAACAACAATAGGGAGACAATATTCAACATCAAGAACAACAACAACAACAACAACAACAACAACCTGAACAAAAACTTGAAGCCGATTAACCTTTGTCACCTATCATTGACATTCCATTCCTACCACCTCAAACACCTATCATTCACTAGGCCCAAAGAAGTGATTATAGAAAAATTGGTTTTATACCATGGAAGAAAGCCAAGCTCTGCCAAATCTTGCAACAACTCACATTCTTACTCCAGTTGTTCCTAATATTTCTACCCCTGTTGTGCTAATTCAGAAAGAGGTTGCTTCAACAAGTAGTCCTCTTCAAGTATATACTTCCAAGAAGAAAGGGGGAGCTGGAATTGGTGTATTAACTATGCTAGATCTTGAGCAGCAGAATGAGTTTTTTGGAACAGTTGGTTAAGAAGCAAAAGTCTATGATCAATTAACTCAGATGGAGTAATGCATGTAATGCAATCATTAAAAATCAAATGAGGTTTACAATAATGTTGAAGTCACTCCCTGTGGATGATGCATCCAAAAATCGGGGGAGATAAAACTGATCAGACTGAATTTGAAGTTGAGAAAATTGTTGAGGAAAATGTAGAGACAATGGTGTTTGATGAGAATTCAACTTTTGTGCTTGAGGATGCAGACATGGAGCAAACAATGCAGATGGGAGAGTTTGAAGGCAGAAATTATGAGGAAAGGGAGAATATTAGCAGTGAATCCATCAATGAAGAGACAAAGATTGATTTATCCATTGTTGGAAAGATTGTAAAGGATATGGAGAAAGCTGGGAGCTCAAAAGGTAAAGAAAAATTGGCTGACTTTACCTCTGACTTTGATATGTTTAAATCGGGTAATGTACAATTTAAATCAGGTGAAGGCACATTTACATATGGTGATGAGATGTTTAAATAAGGTGATGAAAAACTAAACTCGGGTGATGACGTATACAACTCTGGTGATGAGGAGGATTGTGAAAGCATAATGACTAGAGTAAATATAAAGAAATTCAAAGTTGCAGATCAGTTTGGAGAAATAATTGATAACGAGACATTTGAGAAGCACTTTGAAGGACTGTATGTAGGGATCTTTGATGAAAATGCAATTGAAACCTTCAATGTGTATATAAAAGAAATAAATTCAGTGTCAGTTCATGCTTTTGATGAAAGTAATAAATGGCATGAAGAGTTGGGTGGAGAAAAGATTGTGATTGATGTTGATAGTGATAATGATGAAGGTGATATTGTTGAAATTGTGGTGAAGGAAGAAGAAGGTGAGAAGAATGAAGGTGATATAGTCAAGCGACCGGAAACGAATCATAAAATGTGACAAGAAAAAACTCATGCGAGAGTGTTTTATGAGGATAAAATGAAGTGAATGGGAGTGATGACTCGTCAAAGATGACATGACGAGAAATGATAATTATCTTGGTGTTGAGATTAAGATACCAATATCCACGGTGGTTGAGAGGGTAACCAAGAAATACACATGGGTGTTACGAGGAGCGAGTCTATGTGGTGGAAAGGGGTATGTGTCACACCCCGCTCAAAGCGGAAACACGGAGCGTTCCAGTTAATGATATCAAGAGTCAAGGATTACAACATACAACCGTAAACAAAATATCAAATCATATTAATCATGCCTCAAGGTTTTAAAATACAATACATAATCGAAAGTAAATCCAAAGTCAAATACGAATACAATACAAATGTCAATACGTGGATCATAAAGGAATTACATCAAGCAAAACGAATTCCAAATACAATAAATACATGATCCCAAAATGTGCAAGGCATGATCAACTAAATCCTCAAACTCCTGAAAAAGCGTTAAAAACGACATCAACACAATGTTGGTGAATTATTCGCAATATGTAAATAAAGATTGACCCAATAAAAGATTTAATAATCAATTTAAGTTTCAAAAGCATATCTTGATGTATAACCCTAGCGTGAGTATAGATACCAAAGATTAAACATACACTAAACCTGACCACAAATCCCCTAACCTAAGGTGATGCAATACCAAAGGCAACAAACAATCATACAGCCATAACATTCACTCGTAGGGATATCCTAACAAGTAATGAGGGTTGGTCAAACCCATATAGATCTATATATATGCAACCGTGGGCAATAAGCTAACAAGTGTATAAGGGGGCTTACCCAAGCCTAAGAAGCATCCTAATCTAAGGTGATACTGATACACTAGGCATACAAGATATACATCATACAATAGTTCAAAAACGCTTTCCAGCCCAAAATAATAAGAGAAAAGGGGCTACGAATAACTCACTAGATAAGCTCGGCAAGATATCGGGTGTAAAATCAATAAGGAGCTAATAATCCGCCGCCTAAGTGCCCTAAAACAATATAACATAGTCTAAGTATCTCATTAACATAGTACGGTTTAGCCTTGTCGGTTAAGTTTAGTGTTTAAGATATATTAAAGTATTCCAACGACTTCAAATCGAGTCGTGATGACGGTTCAAGGTGACGATGTTCCGCGCCGATAGGGACGATAGGAAAATATCGATAATTTCACGTCATAATGACTATTAGAGAGGAATAACATTCCAAGCCGAACTTGACTAACAGGAACGTCGATTGAAAGGAATATTGTTACCAAAGTTTATTGAAATCGACCAAAGTCAACGTCGAAGATGTTGACTTGGTCAAAGTCAAAGATGTTGACTTGGTCAAAGTCAAAGTCAACAATTTATAGAAAAAGTCAAAATCAAAGATTTTTATAGAAAAGTCAAAATTGACTATTTTGGATTTGAAATATAACTTTGACAATTTAGGAGTATAAGACTTTTATTTCAGAATAATAGAGTAAAAATGAGTTATAACGGGTTTAAACGATTTGTTGTAAAACATAAGTAAAACGTTTGTTTAATTATTTCGATAATATTTAATATTGCGGTAATGTCTTTGAGTCCAAAGACGGTATGTGGCTTATATAGTACTTTTATACATAATATATTACTGATATAAGTTTAAAGTTGAAATATGTTACGAGTCCAAGTCGATTAGTAACGAAAAGTGGAATTTTTGAGGATCAGACCCCAGGTGTTGCGCACCTATGGGTAGGTGCTTAGCACCGGGCCATTTTCCAAATTTATGAAATATATGTTTTAGCCGAAATCTGATTCGTTTGACGTTTTATGGTAAAAAGGTAAACTGTCCGAAAGTTAATTTAGGTTCAAATAACATTTACCAAGTCTTATATATATGTATGTGTGTAGTTTTTACATGTTAATATAGTAAATACGTTAATTTCGGTAATTAGCACATCTTAACATATTTTACCCGTTTTAAGTCCAAATTTCCGAGAACGAAAGGTGTTGGTCTAATATGTTAACCTAACCGTTTTTCAAGGCTTTAAACCGAATTTAAAAGTAAAGGAAAGAAATAGTTTAAAGAAAGTGATGATTTTTACCGATTTCACCCGCAAGACGTGAAGATGTTGGAAACTTGCAAGGATTCGGAGGAAGGACTTTGATGGTGGTGGTGAGGAGGTAAAGAGCTCCAAAACACAAAAAGTCCATCATTAGTAAAAGTCTCAAAAGAAAGGAAATAGGGATTCTCGGAGAAACTTCCTTACCACAATACGTTATGGAGTTCTCTTCAAAAAGGTAGTCAACTCCATGTGTGGTGGTAGATTTATGAGGAAGCAAAGACTTCCATTCATGGTAAACATAAGATATATGTTAGAAGTTTCTCAAATAGGAAGAAAATAAGGAGAGTTTGGAGAGTTTTCATACCAAAACTTCTATGACGTTTCTCCAAGAAAATCACCGAAACTCCACCACTTCAAGGGTATCAACGGAAGTAGAAGCTTGTAAGATGAAAAAATTAAGATTGAGTGTTAGGAAACTTCTCTCAAGATAGATGAAAAGAGAAGAAAGTGAAAGAAACAACAAGGAAGTTACTTACCGAAATGGTGTAGAATCAAAGGGTGTTAACAAAAGATGATTTCCCCATCTTTCTCACTTGGATTCTCACTTCAATTTGAGGGTATTAAGCTCTTATTTCTCTGGAAATGTTGAGAGAAAACAAGACTTTAAGGTGAAGTGAGAATGAATGAAAAAGTGGTAAAGTGGTTTGATGTTAGTTTGTAATTTTGGAAGCATAGGAAGTGTAAACCTTCTCTAGATCCACAAACTTACTAATCACACCCAAATGAGGCAAGTTACAGCCAGAATCACGTGGCTAAAGTTGTAGAATCTCAAGAATTTGACTCACAAAGTCGGTTTTGGAATTTAGCCAAAAACAAGGGAGGTGCTGCGCACCTACCAAGTAGGTGCTTAGCACCGACCTTTTTCTTGGCAAAATCCGTTAACTTTTCGTTAAAGGACCAGATTTGTAACAGATTCCGTTAGTTCTCCGTTAAAGGACTAACTTTGTAATAGAATTAGTTAGAGGACTAACTTTGTAATGAAATTTCGAAATATGATTATTCTTAACCGACGATTATGGCGTAAACAAAATACTTTAATAACGCGAGTATACTAGATATTAGGCACTTAGGTGATTCTAAAGCTTCCGTCTCGAGAGACAAAGTGATAAAACACATAAACCCGACTCAGATGTATAAAACGTGAGTAAAATAAAGCGAAATGCAAGGGTCCAAATCATTGCGAATAAAAAGAGTAATAACCGATAAATGAAATATACCTCGAAAAGACGGATTGTCACAGCATCCCCCAGTAAAAAGGAATTTCGTCCTCGAAATTCTACTGAACACTGCTGCTAGCAAAAAGATGTGGGTACTTCTTCTGTATCTCGTCCTCCCGCTCCCAAGTAAACTCAGCTCCAATCTTCGAGTTCCATCGGACCTTCACTATCGGAATCCGACTCCGCCGTAACTGTTTGACATCTCGGTCAACAATCTCCACCGGCTCCTCTATCACATGAAGCGAGTCATCCAACCGTAGTTTCTCCAGTGGTACAATCAGGGTCTCATCAGCAAGGCACTTCTTGAGATGCGATACATGAAATACGTTGTGCACACCGCACAACTCAGGTGGCAACTCAAGTCGATAAGCCACTGGACCAACACGGGACAAAATCCCGATGGGACCCGTAAAACGTGGACTAAGCTTGCTGCGTTTCTCAAATCGAAACACACCCTTCCACGGAGAAAATTTCAACAACACCATATCCCCAACCTGAAACTCCAAAGGTCTCCTACGCAAATCCGCGTACTTCTTCTGACGGTCTCGGGCGGCTATCAAACCATCCTTGATCGTGAAGATCTTATCTGTCGTCTCCTGAATCAACTCGGGACCTGTAATTACACTTCCTACCGTAAAGGGCCTCAAATGGAGGTAACTATTATTATACGAGAACTCGACCAATGGTAAATGTCGATCCCAACTCCCACCAAAATCTAAAACACACGCCCGAAGCATATCCTCCAATGTCTGAATAGTACGCTCACTTTGCCCATCTGTCTGAGGATGATAAGCCGTACTCATATCCAATCTGGTACCCAAGGATCGCTGTAAAGACTGCCAAAACCTCGAAGTGAATCGTGCATCACGGTCTGAAATAACTGATACTGGAATGCCATGTTTGGCCACAATCTCGTCGATGTACAATCTAGATAACTTCTCTACTCGGTAATCTTCACGAATAGGAAGAAAGTGCGCTGACTTAGTCAGCCGATCGACAATAACCCAGATAGTATCATAACCTCCTGTAGACCTAGGAAGTTTCGTAACAAAATCCATCGTGATCCTCTCCCACTTCCACTGTGGGATCTCGGGCTGCTGGAGAAGGCCGGAAGGCTTCTGGTTCTGAGCCTTGACCTTCGAACACGTCAAACACTTTCCCACATACTCGGCAATCGCTCGCTTAATGCCAGGCCACCAATAGAATTCCTTCAGGTCATGGTACATCTTATCCGCTCCAGGATGAACGGAATAATTGGACTTATGACCCTCATCCAAAATCAACTGCCTAAGACCAACGGGAACCCAAATACGATCCATGAAGTACATCACCCCGTCGTCCTTCGGTTCCAACTGTCGTGCCAAACTGAATAAACCCTCATCCTTAAGGCGATCCTCGGTGAGAGCCTCCTGCTGAGCCTGAATAATACGAGCCTTCAACCTCGACTGAATAGAAACCATCATAGCACGAATCCTCACCGGCTTAACCGACTCCTTGCGACTCAACGCATCGGCTACAACATTCGCCTTACCGGGATGGTAGCGAATCTCACAATCATAATCGTTGAGCAACTCAACCCATCGACGTTGCCTCATATTCAACATCTTTTGATCAAAGATGTGCTGTAACGACTTATGATCGGTGAATACGGTACACTTAGTACCATAAAGATAGTGGCGCCAGATCTTCAAAGCAAAAACTACTGCACCCAACTCTAGATCGTGTGTCGTGTAATTCTGCTCATGAATCTTCAACTGACGAGAAGCATAGGCAATCACTTTCCCATTCTGCATCAGTACACAACCGAGTCCCTTATGCGAAGCGTCGCAATATACTACAAAATTCTCGGTACCCTCGGGAAGACTCAAGATAGGCGCATCACACAACCGCTTCTTCAGTAACTGAAAAGCTTCCTCCTGTTCTTCACCCCAAACAAACTCCTCACTCTTCTGGGTCAATTTAGTCATAGGCGAGGCTATCTTCGAGAAATTCTCGATGAAACGAAGATAGTAGCTTGCCAAACCCAAGAATGACCGGATCTCAGTGGGTGTCTTCGGAGCGACCCAATCTCTAACGGCTTCAATCTTGGCAGGATCAACGTGAATGCCCTCACCGCTGACCACGTGGCCAAGAAACTGAACCGCAGACAACAAAAACTCACATTTCGAGAACTTAGCGTAGAGTTTCTCCTGTCTAAGCAACTCCAACACTAGTCTCAAATGCTCCTCGTGCTCTTCCCGGCTACGAGAATATATCAGAATGTCGTCGATGAAAACGATCACAAACTTGTCGAGGTAAGGACGACATATACGGTTCATCATGTCCATGAAAGCTGCAGGCGCATTCGTGAGACCGAAAGGCATAACCAAAAACTCGAAGTGGCCGTACCGTGTCCTGAAGGCGGTCTTCCGAATGTCCTCCTCCTGCACTCTCAACTGATGATATCCGGATCGTAAATCAATCTTCGAAAAGAAGCAAGAACCCTGAAGCTGATCGAACAAGTCATCTATACGTGGTAAGGGATACCGATTCTTCACCGTCAGCTTATTCAACTCCCTGTAGTCAATACACAATCTCATAGATCCATCTTTCTTCTTCACGAAGAGTACCGGCCCGCCCCAAGGAGAGAAACTCGGTCTAACAAAGCCTTTATCCACCAACTCCTGAATCTGCTTCGATAACTCTAACATCTCCGAAGGTGCTAACCGATAAGGAGCCTTCGCCACCGGCGCTGCTCCAGGAACCAAGTCTATACGAAACTCTACCTGTCTACTAGGGGGTAACCCAGGTAAGTCCTCTGGAAATACATCAGGAAAGTCACGAACTACCGGCTGCTCCTCAATCTGCCCCGCGGTGTCTTTCTTCACAAGGTGTGCAAGAAAGAGTGTGCAATCCCGCTTGATGTATTCTCGTACCTTTATGCAAGAAACTATCTTAAGGCGCTTCCCCGCCTTATTTCCCTGAACTAACAATGGTCCACCAACTGGTAACGGAATACGAATCATCTTCTCGAAGCATATGATCTCTGCGCGGTGTGTCGCCAACCAATCCATCCCAATAATAACATCGAAACTACCCAGCGTGATAGGAATTAAGTCAATAGGAAAAGTATGATCCTCAAAGCTAATCTTACAAGCACTAAGTATCTATGTGGCACGTAAATGCTTACCATCGGCTAGCTCTATCTCATAAGTAGGCACTAATGGTCTAGAAGTACAAGTAATCATGGTCCTAAACTCGGTAGATATGAAACTCCTATCGGCACCAGAGTCAAATAAAATAAAAGCAGGCTGATCACATATAAGAAAAGTACCCGTGACAACGTTGGGATCCTGCTGTGACTCATGTGCGCCCATAACAAAAGCTCTACCACGTGAGCCTGAACCAGAAGTAGTACTAATGCCCGCCGAAGCTAACTTGGGACACTTGTCCCTGTGATGCTCAATAGAACTGCACTCAAAACACTTGCCCCTCTGGGCACGGCAATACCTATCAGTGTGTCCTAACTTCTTGCACTTCTTGCACTCCCAACACTTCACCTCCTGAGAATGATGATTACTGCACCGTCCACATTTCGGATACTTGCTCTGAGTATCCGGGGTCACCGCAACATAAGACTGCACTACGTGAGGTGTATCCTGCCTCCTACTCTTCTTCCTCGCATCACTATGACGGAATCCACCACTCCGTTTCCCTCCGGAGTGCTGCCTAGGTACCATGGGTGGTAGTCTACCATCGCGGACCGCGTTATGAGTCAACGTGGTCGCGAGCTCCACTGCGCTCTGAAATGTGCATGGCTTCGATGACATAACATTATCCCGAATCTCCTTGGATTATCCACGGATGTAACGACTGATCCTCTTAGGCTTCGGATGAACCAAATGTGGAACCAACTGCGACAAGGTATAAAACTGTGTAGTGTATCCCATAATGTCTGAATCAACCATCTCTAGCCTCCAAAACACTTCCTCTAGCCTCTCGAGCTCTGCCTCAGGCACATACTCTGTAAGGATCAATTCCTTCAACTGGTCCCAAGTCATCATATCAGTCTCCACCCGACCGCGAACCCTCACAATGTTATTCCACCAAGGCAATGATGTACCCTGGAGAACAAACGTAGCATATCGGACCTTATCCTCCTCAACCAACTGTACTGAAAATAGACTCCAATTTCTCCATCCACTGAAGTGTCCCAATAGCACCCTCAGTACCTCTGAACTCGGGGGCCTTGCACCCCATGAATGTCTTCAGTGAACATCCCCTCCGTGGAGTGTCGTCATGAGTACGACGAGTAGAATCATCCGCTCTACCTGATCCAGAACCTCCCATATGTATACCCGTCTCGGGTCCACCAAAACCAGTAATCACTACATCAGGACCACCGTGTCCAGAACCACCTGAACCAGCACCCGTACCCTCGGGACCTCCTCCCGTAGCTATAGGCTCGGGGCCACCATGACCTGATCCACCATTACCCGTGCCGTCACTGCTATGCACCGTACTCTCCCTAATCTGAGCAACAATAGTAGGTAGCATCTCCGCTGTCTGCTGAGCAACAAGCTGAGCTAAATCTGGTGTAGTCTCTGGAGCCGTATCATCAGTCCTCGTAACTGGTGTAGTCCTCGTGACTGGTGTAGTCCTCGTGACTGGTGTAGGACCTCTAGCTTTCACACTCGGCCGACCACGTCGTGCTGACTTCCTAGGCGGCATTGTCCTAAAAGTGAAACGTGTTAAGCAAAATAGGCGACAAAATAGAGTTAGATAATGAAAGCAAAAGCGAGAAAATAAACACGTAAAGCAATTAATGCACACTTAGCAAATCAGAGAAAATCGATTGTAAAGCCTCCGGTCATAGTCCAAGTGATTTCCTTCATAAAATCACTCGGTTCGCTATAACCATTGGCTCTGATACCAATTTCTGTCACACCCCTCTCAAAGCGGAAACACGGAGCGTTCGAGTTAATGATATCAAGAGTCAAGGATTACAACATACAACCGTAAACAAAATATCAAATCATATTAATCATGCCTCAAGGTTTTAAAATACAATACATAATCGAAAGTAAATCCAAAGTCAAATACGAATACAATACAAATGTCAATACGTGGATCATAAAGGAATTACATCAAGCAAAACGAATTCCAAATACAATAAATATATGATCCCAAAATGTGCAAGGCATGATCAACTAAATCCTCAAACTCCTGAAAAAGCGTTAAAAACGACATCAACACAATGTTGGTGAATTATTCGCAATATGTAAATAAAGATTGACCCAATAAAAGATTTAATAATCAATTTAAGTTTAAAAAGCATATCTTGATGTGTTAGGTCTCACTAAGATCCCAAACAATGGCAAATCAATAACAAATAAGTATTTAGACGTTAATTGTTATATATCGATTTATTACTCAGTTTCAGTATATATTATAGCGGAATTATAATATCGAAACAATGAAGATAACACACAGTTATATTCCAGTAAAAGTTGCACCGATTACAAAACTCAAACTCACTATTTATACACAATATAGTGAGTTTGATAAGGATCAATCTAAGAGAATCTTTTAAACAGCTAAAAGATATTAACCAACTAGACTACCTTAAATCACGGCTAACTTCTCTCATGAGTCTGAGTTAGTCAGACTGAGTCACTCAGACTCATGTCACTCAGACTGAGTCACTCAGACTCATGACACTCAGACTCAGACTTTGATTAACAGATTTATTAATCTTGGGATAAATCATTGTTTATCCCAACAATCTCCCCCTATCTGTTTCAACCAAAGTCTTTTTACAAAAGATGCAAGAATAATAAACACAAACATAAAAACTCTTTAAGCAAACACTGTTTGTGAACAAAACAAGCATCAGTCTGTTTTACATTCTTTTCTTCAATGTTCTCTTCCTCTTCTTCACTGAAATATCAAATGGCAGAGGTTGATCTCTTTCCCTCATCCATCTCAACCTATCTTTCTTCCACTCCATCAGTGTCTCCATTTCAGCATCAGTTTTATTAAAGTGCAGTTGATATTCCTTCTTTACTAGCTCCACCCTATCTGCCAATGTTCCTATTTCTTCAATTCTTCTTAGATTCATGAACAGCCAGCTAATCAGCCTCACTCTGAATGGAAGACATTGAGGAGATTCACATTCCTTGAGTAGAGCTATGCAATGATGAATAGAAGTTGTGGTAATGCTGTCCTTAGGTTGAAAGCTTTCTTCTCCCCCACAATCAGTGTAACATAGCCCTGTATGCTTCTCAGTCTCAATGTAAGTTCTGTCTTGAAAAACAACTTCTTTAGGAACTGGATGCATACTGCTTGATTCCAACCCCAATGATTTAGATTTGACTTTCACATTATGCTTGGTGCAATAGGCTCTGTAGTCTTCATCTGACACTAGATTCAGCATATGAGCTGCATTCATGTTGAAAGTAGCCTCTCTTCTTATAGCCAATCCTTGAGCTTTGTCAGTTAGATTGTAGCTCAAACTTGCTATTTCTTTCCATTCTTCTAATCCCATGGTGTGCAGTCTTGTCAATCCAACTCTGAAAGATCCACCTTTATGTGAGCAGGTAAGCAGCAGGTCAGTTCCACCATGACTTTTACAGTCTAAGTGAGTAATCTTGTGCTTGAGCCTTCTCATGGAGAAGTTTGTTACAATGTGATTAACCCTTGCTTCCTCTCTGAGAACAAGCTTGGCCATTTGGGCATCAGCTTCCAGCCTCATTTGTTCTTCTTCAATAGCCATTTCCTCCTCAGCTTGCATCTCAGCTTCAAATTCTGCAGCTGCTTTTTCAGACTGATCATATGGATTGAAGTCAAATTTTTCTTTGTATAGCCCCTTCACATACTCTCTGTATTGCTCCACTGTCATTCCAGCACTTTGAGCATACCTTTGAAGTTTGGCCAATTTGTCAGCTTCAATCTTTTTTCTTTTGTTTTCAGCCTCTTGTCCTGTTTCAGCTTCAAACATTTTCTTTTGAGTTTCAGACTCAGATTTAGTTGGAGTCTCCATTTTGCTCCCTTCCCCTTCTTCAGTCTGTTCTTGATAACTTACATACCCAACCTTGCCTTTCCCTTTGTAGACTAGCTTCTCAGACTCATCACTTGAGATATCACTCCAGTCAGTTTCATAGAATACTTCAGACTGCCCAGTTTTGGTGTTGAGCCTGGTTGTTTTGTAGTATCTTTTCTCCTCCTCTTCTCTTTTCCTTTTCAATTGCTGTTTGGGGATCTCAGATTCAATAACTGTAGTAGACTTTTTCTCCCCCTGAATCAGAGAATCCTCTGCAACTGCCTTGCCTTTTCTCATCAGACTGACTTCATATGTCAGTTTGGACACCATTTCCTTCAATTCTTTTAACTCCCCCGCATTTTGGGTTCTCAAAGCATGAACCTCAGTCTGCATTGCCTTCAGTCTGTCATCAAACTGAGTTGACACATCCATAAGAGCTTGTAACAGCACAGGAACAGTCAGGGCAACCTCAGGCTGGGTTGAAGTAGTAGCAGGTGTTGATGTAACAGGTGGCACAGCTTCACTCCCTCCCTGTGATTTAGGAGAATGATCATAAGCCATAGAAGAAGAAGTCTGTACCTCACTCAGTTTGGGGAGTAAGGCATTGGCAACTAGTGATAGAGAGTGTAAGAGATTTGGAGGTGGTACCTTATCGTGAACCAGCACAGAGCTGGTGGAAATAGCCGTTGGAATAGGCTGTGAGACTGAGGGGGGGGTTCCCATACTAAGTACAGGTATGTCCAGGAGTGGGACACTTTCTTCAATGCTTGCCACATGTGTCTGTGTGGTAGCAGCAATGTAGTTCTCCAAGCTGACTATCAGACTGGGGTTTTGGGTGGTCCAAGCAGTCAGATCCAACTCATCCTCTAGCAGAGAGAGACTGGTCTGTACTGCAGCACTGGAGGGGAGTGCTTGACTCTCAGCCTCATGGAATAATGAGTCCATTAGTGCTTGATTTTCAGTGGGGCTTGATGTGAGAGCTTTATCAAATGAACTTGGTGAGTTCACCTGTTGGGTCGCTTGTGTAGCCAGGACATCAAGTAATGGAGTGGACTGCTCAGTCTGAGAGGGGATACTCTCAGACTGAGGTAAAGTGATAGGAATGTCCATACCTTGGATTTCATCATCAGGCCCAACCCCACCCAGATTCACCTCAGCATCTGCAGCAGGGAGATTTCCCTCAGGCCCACCGTCAATTCTTTCAGCTTGGACCTCTGAGTCTGAGGAGTCAGACTCAGTTGGTTCCTGATCAATGAACGGATTTGCAATCCATTCAAGCATCACAGGAGTAAGAGGAGCTTCATTCTCAGTAATATTGATGTATGTAAAAAAATTTGGAGTCAGCCTGGGCAGTTCACACGTGTAAAATCGTCGATCAAGCTGATCATAGGGTTCTTTGCCCAGAACCTCCTCAAAGCAGAGAGAAAGCACCCGAACGAATGGAACATCGTTATGGCGTTTTGGTTTGACAACTAGGGAGAGAATCTCATCAAAATATAGTTGTGAAAAGGAGATTCTTCTACCCGTGACCATAGCATGGAACAGATGAGTTTCAAACTCGTTCATCTGATCCAAACTGCCAGATTTACCCCCCAAGCATCTTGTAATCATAGAAAACAAGAATTTCCATTTCCCGGTGAATAAATTGTATTTAATTACTCCCTGTGTTTCGGGCTGACCAATGAGAGGGAAAGCTTCATCCCTAGCTTGTTGTTTGCTCCGTCTAGCCTGAAAGCCACCTTCCCTAGCCTCAGCAAGTGTTGGAAGAAGTAATGCACTCCTGATTGTCTCTTCAGTGATGGCAATCGTGTTACGCCCATTGTTGTAGGTGCCGGTAATGGCAGTTCTTTCATCATTGGCAGTGCAGGTGTACCACCATTCACACAGAAGTGGGGGACACATAGTGTTGGCACAAAAGAAAGCACCATATAGAGGATGAGACTTCATAAACTGAATCATCTG
>CAJVGC010000582.1:22183037-22210512 GCA_910822075.1 Senecio squalidus
TCAGATCTGAATCTTTTAACTTGAGATCTGAGTGACTCAGTCTGACTAACTCAGACTCATGAGAGAAGTCAGGCGTGATTTAAGGAAGTCTAGTTAGTTGATATCTTTTATATGTTTAAAAGATCTTCTTAGATTGATCCTTATCAAACTCACTATAATTGTGTATAAATAGTGAGTTTGGGTTTTATTATCGGTACAAATTTTACTGAAATATAACTGTGTGTTATTTTCATTGCTTCTATATTATAATTCCGCTATAATATATACTGAAACTGAGTAACTAATCGATATATAACAATTAACGTCTAAATACTTATTTGTTATTGATTTGCCATTGTTTTGGATCTTAGTGAGACCTAACAAAGAGGTATACCCAAACAGCCCTGGAGTAATCATCAACAATGGTGAGAAAATATTTGACACCTTATTTACTTGTGACTTTGTATGGACTCCAAACATCAAGATGAATTAAGTCACCCAAGCTACTGGTTTTATGTTCACTTAAAGGGATTGGTTCCCTTGTTTGTTTAGCAGTGTGACATACATTAGAAGGGGTTGACTTTAAAACTTCTTTAATGTTTAAGCTTTCTTTTAAGGTGTTTATAACTTGTATGGCTGGGTGACCAAGTCTGTTATGCCATGTATCAGCAGATACATGGTAGACTTTGATGTTATTGGACTTAAAACATTTCTCACCATAATTTTCATCAAATAAGTACAGACCTCCAGTCATACTACCAGTCCCCTGATTGGTCTTGGTGGCCAAGTTCCTAATATAACATTTGTTTTCATTAAAAAAACACATATATTTTTGTTATCTCTTGCAAGTCTGTGGACAGACAAGAGATTAACACAGTATTCTGGAACAACTAACACATCCTTTAAGGTGATTTTGTTTGAAGTCCTTAAATTTCCTATTATATTTATTTTGGCTAGAGTACCATTGGGATTCCCACAGTAAGTTTTAAATTTGAAATATCCACAACTTGTTCAAGGTTGTGTAAATCAGATGTCATGTGTTGGTTTGCTCGAGAGTCAATAATCCAACCAAAGTTGTGATTTGCACAGTGTTAAAGGTAAAAAAAAAACTTGTTGAAGTTTTGATTGAAGGTGATATTAGAGTTGAAAAAGGTACCTGCCATATTGGCATTGACATCTCTAGAGACATTGATGTCCCCTATGAGGTTCATGAGTTTAGCTATTTACTCATTTGAAAAGGGGGAATTGTGCACATTATTGGAGGTATGATCAGTCACTGATTGGTTACTTGTGAAGGACTTTTGATAAGGTTGATTTGTTTTCTTTTTATAACCATTTGAATATCCCACAATTTCGTTACATCGATCAATTGTGTGCCCCTTTTTGTTACATTTTTCACAGCTTAAATTTTGATTTGGACCTCTGTTTTGACCATAGTTTTTGTTTTCAAAGGTTTTGGACACAAAAGCAGAAAGTTGATTCTTATTTTTAGAGGAGGTTCCCCTGTGGGATTCCTCTCTAGAAATAATTGAGAATTCAGTTTTGATGTTGGGTAGAGGATCTCTAGTTAGAATGTTACTTCTAATGGATGAGTAAGTATCATCTAACCCCATGAAAAACTGCATAAGTTTTAAAAGTTGGTTGTGATTGAAAAAATCTCTAGAGGCATGACAGGTGCATGTGGGAAGTTTAACTAAGGCATCAAATTGTTTCCATAGGGAATTAAGTTTATGATAATATTCAGAAATAGTGGCACCATTTTGATTAATGAATTTATTTTATAATGCAAATTAAAAATGGCAGAGCCATCATTCTTATCATATGTTTCTTTGAGTTCTTGCCATACAACAATGACATTTTTTGAAAAAATTTGACCCAAGTAAACTTCTTCAGTGACATACCCAAGTATCTAAGATAGTACAACAGAATTGCACCTGTCCCATTGTCTGCCCAACACAATATCTTCTAAGTTTTTCTCACAAGAACCATCAATAAAACCTATTTTGTTTTTAGTTTCCAAAGCCAGAATCATGGCACAACTCCAGACATTATTGTTTTATGTTCCTTTAAGTTTAAGATTAATAATAGAGTGTGTGCTGGTGTCACTAGCATGTAAGAATAGAGGGTCACCAAAGTCAAGATCACTAACTTTAGTGACTTTTCTTCCACCACTAGCAGAGGTTTCAGGGGGACACATAACAAATTGTAAAAAAAAGATGCAAATGGAAATTAACTAAGAAGGCAATCCTGGTCAGGGACAGGGTTTGGAACAGTCAAGCTGTCCAATTCAAGTCTTAACCAGGGACCTTATCTAGGACAGGTTTCCCCAAATGACAAAGCCCCTACTGAAATTAGGCCAGGAAGTCTCCCAATTCAGTAGTGCACAAAGGATAGAGAGTCACCAAAAAATAAAACACCACAAAGGGATTAAGAACAGAATTGCACAAGTAAAAGTAACACACAAACAAATAGGTGCAACTAGGATCCAAGTTTATCGTCCAAGTATTCACTAGGGGCAGTTGATCCATGTCCGACACATAAACACCCTAGAGAAGGAACTTGCCACAAAACAATGGTAAGAAGAGATACGTACAGTGTTTGCTTGAGACGATTTATAATTACCCGTTTCAATTGAGAGTGCAACGGAGATGAATTTTGCTCAATAGTACCACAGGTTGGCCACGATCAAGGAGAAGATATGAAACCTTAAATTGATTTTATCAATTAGGGTTTTCAATTTGGGGTTTTTTCAATTTGGGGAAAGAAACCCTAAATCAATTTAGTAATTAATTTATGGAAAGGATAGAAAACCCTAAATCGATCTATCAATCAATTTAAAAAAATGGAAAACCCTAAATCAATTCAATAATCAATTTTATTTGATGTGAGATCGATTAGGTTATAGTAACGAGAGCCGAAGCTCTGATACCATGTAAAGTGATATAATGGTTGCAAACACAAACTGAATCAATGTTTATTGGGGCTAATAGCCAAAGATTACAAATACTCAAATGATTACAAAGATAAGACTAATCACAGATTGAATAACCAAATGATTTAATTGGTTTTTAGAAAATTCAATCTACAAGAATACCGAGTATGGGTTAAGATGAACAAAGCAGACAAAAACTCAACAATAGTGATAAAAAGATTTGGTTATGTAAACGGTTAAGGCCTCGACTGTTTATACTGGTTTCCATTTGACCAGTTGTCACCCTCTGTCTTCTATCTTTGGCAAGCTTGGTCCTTGAGCTGTAGAATAGCTGTCACACATAAATGGTCCTTGTATTTGGGGAAACTAGTAAATGCACACAATTAACCAAAACAACATTAGTAATAATGCACAAAGGGTAAAGCTTGCTAAATTTAACACAATCACCACCCTTTCTGTCAATCAAGATTATCGAACATGTAGTTTAATTACTATCCCTAAGTGCGAACAAATATTTCTTTATACTTTAATAATATATTGATATGGAACCTAATTTCTTTATAAATTCATTCATCTCAGAAACCCCAGCTATTTGAAAAGATTAAGGTTTTGATAGGCGCTAGTAAAATTTGGTAAAATGAAGGTTTCCATTATAGCAAATGAAGTTGTGAAAATAAATAGGTCAATAAAATTTCATGAAAGAACATGGAGGCTTTGGGAGGCACCAAACCCTACGTACCCCGACTTGTATAGTTTAATGCATAGAAACTTTTATCATAACTGTACACGTCTATTAAACATGTTAGAAGGTGAAAAGCGCTTACGATTATTGAATAATCATGCATAATCAAAATCAACCGTTAAATTATTTGAAAGCTCCACGATTATTATTACACCATTAATATAATCAACATTTATCTAGTTGAAATTTGTAAGCTCTAAGTATGTATTTATATCCCCGCTAGTACAATATAATGACACCTCAACAACGGCCAAAGTTTTTTACATGTTTCAATTGACTTATAAGAGATTTATCGCGAAATTTATTTTCTAAGTTTATTTATTCATTGGTGTTATTCAATGGTTATGTGACAATAACATTTGTTTTAGTTTCATAACTCCCTTAGATTATCCTTCTTTCTCATTAGTGAAATTAGAAAAATGTTTTATAGGAAATAAGAAGCAATTGTAGTTGTGTTTGTAAGTTCTCTCTTTGGCGCCTATATATGAGCTATTGGTTTTGTTGTTGTTAACCGGATTTTTTTTTTTTAAAGTCGGTTAAAGATATGATCTATTAAATCGGATGGGATTAGGCTTACTAATTTTAGTTGTTTTCCCGTATTATATTAAACTAGATGAGTGGTTAGGATTACATTACATCGGCTTCAAGTAATCGGATTTCAGGGGTTTTCTTAACCCAAACAAAATGAAACTAGGGAGTTCTCGCCTCACCTATATCACGGGTGAGGGTGCGAAGCTTAATTTTTGAACCAAAATTCCTTTTCCTTGATTTCCTTACTAAGAGTCGTCTAAACTTTTTCAATTATCGGTTTCTTTTCTTCTTTCTTGTTCAATAACAAACTAAAACCATTGAATAAGTTTCTTAGGGTTCTTTCAAGGTTGCTAAAGGTCTAGATTCTAACTTCTTTTTTCTATTGGCTACCCGCTCTTGATTTTTACAATAATCCTACATTTGTCTCATTCACTCTCTTTCTTCTGGCTTTGTACTATTGATTATTACTCTATATATTAAAAGTCCTAACTTCCTATGAGTTTGTGCCAAGAACATTTTTTTATTCCATTTGGGCTGGGTTTTTCTATTGGGTTTGGGCTAGGTAGTTTAATTTCGGGGCCTGAATTTGGTTTTTCTGCCGTTTTGTTTCGTTTTGTTGTATTCCTTTACACGTGTCTTTCTACTGCTTACTCATCTTGCTTATGTGTTTAGACTGTTTCTTTCTTTCCATTTTCGTTGCTTCTTCAGCCGATTGTGTGACATTCGCGAATTTCACGGTATTATTCTATCGACTCGTATTCGTTTTATTTATTTATGTTCGTGTTTTGACCCTATTGTATTTCTTTTATGTTTATCGTATTCGTATTTTATGAGTATCGTATTCGTATTTCTCGTATTTTATGGGTATCGTAATTTTATTTTATGTGTATTTATGCTTATCGGGTATATAGTATGTGATTCGAATCTTTATGTCGGGAACGTATAGTCTTAAGTGCCTTTAGTATAAGTCTAGTATGCTCTTATGATAAGTTTAGGGGAATTATGCCTTAATTATATGATTAAGATTAACGTTTAAAAAGTATTTCATTTTTAGTCTTTTCGGAAATTTTATTACAAAACTAGTCCTACGGGAGAATTTCTATTACAAACTTAGTCCTTTTCATATTTCTATTACAAGAATCGTCCCTACCAGAATTTTGTCTCATTATACCACCAACCTTTTTGTCTCATTAGTTATCAAATTTTGTCCTTATCTCATCACTTTCACCTACACTCTTTCTCTCTCAAGAAAACACCTACAAACCTCCACCTTCTCTCTAGATTTTCCGGCGATCCGACCGTTGGATTTCCAATCCGAGACCGGATTATTGATCACCATCATCATCTTCATCTATCCTCTAAGTTTCACCACGATCGGGTAAGTATTTCTCGGTTTTAATATTAAACTTTGTTATTTTGATTCTATCACGTAAATCCCATTTTTCACCATCAAAACTTAGATTTTATTGAGGATTATTGTTCCTAATCATATTCTGGACATAGGGTTCCAATATGGGATCATTTAGATGCCTAAAACACTCAGAAATCGAATCCCGAATGTATTTTTCGTAAAAACCCAGTTACATGCACGTAACTGTAGTTACATGCACGTAACTGACCAAATAACAAGTCCAGTCACGTAACTCTGACCTTGCTCACGTAATTAACCAGTTACGTGACCTACAAGTCACGTAACTCTGGTCCTTGATCACGTAACTCTGAGATATTTACATAACTAGTCCCTTTGACACGTAATTGTTCACGTAATTAGTCCTTTTGTCACGTAATTAGTCCCTTATGCACGTAATTGCCTTCATATTCACGTAATTGGTTCCCTAAGTCACGTAAGTGACTTGGATGTCACGAAATTCCCTTGCTGAACACGTAACTATGGTCCTTATGTTCCGTAACTTCTTGTTTTGTCCCGTAACTCTTGTATAACACGTAACTTGATACTTACGTGACTTGAAGTGCACGTAAGTATGAGGATCCCGTATCTAGTCCGTTGACTTTCCGAAACGTTTATAATCCCGTTATATCGATATTCCTATTGATCATTTCAAAACCCGTATAAAACGTTAATCATTAAGGCATAACCCTACTAGACTTAGAGATACTTAGACATGTTTATTTACGTGATGTATAGGGCACTTAGACGTTGGAGCTTGACGGTATTGTAGTATTTCCCGACATATAGAGATTTGGATTGCTTTGCTATACAGTGAGTTATTCGTTGCCCTTTTTACTGCTTTTACATTTTTGGGCATGATTAGCGTTAAACTAATGTATTTTTGGTATGTATGTATTATGGATATGTATTGTGGATATGATGCTTTAGATGGTCTTACCCAAACTCGTACCGCCTTTGTGGTAGTATGAGGCCCCGTATACACACCTGTTAGCTATTAGCCGCCGGTTCGTATATATAGCGCTATATGGGTCTAACAAACCCTCATTTCTAACACGTTATTATGATGGTGGATGAGCCCTGTCCGTGTTAGTAATGTTATGACCGATTATTTCCGAGAACAACCTAGCTTAAGACACTAGGTGGGGTTAGTTGCCAGTATTGTTAAGGGTCAGGTGTATCGTATGTTCCTAAAGCTGTTAACTATCCAGTATGTATTTTATGATATGATTATGGTATTTTTATGGGATATGTATGAATATTTTATCGAAAGGTTTTGTATACTTCAAATATATTTTGAAATATCTTTTCAAAAGGACTTATCTTCAAATCTTATCTTTTGGGTCAAAACTTATTGAAAAATTTTATACTAATATGTTTTCATTTACTATTGCGAATAATTCACCAACTTTATGTTGACGTCGTATTTTAACGCTTTTCAGGGATTTGAGGTTACTCTATTTTGATGCTATGCTTGCTTGGCTACTTGGGACTTTTGCTTGGAAGTTATTTTGTTATTGTATTTCCTTAGTTTCCCAAACTCTGTAGCCGTATTTTGATATTATTCGGATGACTGTAATAAGTATTCTATTCCAACTCTTTATCTATGTTGATTTTGTATGGATTATTTATGTTTGATGTAACCTTTGAATCTCTGATACCGTATACACTGCACACCTCGGTTCCGCCATTTATGCGGGGTGTGACAGAAGTTGGTATCAGAGCCAATGGTTATAGCGAACTAAGTGACCTTACGGAATCACTTAGACTATGACCTAGGCTTTTGGACCTATCTGATTTACTCTATGTGCGCATTCCTTTCTTTCGTGGGCCTGTATGAGATTCGTATGTTTTATGTGCTTTTGTTTTGCTTTTTATGTTATGAGGCCTGCTTGTTTTAGTCGCACATACCGTTTATCGTTCTGATTTATTCCGTTTGATATTCGTAGAAGATGCCGCCTAAGAGAACTTCTACTAGGGCTACTCCTGCCAACACTGCTCCGAGAAGGTCGGCAAGGCGAGGTCGCGCCAGTGCGAGAGCGGGTGCTACGCCTCAGAATACCACTGCTGCCCCCAATGCTACTTCTGCTATTCCGAACATCAGTCAGTTGATTGCGGAGCAGATAGCAGCGGCAATACCAGTGATTGTGGCACAACTCAAGGAGACACCGGTGCAGGATGCCGATTTAGGGTTTGAAGAACCTGTGATGCAAGATATTGGAGCAGGAGGTATGGCGTCTGGGCGCGATGGTTCCGATGTGGGAAGAGCAGTGCACGTGGGATCTGGAGGACCGAGTATTGTTATTGAAGATCCACCCCGAGGCTGTTCGTATAAGGCTTTCCTGGATTGCAGACCTACTGAATTTAGGGGTAATGAAGATGCTGTTGCTACCCTGCAGTGGTTTGAGAGGATCGAGTCGGTATTTGATGTCTCGGGATGTGCCGATGAGAGCAAGGTCAAGTATGCTACATTCTTATTCCAGGGTAAAGCCCTCATTTGGTGGAACTCGGTGAAACGGGTTAAAGGCCGAGCTGATATTACCTTAATGACTTGGGAGAATCTGAAGGTTTTGATGAAGAAAGAGTATGTGCCGTCATCTAAGACGCAAAGATTGGAGAACGAGTTGTGGAACTTAACTATGCAAGGTGCTGATTATCGTGGGTATGTGAATCGCTTCTACGATCTATGTGTTTTGGCTCCTCGTCTGGTTCGCACTGAGAATGAGAGGATTGAACGCTTCACTCATGGTTTGCCCCAAACTATGCGAGATCACATTATCTCTCACCTTCCGGGTACTCTTCAGAGTGCGGTCGATATTGCTGGTCGGCTGACCGCAAGTGCGATCCGTGCTGGTACTCTACAGCCGGTGGTGAACCGAAGAGATTCTGGTCGATCTGACAGAAGAAATGTGGGTAATTCGAGGAAGAGAAGCCGTAGTCAAGATCAGAGACCGCAACTTCCTCAGGTGTATGCGTTGACTGGTGTTGGAGCTGGTTATCAGGGCGTGCGCCCTAAGTGTGACACTTGTGGTAGTGCTCATGCGACAAATGTAGCGTGTTGGGTTTGTAAACGCTGCAAGAAGTTAGGCCACACCCTTGTAGAAGATCTGCTGGAGCATGTTATGAATGTGGAGAAGTGGGTCACCACCGTCAGCAGTGTCCCAAGCTTGCATCATCTACTTCCCTTCCTACTCCTGGTGCTGGTACTAGTGCTAGAGGGAATCCTGCTAAGAGCCGAGCTTTCGCTATGGAATCTGCTGAAGCTCATCAGGATCCTACCGTAGTCACTGGTACATTTCTTGTTGACGATTATCCTGCTTTTATTCTGTTTGATTCGGGTGCCGATAGAAGCTTTATTTCTAGTGATTTTCGCCCCTTAGTAAACCGTGCCTCTAGTCCTTTAGAGCCTGCCTATGAAGTAGAAATAGCTGATGGTAGATGTGCCTGTGTTAGAGAAGTTATTCGTGATATTCCCCTCGTATTAGCCGATATTCCTTTTTCCATCGACCTTATTCCTATGAAACTCGGTAGCTTCGACGTAGTAGTCGGTATGGATTGGTTAGCGAAGCATAAAGGAGAAATAGTCTGTTATGAGAAGCTTATTCGTATTCAGAGCCGGATGGAGATCAGTTGATTGTACACGGAGACAAGGCTGGGAAACGTCTTAAAGTCATCTCAAGTTTGAAAGTTCGCGAGTATGTCCGTCAGGGTTGTTCCTTATATCTCGCTCACTTGGTGAAGAAAGATTATGCGATAAAGATTGATGGTGTACCGATCGTCCGCGAGTATTCTGACGTTTTTCCTGATGATTTACCTGGAGTCCCTCCCCAGAGACAAACCGATTTTCGTATTGATCTTATTCCTGGAGCAGCGCCTGTTGCTAAAGCTCCGTATCGTTTGGCTCCTTCCGAGATGCTCGAGTTGTCGAAACAAATTCAGGAACTGGTTGATAAGGGTTTTATTCGTCCTAGTTTCTCCCCGTGGGGTGCTCCTGTTCTCTTTGTTAAGAAGAAGGATGGCTCCATGCGTTTATGTATTGATTATCGGGAGTTAAACAAGTTGACTGTGAAGAACCGTTATCCCCTTCCTCGTATTGATGACTTATTCGATCAACTTCAGGGTTCTTGCTATTTCTCTAAGATCGATCTTCGCTCTGGTTATCATCAGTTGAGAGTTCGGGAAGATGATATACCTAAGACTGCTTTTCGTACTCGGGATGGTCATTACGAGTTCATGGTGATGCCGTTTGGTATGACAAACGCCCCTGCAGCATTCATGGAACTAATGAACCGTATTTGTCGTCCGTATCTTGACAAATTCGTTATCGTATTCATCGACGACATTCTTATCTATTCTCGAAGTCGCAAGGAACATGAAGAGCATTTGCGTCTTGTTCTCGAAGTGCTTCGAAAAGAAAAGTTGTATGCGAAATTTTCTAAGTGCGAGTTCTGGTTATCCGAAGTTCAATTTCTTGGCCATGTGGTTAGCGCGAAGGGTATTCATGTTGATCCTGCTAAGATTGAAGCTGTTAAAAGTTGGGTTGCACCGAAGTCACCGACCGAAATCCGCTCATTTTTGGGTCTTGCTGGGTATTATCGCCGATTTATCGAGAACTTCTCCAAGATCGCTTCACCTATGACAAAGCTGACACAGAAGAGTGAACCATTCGTTTGGGGTACCGATCAGGAGGAAGCATTTCAGATATTGAAGCAGCGGTTGTGTAATGCTCCTATTCTTAGTCTGCCAGTTGGTTCCGAGAATTTTGTGGTTTATTGCGACGCTTCGCACAAGGGTCTGGGTTGTGTGCTTATGCAGAATGGTAAAGTTATAGCTTACGCTTCGCGTCAGTTGAAAATCCATGAGCAAAATTACACGACACATGATCTAGAGTTGGGAGCCGTCGTCTTTGCATTGAAGATTTGGAGACATTATCTGTATGGGACCAAGTGTACTGTATTTACCGACCACAAGAGTCTTCAACACATATTCGATCAGAAGATGTTGAACATGAGACAGCGACGCTGGGTTGAGTTATTGAACGACTATGATTGCGACATTCGCTACCACCCTGGTAAGGCGAACGTTGTTGCTGATGCACTAAGTCGTAAGGAGACAATCAAACCAGTCCGTATCCGTTCTATGGTGATATCTATTCAGACGAGCTTGAAGGCTCAGATTATTCAAGCACAAGAAGGTATTATGACTGAAGACCGTGTTAAAGAGGAAAGATTGTATAAGTTGGCGTTGGAATTAGAACCGAAGGAGGATGGAGTTCTGTATTTCCTCGAGCGTATTTGGGTTCCGATTAGTATCCGTCAGTTGATTCTGGACGAAGCCCATAAGTCGAACTATTCCATTCATCCGGGTTCCGACAAGATGTATCATGACTTGAAAGATTTCTATTGGTGGCCGGGTATGAAGCGCGAGATCGCCGAGTATGTTAGCCGATGTTTGACCTGTTCCAAGGTGAAGATTGAGTATCAGAAACCGTCTGGGCTACTCCAACAACCGAAGATTCCCGAGTGGAAATGGGAGCGTATTACTATGGATTTTGTTACAAAACTTCCGAGATCTTCGGGTGGTTATGACAGTATCTGGGTTATTGTTGATCGATTGACGAAGTCTGCTCATTTCCTACCGATTCGTGAGAATTATCCGATGGAGAGATTCGTACGTTTGTATATTGCTGAGATTGTGTCGAAACATGGGGTTCCTGTATCGATTATTTCCGATCGTGATGCTCGTTTCACCTCACGATTTTGGAAGACATTTCAGACTGCTATGGGTACACGGTTAGATATGGGTACCGCCTATCATCCTCAGACCGATGGTCAGAGTGAGAGAACCATTCAGACTATGGAAGATATGCTACGAGCTTGCGCTATTGATTTTGGTGGTAGTTGGGATGTTCATTTGCCGTTGATCGAGTTCTCGTACAACAACAGCTATCACACGAGTATCAAGTGTGCACCGTTTGAAGCTTTGTATGGCCGCAAGTGTCGATCGCCCGTATGTTGGGCAGAAGTTGGAGATAGTCAGATTTCCGGTCCGGAGATTATACAAGAGACCACTGACAAGATCTTCAAGATCAAAGAACGATTGATTACTGCCAGAGATCGACAGAAAAAGTATGCTGATAAGCGCAGGAAACCTCTCGAGTTCAGTGTTGGAGATATGGTATTATTGAAGGTATCTCCATGGAAAGGGGTTGTCCGGTTCGTGAAGCGCAGCAAGCTGAGTCCGAGATACACGGGTCCATTCAAGATCTTAGCCCGCGTCGGCCCAGCTGCGTATCGATTAGAATTGCCGGCAGAACTGAGCAGCGTACATAATGTATTTCATGTATCTCAGTTGAAGAAATGCCTGGCTGACGAAACGTTATTAGTTCCGCTTGAGCAACTCCAGATTGACGACAAGCTCCATTTTGTTGAGGAACCGATCGAGATCGTTGCTAGTGACGTTAAGCGTCTGCGACGAAGTAAGATTCCGATTGTCAAGGTTCGCTGGAATTCCCGCTTTGGAGCTGAGTTCACGTGGGAACGCGAAGATGAAATTCTGCTTCAAGTAATCGGATTTCAGGGGTTTTCTTAACCCAAACAAAATGAAACTAGGGAGTTCTCGCCTCACCTATATCACGGGTGAGGGTGCGAAGCTTAATTTTTGAACCAAAATTCCTTTTCCTTGATTTCCTTACTAAGAGTCGTCTAAACTTTTTCAATTATCGGTTTCTTTTCTTCTTTCTTGTTCAATAACAAACTAAAACCATTGAATAAGTTTCTTAGGGTTCTTTCAAGGTTGCTAAAGGTCTAGATTCTAACTTCTTTTTTCTATTGGCTACCCGCTCTTGATTTTTACAATAATCCTACATTTGTCTCATTCACTCTCTTTCTTCTGGCTTTGTACTATTGATTATTACTCTATATATTAAAAGTCCTAACTTCCTATGAGTTTGTGCCAAGAACATTTTTTTATTCCATTTGGGCTGGGTTTTTCTATTGGGTTTGGGCTAGGTAGTTTAATTTCGGGGCCTGAATTTGGTTTTTCTGCCGTTTTGTTTCGTTTTGTTGTATTCCTTTACACGTGTCTTTCTACTGCTTACTCATCTTGCTTATGTGTTTAGACTGTTTCTTTCTTTCCATTTTCGTTGCTTCTTCAGCCGATTGTGTGACATTCGCGAATTTCACGGTATTATTCTATCGACTCGTATTCGTTTTATTTATTTATGTTCGTGTTTTGACCCTATTGTATTTCTTTTATGTTTATCGTATTCGTATTTTATGAGTATCGTATTCGTATTTCTCGTATTTTATGGGTATCGTAATTTTATTTTATGTGTATTTATGCTTATCGGGTATATAGTATGTGATTCGAATCTTTATGTCGGGAACGTATAGTCTTAAGTGCCTTTAGTATAAGTCTAGTATGCTCTTATGATAAGTTTAGGGGAATTATGCCTTAATTATATGATTAAGATTAACGTTTAAAAAGTATTTCATTTTTAGTCTTTTCGGAAATTTTATTACAAAACTAGTCCTACGGGAGAATTTCTATTACAAACTTAGTCCTTTTCATATTTCTATTACAAGAATCGTCCCTACCAGAATTTTGTCTCATTATACCACCAACCTTTTTGTCTCATTAGTTATCAAATTTTGTCCTTATCTCATCACTTTCACCTACACTCTTTCTCTCTCAAGAAAACACCTACAAACCTCCACCTTCTCTCTAGATTTTCCGGCGATCCGACCGTTGGATTTCCAATCCGAGACCGGATTATTGATCACCATCATCATCTTCATCTATCCTCTAAGTTTCACCACGATCGGGTAAGTATTTCTCGGTTTTAATATTAAACTTTGTTATTTTGATTCTATCACGTAAATCCCATTTTTCACCATCAAAACTTAGATTTTATTGAGGATTATTGTTCCTAATCATATTCTGGACATAGGGTTCCAATATGGGATCATTTAGATGCCTAAAACACTCAGAAATCGAATCCCGAATGTATTTTTCGTAAAAACCCAGTTACATGCACGTAACTGTAGTTACATGCACGTAACTGACCAAATAACAAGTCCAGTCACGTAACTCTGACCTTGCTCACGTAATTAACCAGTTACGTGACCTACAAGTCACGTAACTCTGGTCCTTGATCACGTAACTCTGAGATATTTACATAACTAGTCCCTTTGACACGTAATTGTTCACGTAATTAGTCCTTTTGTCACGTAATTAGTCCCTTATGCACGTAATTGCCTTCATATTCACGTAATTGGTTCCCTAAGTCACGTAAGTGACTTTGATGTCACGAAATTCCCTTGCTGAACACGTAACTATGGTCCTTATGTTCCGTAACTTCTTGTTTTGTCCCGTAACTCTTGTATAACACGTAACTTGATACTTACGTGACTTGTAGTGCACGTAAGTATGAGGATCCCGTATCTAGTCCGTTGACTTTCCGAAACGTTTATAATCCCGTTATATCGATATTCCTATTGGTCATTTCAAAACCCGTATAAAACGTTAATCATTAAGGCATAACCCTACTAGACTTAGAGATACTTAGACATGTTTATTTACGTGATGTATAGGGCACTTAGACGTTGGAGCTTGACAGTATTGTAGTATTTCCCGACATATAGAGATTTGGATTGCTTTGCTATACAGTGAGTTATTCGTTGCCCTTTTTACTGCTTTTACATTTTTGGGCATGATTAGCGTTAAACTAATGTATTTTTGGTATGTATGTATTATGGATTTGTATTGTGGATATGATGCTTTAGATGGTCTTACCCAAACTCGTACCGCCTTTGTGGTAGTATGAGGCCCCGTATACACACCTGTTAGCTATTAGCCGCCGGTTCGTATATATAGCGCTATATGGGTCTAACAAACCCTCATTTCTAACACGTTATTATGATGGTGGATGAGCCCTGTCCGTGTTAGTAATGTTATGACCGATTATTTCCGAGAACAACCTAGCTTAAGACACTAGGTGGGGTTAGTTGCCAGTATTGTTAAGGGTCAGGTGTATCGTATGTTCCTAAAGCTGTTAACTATCCAGTATGTATTTTATGATATGATTATGGTATTTTTATGGGATATGTATGAATATTTTATCGAAAGGTTTTGTATACTTCAAATATATTTTGAAATATCTTTTCAAAATGACTTATCTTCAAATCTTATCTTTTGGGTCAAAACTTATTGAAAAATTTTATACTAATATGTTTTCATTTACTATTGCGAATAATTCACCAACTTTATGTTGACGTCGTATTTTAACGCTTTTCAGGGATTTGAGGTTACTCTATTTTGATGCTATGCTTGCTTGGCTACTTGGGACTTTTGCTTGGAAGTTATTTTGTTATTGTATTTCCTTAGTTTCCCAAACTCTGTAGCCGTATTTTGATATTATTCGGATGACTGTAATAAGTATTCTATTCCAACTCTTTATCTATGTTGATTTTGTATGGATTATTTATGTTTGATGTAACCTTTGAATCTCTGATACCGTATACACTGCACACCTCGGTTCCGCCATTTATGCGGGGTGTGACAGATTGTTTCAAGGTTTTAGTTATCGTTTCCAGTTCTTCGTTCCTGCTTATCATTGGTTTTTACTTTACCGTTTTGTTTTGGATGCGAAACGGAGGTTACTCGCCTGCTAGGTTTCAGGCTGAAGCTGAGGCTGTTAATTTATCTGTGGTGCTAAAACCCAGGTATACTTTTTTTGTTTTTGTTTTTGTTTTAGGGTTTTCTATATGTTTTCGATTTCCAGCTTCTTTGATTCTCAGGTTGTTTCTGGTCAGATTGGTGGTGGTGGTTGTGCAGTTAGTGGACCTAGACATGCGCCGAATTATACGGTGGTGAGTGCGATTTTGGAGAGGAAGATGGACCGGGGCCGAGATGCGGACATACTCTGACTGTTGTTGTGCTACGATTTTGATGAAGAGGGTGAGTGACTAATGAAACAATGTTGATATGAAGATTACTGGCTAATAAAAAGATTTTCAAACCACATGTCACATTGAAAATAAGCTCATATTAAAGGTGAATCTTTTGTTTGATTCATAATATTAAATAATCTATTTTTATAGATTTGACAAACTTTGGTTTGTGCTAAAAGTAAAATGAAAGCAACACAAAGTATGTTTATGGTGGTTCATAGGTAGGTTAACTAGCAAGTTAGAGGCTCAATTGGTGTCATTGACGGTACATGGAAGGTTGGGGATTTAGTAGATTGGGTTTCAAAAGTGATTAAAGTTTTTAGCTATGACAAGGTTGAGGTATGTACTCGATTTATATTATGTTTTTATTATTATTAGTTTCGTTTTATACATATGTAACTGATAATTTGTATAAACTTTGTTGTTTTTTGTGTTTTTGTATTGTAATTTAGGTGAAAGTTTTGATCTTTATGTGTTTATTATTGTTATCGGGTAGATCGATTTAACGGAGGAAATTTCGAGAGACGGAACTTTGACGGAGATAATAGTTTCGAGAAAAGAAACGTTGATGGAGGGAATTTTGAAAAGAAGAGTTCTGATGGAGGAAGTTTTGCTAAGCTTTTCGTTGGTTCTGTTCCCAAGACAGCTACTGAAGACGATGTAAGTTTTGGACTTTTAAACTACACGTTTGTTTTTCGCCGGTTAACTTTTAATTATGTTAATGTGTGGTTTCAGATTCGCCCTGCTTTTGAGGAACATGGAAATGTTGTTGAGGTTGAGCTGCCAAACTATCATTATCCCAGAATATACCAGATGAGTCCTATAAAAGCGGGTATGGGATTATAAATTTTGAAAAAGTTATGTCTATGAATGCAACACGTTAGAAAATAAGGGAAGTATACCTCATAGGGAGCTCTGCGAGTGCTAATGGAGTCATTCTCATTAAATACAGGAATGACATTCAAAGACAATAATGAATCTACAGTTTCAGTAAGTTGCTTCCTAAATTCTGGACTCCTGAAGTCGTTATCAGTCCCGAGAAGCTGAGCTGATGTCACATCCAGCTGCAAATAAAATAGTATTGAGTACGGGAAAAAGAAAAAATCGTATTGAAGTTAAGTAGTAAAGATTATATATTCACCTGACTAAACAATGTATCGTAAAGTGCCATAAGACCATTTTTTCCGACAGCTGCACATGCCTTACTATCAACCTCATCTTGTGGTTTCTGGAGATCCGCAAAGCTTTAAACGGAAGAATAACTATCAGTCACTAGGCTGAAAATGACCTTTTAGTTCTCTCGCTTTCATGTAATCTTATGTATGCTAATTTAGCTAAAAAGGTTGCAGAAATCCAAACATATTACTATGTTAAATGAGTACTATTATATTTTTGTTTTTCTTTATACTGTCACGGTAAGGTTATCGAACTAAGTGAAACCGAGGTGCTCAAACTGAGACTTAGCTTGCAGAAGATGAAACAGCAATCCAGAAACTAAATTCAGTCAAGGAAAGGGTAAGCAATCCAGAAACTGCTTGATGCTTTCTCCTATAACAGTTAATCTTGGAGCACTTCCATTTTTTAATTACCAATATAGACGGAAAGGAACTTGAGTCTCTGGATAAAGTGCTTTCTCCTGTAACAGTTAATCTTGGAGCAGTGTAAGTTTGTTGAGCCTAGATTTTTGTCAAATTATGCTTCTTAATAATTAATAATTTTGAAGTTAATAAAACACTTTTGAGTTTTAGAAGTCAAACACTCACACTTTTATTGCAACGGAGATAGTAATGGTTTTGGTGCATTAATTACGTTCACATTCATAACTCTGATAGTTATAAAATTTTGCAGGTGGATTTACCAGAACACTTATCAAAACATTGTTTTTCGACTTGGATGAAGTGGGATTTTTCTAGATGACGAGATTTAGCTTGATAACTTTGGGACTGATTCACCGTATTTTATCCAAGGTACCCAATATTTTGTTTCTAGATTTTTTTTAAGCACAATGTTTGGATGTGCGTTCTAAAAGTAATCAGCGTGAATTTAAACAATCAGAATTAGCTAACAACAGGCAGTAGGAGATAATTTTTGGATACGCAGTTGCGCTTAGGTGTATCTTTAATACATATAACCAATTCTAAATCATTTTATTGATAACTTTAGATTATTGAAAAGATATAATTTAATCATCATATTCAACTTTTTAATCACTTCTAATTTCTAATTTTTTTTTGCATAAAGTGTTTTTGTATAAACAATTATCTGAAACCCAAGTCCGTTTTCCCACCTATTCATAAGCTAATGGGTCGAAATTGTCATTTGGACAACAGAATCTAGATAGCCTAATGTTTGTTTGATAGCTGTAGAGTTATAAAATCAATTTACTGTATCATTTTTTGTATCAATTTATGGTAAAATTGTATGCACACCAGGTGTTTGTGAAAATGTTACTATGATATTTTTGGTGTTTGTGAAAATGTTACTATGATATTTTTGGTGTTTGTGAATCATATTACCAAATTATCCCATTTCAAAAAAATAATTACAACGTCAGGACATTAATCATTGAGTAAAATGAATGACTAACCTAAGTACCTCGGTATTCTATGACATTATCCCTTTTATAAATCATAGGTTTTAGGTTACGAATGTTACTTAAGTTATTAGTAATCGTAAGTGTAATTTATTCCGTTGAATCATTCACATTCTAATAATGTAGAAATTGGTATATTGCTTTATGTCGTTTTAATTTTGAATATTTTTTAAACAGTTGGAGCTAGCAGATCCTGAATTTTATAAAATGGGATTTGTTAGAAGTATGAGAGCTTATGGGGTCGAATTCAGGGAAGGGCCAAATGGGTTCGGAGTCTATGCCTCGAGAGATATTACACCTACTAAGCGGGCCAAGGTGAATCATTTATCATTTATTTTGTGCTCTAGTAATTTACGTAACTAATAAATATGATTTCAATGAATAATTATTGAGAATAATTTTGTTTTCTGATCCATTTCTTAGGTAGTCATGGAAATCCCGTTGGAGTTAATGTTAACTATAAGCCAAACAACCCCGTGGATGTTCTTTCCAGATATCATACCAGTTGGGCATCCAATATTCGACATTATTAACTCTACAAATCCAGAGGTATTCACCATCTTTCTGTATCTTCCTCTTTTCAAGTATCATAATTGAATAGCTCGATATCCTTAACAAGCCAAAGGAAAATTAGCTTTAAGGGAAATGGTTTTAAGTTATCTAAAGTGTATTAGAATCAACTTCAGTCCGAACCTGTATGACAGTCCCACGTGTACTCAAACTCTTTGAGCTTCGTTTAGTCAAGACAAGTTTTTTTTTTCTTTTTCTTTTTTAACACCGTGATTTGATTTCTTTGGCAGACAGATTGGGACCTCAGATTGGCGTGTCTTCTTTTATATGCATTTGATCACGACAAGAATTTTTGGCAACTCTATGGTGATTTTTTGCCTAGTGTTGAGGAGTGCACTAGCTTGCTTCTAGCTACCGAGGTTTTTTATAAATTAGAATTCTTTCAAATATCATATTTTTAAATTCAGAAAATCAGAATTTTATATTCACATCCAAACACCCTTTAGCTGACTGGCCAATTTAAACTCTAATAATTTTGACATGCATAATGATACTTATTGAGAAACCATATGTTTTGTATTATTTTTCTTAAGCTCGTCCTTTTGACACGCATCAGGATGACCTCAAGGAGCTACACGATGAGAATCTTGCTTCAACAATGAGAAAAGAGAAAGCACGAGTCTTAGAATTTTGGGAAAGGAATTGGGTATTTTCTTAGTCTTTTTAAGTGATATCTTTGTGATGATTTTCATTTGTGATAGAAATTTAGACTCATTTACCAGTGAATGGGTCGATTTGATTTGTGTTTTATCTCAAACGGGTCAGATAGAAAACTTGTCTAAAAGGGGAACGGGTCAAATAGGTCTATATTTTATTGCATACAACCTCCTAAATCGTGTTATTCACAGATTTAGAATATTATTGTAATAATGTTTATTGTTGAAACTTATTTAACGCATTACTTATTTATATGTACCTTTTTTATAAAAGTGGACAAAAAGTGTCTATTGGTCAACCCAATCTGTTTCAGTACATGCTGAAATATGACCCGTTACCAAACCTACCCGACCTTCCAATCTTGCCACCTCTGGTTTTCATCATATTTCTTGCTGTTTGTTTCTAAAAGTAACCGGTATATCCATATGTAAATGTCCTCAGCACTCTGCTATGCCTCTGAAAGTAAAGCGGCTTGCTCGAGATCCAGAGAGATTTATGTGGGCAGTTAGTATGGCACAGACTAGATACATTAATTTTCGAATTAGAGTCGGTTCATTAGTTCAGAATGCAAATATGTTTGCTCCTTATGCAGGTAAGTTTTTCCATGTATATTTCCTTTATTTTCTTATCATAAGTTACTTTCTTTTTTACCCACGAGTCAGGATTTTAGGTTGCAATATCTTCCCACTTATATACATATAGGTGGACTTGGGTTAAGTTTTATCTGTAAGTGGTCAAATGAGTTAACGTAAAAAATATAACTAAAAAGAAAACTTGTTGAAAGTCATCCGAAATATACACAAATGCATTGAACGGTTTAAACAAAGAAGAATAGAAGAGTGTGTCATTTTGATATATCCTCTGGCTGCCTGTTTGTCAATATTACTTATATACTAGTTTTTGGCCATTTTGTTTTCGTGTTTTTATGAAAAATCGGTGGTCCTGTTTTGCAGATATGCTGAACCATTCTTGTAAGCCAAATTGCTTTTTCCATTGGCGATTCAGGGACCGAATGTTTGAGGTGATGACAAATGCTGGACAAGAGATTAAAAAAGGGGAAGAGGTAAGTCATGATCACTGTTACTCTTATTATCATTTTCCAAATATGATACCCATAATTTTGGTGTATCATGCTCGTTTTTGTTATTATCTTCTCAGATGACCGTTAATTACATGAGTGGCCAGAGGAACAATGTACTTATGCAAAGATTTGGCCTTTCATCACTTTCGGTAAGTTCCCCCAGGTGTCCTTTAAAACTAGTCCCTTTTGTTTGGCCAATTATCTAAAGGTGGAAAAAGGCGGGCTAGATAACGAGTCGGGCCAACCCGCAAAGTCACAAACACTTCTTCGCTTTCATTTTTTGGCGGGCCAACCCTTTTGACCCGCACGTCCCAGTTGACCTTTTTCCTGTTGAAGATACATCATTACTCAAATCGACCATTTACATATTAATGGGTCGATATAGCCAAATCTGCAATTTGCCTTCATTTCTCGTCTTGTGATTTAATATTTTTGCAGAATCCTTGGGACGTTCTTCCATTTTCTGGCAATGCAAAGATCCATTTAGATTCCTTTTTGTCAGTCTTCAACATATTTGGCTCTCATGAAGATTATTATCATGATGGTACGGATTTCGTAACCAAATTGTGTTTATAGCAATAATTTTACTTACTTTAATAACTGTTGTATAATCTCCTTTCTTGTGTAATAACTTTATTTTTAGGTAGAAATCGAACTCGTTGTAATGAAACATGTTATAGTTAAGTTATTTGTACATTATTAGACAAATGTTATGTAAGGAAAACGCATGGTTTTGATTATATATGAAATGCGTTAATTTTGTACAATGATCAGATTGTTGGTCAGGTTTATTGTCATGTATATATATAATATATATAATATATAATCACCAGGTTTTATAAAAAAGAATTTTATTTAAAAAAAATTAGTTTGCATAACTTTGACACGCAATTTCATATGTCATAAACATAAGTCATAAAATGTGGGTCTTAAACGAAGGTCAAAAACGTGAGTCATAAAACGAGGGACATAAGCGCGGGTCATTCAGCTGTGACGCCTCAATGCGCGTCATAAATTATTTATGACTGGTCCATCCTTGACGCGCATTTGCGCGTCATAAAGCCTCTTCTTGACGCGCATTGCGCGTCATTGATGGCCCTGTTTGTAGTAGTGTGCTTTATATTTTTACATGCTCGAATTCATGTTTGTTTTCTTTCGTAAATGACATTTTCTTGCACTTGTAGGTAGTGTTGCTTTGTTCATTCACCATTAGAACACTGTAATTTCGAAGGTATGCGGTTATGTTGTTCTCAACATCTCACGTTATTATGTTAAACTTGGATTGTTTGCTGATAATTAATTGATGTTTTTTTAATCTTCAGGAATTCAACGGATCGTGAAGTTTCTCTTATGATACTCAGGGCTTACCTTTACTTACGTTTTAGCTGAAGTAAGTGTTCTATAACAGTTATAATTCATTGGTCATATTCATACCCCATCTCTTATATTGTTTGATTTAGCAAAAAACTCTGAAGCGTGAGCTTGTATGCAAAAATGGCTTGATTATCGTGAAATATTTGGAGGGAGATCCCAATTTATTGATTGCACGACACAGCCCCGCGCCTGTAAAGAAGATCGCTTCTATTACTACACAGGTCGATAAGTGCGAACTCTAATTGCTGATCCTCATCTTGTACTTGTGAACAGCAGCGCATTTAGCACATTTATAATTTGATGAAAATAGTATATCAGTCAAAAGTGTTTGTGAGGTTACAATTAAGTATGGTATGTTGGACCCATATTATTAGTGACCCTCATTGATCATTTGTCCTTACTGATATGATGACTGACACTAACTGAAATCTGTGTCTAGTAAATATTCGATGGACGTATTTACCTTACCGACACTATAGATTTCCCATTAGGTGATCGGAACTAAAGAGAGCTTATAGTAAACACTTACTAAACACCAGGGACTAAATAATAAATACTCCTAACTTGAGTATCTATATAAGGACTAACATAAACCCAAATAAGGGTTGGTCAATTCCATTATCACCTACAAGTGTTTTCTCTCTATAACGGTTCTAATATAACCGGAACTCCATCCTAACACGATCATCTCAATTTGGGAATCATTGATGGCTAATCTATTCAACAACATGCCCGGATCATCTGCAGGTATGTTAAATCTACATGAACCAATCTAATTTAATCCAACATGTGGTATCAGAGCCAATGGTTCGTGATTATCCATTGGTTCATGTTTATTTATCGCTTGGCTATTGCTATTATTGATTCTGCAACTTATTTGGCCGGCGGATTATGATTTTTGGGTGAAAAATGGGATTTTTTGGCGCTGGTGGCGGCTGCTGCAACCCTAATTTCGACGAACTTCGTTCGTGCGAATGAAGGCTCATTCGTACGAACCTAATTTCCTCGTTCGTACGGATGAAGCCCTATTCGTACGAACCTAAATTGTTCATTAGTACGAATCTGATTGGCTCATTCGTACGAACCTGATTTGTTCGTTCGTACGGATGAAGCCCCATTCGTACGAACCTGACTTGTTCATTAGTACGAATCTGATTTGTTCATACGCACGAACGTAACTGTTGATCCGTACGAATCTGGGCTAATACGTGCGAACCTAGGCTTACATCCGTACGAACTTAAAGCTTACATCCGTACGAACCTAGGCTTACATCCGCACGAACCTGGACTTACATCCGTACGAATCAATACTCATCCGTACGGATGAATACAGACCCTAATTTGGTCGTTTTTTAAAGTCTTACTGGTTGCCTTATTTGTAAAATCGTTTAGCTTTTGGGGCTCAGCCCCTTGACCCCGTAAGGGGCGCTGCCCCTTAACCCCGCAAGGGGGCGCAGCCCCCTTGACCCCTGCTTTATTGTAGTGGTCACCTTATTTAGTCACCTTATTTATATGTGACCTTATTATACTTATGCACTAATATTCATGTTTTCATCTTTTGTTGCCCAAAGGTCAAAGGTGATTCCTATGATTGCATTTTTCCTTTTAGCCTAATAAACACGTAGGATATTAATTCTTCCCAAAGGTGATTTAATATACTTGTGTGCTTAAAAGGATTCTTATTATGCCTTAAAACACGATGTTCTATTTTGTTGCCCAAAGGTCAAAAGACAAACATTGTGTTGCATAAACCTTATGCTCATAATTTTACTTAGATATTAGTTATTTCTGCCCAAAGGTGATGTAACATCTAAGTAGAGCCTTACTTTAGCTTATTATTTTGGTGTTTATCAATAGGCTTACCTATCACTTAGCTTCATTACTTATATGGTCTTAGTCTCAGGAACATTACTATTAGGTCTACTTATTTTAGACATTACTCTAGTTCTATTACTTTAAGGGACATTACTTAGTCTGCCTTATATAGCTAACTCTGTCACTATAAAATCTTCTATAACTCGTATCATAAATCTAAATCCTCCTTATTCTCCACTACAGTACCAAACTTCGGCATTGAGGCACTTACTGGTGCTAATTTCACTTCATGGAAGGATCAACTTTACCTAACTCTGGGAATGCTCGACATGGACTATGCTATTCGCCATGATGAACCCGCTGCTATTACTGCTGAGTCTACTGCTACTCAGAAAGCGGACTTTGATAAGTGGGAGAGGGCGAATCGGCTGTCCCTAATGATGGTCAAGAACTCAATTCATCCCAGCATCCGAGGAGCTATCCCTGATAATGACAAAGTGAAAACTTACCTCACATCTGTTGAGGATCACTTTAAGGGATCGTCTAAGGCAACTGCGAGTAGTTTAATGCTACAGATGCTGACTCTTAAATATGAGGGTTCTAGCGGTGTCCGTGAACACATAATGAAGATGGTTGACATGTCTCACAAGCTTAAGAATTTACAAATGGAAGTCTCAGATAATTTTCTGGTGCACTTCATAATGACTTCCTTGCCTGCTCGGTTCGACACTTTCAAAGTGAATTACAACGCTATGAAAGATAAATGGTCAATAAGTGAACTGATTGCTATGTGCGTTCAAGAGGAAGATCGTCTTAAGCACATTCAACCTGAAGCTGCTGTTCACCTTACTACCACTTCAAACTTCAAGAAGAGGAAAGGTAACTACAGTAACAAGACTGAAAACAAAGTCCAAAATCATGGTGCTTCTACCTCTGGCCCTAAATCCTCGACAAGCAATAATAACTGCAAATTCTGTCGCTCCAAAGGGCACGGACAGAAAGATTGCTCTAAATTCAAGGAATGGCTAGCTAAGAAAGGTAACATTCTTTACGTAATATTTGATTCCTTTACTACTGATGTTCCATTTAATACATGGTGGGGTGACTCTGGTTCTATGGTCCATGTGACCAATTCCTTACAGGGATTCCTTACAATCCAGAAGCTACAAAAGGACCAAAGAAAGCTTAGAGTTGGAAATGGTGATCTCTTAGATGTCGAAGCCATGGGGACCTTAAATTTACATATGAATACCGGAAAGTGTATTAGATTAATAGATACCTTATATGTACCGAGAATTACTCGGAACCTTGTATCTATATCTAGACTTGATCTTGAAGGTTATGTAATTACTCATGGTTGTCGCAGGATCACTTTTACTCTTAATAATGAATTGTTTGGTTGTGGTTTTTTGGATGGATTACTGTATAAATTAGAACTAGATCATAATTTCTCACAGTCTTTGTTGTCTCTTAATATTGATGACATAACTAAAACAAAGACAAAATCACCTAAACAAGCAGAGAATTCCTCCACATTGTGGCATAAACGTCTCGGCCACATCTCACGAGATCGCATGACACGACTCGTAAAAGAAGGAATATTACCCTCTCTTGATTTTAGTGATTTTGAAACATGTATTCAATGCCTCAAAGGAAAAATGGCTAAAGGGAATAAGAAAGGAGCCACCAGATGTTCCAACTTGTTGGAAATAATTCATACTGATATTAGTGGCCCCTATCCTGCATCAATAACAGGACATACATCATTTATTACATTCATTGACGATTATTCACGTTATATGCACCTTTATCTGATTAAAGAAAAATCTGAATCCTTACAAACTTTTGTCGATTATAAAACTTTGGTTGAAAACCAACTTGATCATAAGATAAAAGTTGTCCGATCAGATAGGGGAGGTGAGTATTACGGTAAACATACTGATATTGGTCAAGCTCCTGGTCCTTTCTATAATTTTTGCAAGGAACAGGGCATAATTAACCAATACACCATGCCAGGTTCTCCTCAACAGAATGGTGTTGCTGAAAGGAGAAACCGAACTTTAATGGACATGGTGAGAAGTATGCTCGCCAACACTAACCTACCTAAATTTCTTTGGACTGAGGCCTTAAAAACAGCTGTTCATATACTCAATAGGGTTCCATCAAAATCTGTCCCTAAAACTCCTTATGAAATCTGGACAGGTAGGAAACCGAGTCTAAAATATATGAAAGTATGGGGCTGTCCTGCCGAAGCAAAAGTCTATAACCCTAACTTAAAGAAACTGGATTCTAAAACCCTTACATGTTTCTTTATTGGTTATCCCGAGAACTCAAAAGGTTATCGGTTTTACTGTCCTTCTCACTCTACCCACATCATAGATACGCAACATGCCACTTTCCTCGAAAATTCAGAGATCAGTGGGAGCACGACAAATCCTGATTTAGATTTGCAAGAAGTACAAGAAGCGGGGGGGAAACCATTCGTCGGTTATTACGATTCCTCCGATAATTCCTCTTGTACCCAACGCTGCTCCCGATATACCTGGATCTCCTAATGAACCGGTTGAACCTCCTATGCCTCCTAATCTAAACGCCGAAGAACCGCTTGTTCCTGAAGAACCCGTAATTCAGCTCAGGAGATCATCAAGGGCTCGCAGGAACACTAATTTTGATGATTTCGAAACTTATCTGGCTGAAGTCGAAAACATTGGGAAACTTACTGATCCAACCTCTTACCGAGAAGCTATGAATAGTGATCAGGCTGCTAAATGGATTGAAGCCATGATTGAAGAGCTCAAATCCATGGAGCGTAATGGCGTTTGGGTATTGGTTCCACTCACTAAAGGATCCAAAGTAATTGGATGTAAATGGGTGTTTAAAACCAAATTAGACCCGAATGGAAACGTCGAACGCTATAAGGCCAGACTGGTTGCAAAAGGCTTTACTCAAAAGGAAGGAATTGATTATCAAGAGACCTTTTCCCCTGTCTCTCGTAAAGATTCCCTAAGGATCGTCATGGCACTCGTAGCTCATTATGATTTAGAGTTACATCAGATGGATGTCAAGACCGCTTTCCTAAATGGTGACTTGCAAGAAGACGTATACATGCGGCAACCTGAAGGATTTATTCCAGAAGGTAAAGAGCACATGGTCTGCAAGTTAAATAAATCGATATATGGGTTGAAACAAGCATCACGACAATGGTACCTTAAATTTGATGAAGTCGTAAAATCTGATGGCTTCCTAAAGAATCAAGTGGATCAATGCACCTATCTCAAGATCAGTGGGAGTAACTTTATTATCCTTGTTTTGTATGTGGATGATATTCTACTTGCAAGTAACAACTTGGATTTGCTACATGAGTCGAAGCGAATGCTTTCGCATAATTTCGACATGAAAGATCTCGGTGATGCCTCTTATGTTTTGGGTATCGAAATAAATCGAGATAGACGTAATGGTGTTCTAGGTCTTTCCCAAAGGGCTTATATTGACCGTATTCTAGAACGCTATAACATGCAGCACTGCACACCCACTGTGGCTCCGGTAGTTAATAGGGACGTATTTGGACCTCATCAAACTCCGAGCACTGAAACTGAGAAGGCTGAAATGAGGATGATACCTTACTCATCTGTAGTTGGGAGCATTATGTACGCTCAGGTCTGTACTCGACCGGATATCGCTTACATCGCTGGTATGCTGGGGCGTTACTTATCTAACCCCGGATTAGCACACTGGAAAGCGGCTAAAAAGGTTCTGCGATATCTGAAAGGGACCAAAGACTACAAATTAACTTATAGAAGAAGTGACAACTTGGAAGTAGTAGGTTATTCTGATTCTGAC
>CAJVGC010000582.1:22210612-22272451 GCA_910822075.1 Senecio squalidus
TATATGTAGAAAAAGTAACCTCAAAAGTAGTTTTATCGTGGAAGCAAAAATATAAAGTATATATTCAAAGTTCCGGTATATTACTCTACCCATCAATCCATTTACATCATATCCTTTAAGGCTTGCGTCTATTAAATTATGAGGATTAAGTATATAAGATTAAAATGTATGTATGATAAGAAAAAGGTTATGTTAATTTATAAGGGTTAAATGTAAAATATAATATTAGTAAGAGAAAAATAGTTTAATAATATAATAATGTTGTATATGGCAAATACTTGTTGTATATATATCTCCTTCCATTACTCCTCCCATTAGTAATGCAACCTCTGGCACTTTGCAACGGAAACGCTAGGATTAACCATTAATGAACAACAATATTTATTTAAGAAGCAAACAAATGAAAGTTTTTATGTTTAAAACTTGCAATATTTTTAATTCTAAATTATTCTCATAAAATTTGTTTTGTTAGACAAGCAATGAAGAGTTTGAAGTTAGAAGCATGTAGAATGTTCGAGCAACGATTGTCAAACGTAAGGATTAGGGTTTAGGTGATGTCAACCTTAGATCTCCTGTAATAATCACAGTGCAAACCCAACAAGTTCTTGACGAACCTAGGGTGATTAAGGTTGAGGATGAATGCAAGAGTGTATGAACTCTGCGTTTAAGGTTTAGTCTGTGTGTGTTGAGATGAGATGAAAAAGTCCCGGCGATAATGATTTGGACCATGTATTTATATGGCGAGTGTCAAGTATATGGAACGTTGTCCATTAATAATGATCATGAATACTTGAACGGTCTTAATCATTAATCACCAGTACATGTAACGCCTTACTATTATGACGATAATAAAGCACTCACAGACGCTGACACCTTGGGCAGGCGGTGACAGCTTGACAGGCGGTGCTGACTTGACAGGCGCTGACATAGCTTGATTTGACAGGCGCTGTCATAGCTTGACTTTGACAGGCGCTGACATAGCTTGACTTTGACAGGCCTAGCTTGACTTTGACAGGCGTTGTCATAGCTTGACTTTGACCGGCGCTGACATAGCTTGACTTTGACAGGCGTAGCTTGACTTTGACATACCTAGCTTGACTTTGACAGGCGCTGTCATAGCTTGACTTTGACAGGCGCTGACATAGCTTGACTATTTTTGGTGACAGCCTGACAGCCTGTCCGAGCTTGGTTGCAGTAGGCTTGGTTGTAGTAACGGTAATCCTTACTAACCTCATCATAGAAGTTAGAGGAGGTGGATGTTAGAAGCAGGTAGAAGTTAGAAGCAAAAAGAAATTAGAGGAGAAGAAATTCAAGTTAAGAAGTATAAACTTTTGTGTAGAAACTGCAATCTTGGTTGGACTTGATGTATGTAGTAATTTGATGCTTGCATTTGAATTATGACTTATGTGCTTCAATGTTTGGAACTTGGAAGTTAACATTCGGTTTAAATCAAGCCTACTTTTAGTTTTTGCATTTGGTTTATTTTCCAATAATCATGCATGGTTGTATCTTTTTTAATATTATAACGATAGTTTCTTTTTTCTTCAATTCGGGTTTTTTGGTTATAACCGAAAACAAAACCGAATTCAAAATTCGGTTTTCGGTTCAGTTTGGTTTGGTCTTTCCATGGGAATTCGGTTCTCCGGTTTAAGTAAAATAAAACCTTAAAGAAACGAACCGAATAAACTGAAATCGAACCGACAAACGCTCCTACATGACACAAGCTTATCAGCAATACGTGTAGAGTTCTGAAAATGCAACAGTGAGTGATCCATACACTATCCAAGAAACCCTCAGGTCAAGACAAACAATGGGATGTCGTGTTAATGCTAGAAAAAGACACTACATCAACTCAAACTTCTACCAAATCCCACCTTTCGCAAATAAACCGAAACCCTAATTCTAAACCATAAATACACATAACCTCCCCTAAACGTACCCAGTTCCACCCCCGAAACTTCACACTACCCCAAATACTTCCTAAAAACTTTATCCTATCCCTTAAAGTCACTAGAAAACCATCAAACCCCATTTCCCGGCTAACCAAAGTTGTAACCTGATATGGAATGAAATTACGGTTAAGTCACCGATAGCCACCAAAACACAACCTATGCACTATCCGACATTCTAGCATTTATCAGGGCACTCCAATTAACCTAGGGGAGCTCTTTAATTCATCCTATATCCATTTGACCAACACGGACGTATCGAAAATTCGAAACAACATACCCCCCCCCCCCCCCCTCCCCCCTCCCCAAGCTGAACAAACGCCTGTCTGATTGACCATAGGGGAGGGGGTGGTCTTGGCTTCCTTTACATACTCTCCTCGTCTATCATTTTCATTTCATCTCATTTCCATCATTTCTCTACTTTTTCTCTTCGTTTCTTTGTATTTTTCTTTAGTTTTTAGTAGTTTTAGTTGTAGTAATCGTAGTTAGTGTGATTTGCGGTTGTAATCGAGAAGCTTTCTCAACAAGACAAATTGGTTGTAATCAAAGCATATAAATCACACCTTATATTTCTCTATTTCGAGTGACTTTTTTCCTTACTTTTATAATTGATGTTGTTGTTTGATTGTTCGATTATAACTCTTTGTTTGTTAATTACCATGCTTAGGGTGTAATAGTTGATATGTCATGAAATGACCTATTTTACACATAATATCATTCATTTATACCGAGAACAAAACATCGCATTATATGTCAACAGAGCTTATTTTTTGATTGATTTGCCAAATTTATGAATTCTAAGGTAGGGAAAAGATCAAAAAACACCAATATTTTTTTAAAGACAAAAAGACTCAATCTCCACCATCAATTTATTTTAAATCCAATGACTAGGATTAAATCAAAACGCACTTTTAAATTTTTATCTTTTCAGAATTAATTTATCTCGTAAACCGTTAATAGTTAGACAAAACAAATTACATCGTTGCTACCATCGTGTTCTCCTCTTTAATTAGAGTAGTGGTTATGTATACTTTCAATGACTTTTATTTTTTCAATTTTCTGGTGGGTATTGAAATTGTAACGTTAATATCACATGTGATTTCAACATAAATGAGTAAACTTCAAAAACAAAAAATGTTATATAATGTATGATTTATCTAAACCCAGAAAAAAAAATCAAATTTTGACAACTTTTATTTTTCGTGTTTTGACAAATGTTTAAACTCATAAGATTATATCACATGTGATATTAACATAAAATGTGGATTTAAAGATCTAAAATCGTTATATGATATATAATTAGATTAACCTATAAAAATTTAACGAAATCACATGTGATATTAACGTAAATCATATGTGATATTATAATATACGTAGAGCTTTAAAACAAATAATCCAATAACACGCACGATTTTAATTTTAAATGTGAAATTTTAAACACAAAGGTATTATATGGGGTATAACTAATATAGACCAAGAAAAAAAACCGAATTTTGACGACTTTTGTTTTCTTCGTGTTTGGTCAAATGTCGATATTCGTAAGGTAAAATCACATGTGATATGAACACTAAATGTGAATTTCAAAACCTAAATATATTATATGATGTATATTTACCTAGAATTAAAAAGAAAAACACAAAAATCATAAGTCAAACTACGAATATCACATGTGATAAAACTGTGATTTTGTAAATTATCCAAATGATCCCAACCATTCAAAGGTAATTATGTAAAAGAAGCAGAAAAGAGCATAAATGACGGGAAACGGTGAAGATTGTATGAAGACCATGGCTGCTACATCCAGAAAACTCTTTGAAAGTTCTGTTGCACCTACACGATTTAAACAACACTTATCATGAATGGATGTAGACATCTTGAAGACATGCATGGCCATGCATGACACAAGTTTATCAACAATACGCCCAGAGTTCTTGTCAGGTCTGCTCAATCTTCAAAGCAACAATTCTATGTTTAGAATCACTAACCGCTGGCGGAATCACGAGTTAATGAATTGAGTTAACGAACTAAGAACTATGAATCAGTCTGAAATGAGTAAAAGAACTTTCATTCATAAGCTGTAAATGGCGGGAAAGGTTGTTACAATTGATATTTTCACTCACACATAAGCTCTTATAAACTGACTCACTCTCTCCACTATTTATAGGCTACACACACTACCTATTACATTATATTAACTCTTATGCTCATTTAAGAACACTTCGGGTGAACAAATAAGCAAAACATTCATTTAACTTTTTGCTCGGGTGAACTTGGACTTTAACTCTGGTGAAGAGTTAGTTCACTAGACTTAAATTCTTCATGAAATGTCTTAACTATGATTTAGTTCGGGTGATGAACAATGTTCACCCGAACTAAATGTTTATTACAAAACACTTAATGAAGAGTCTTTGGAAGCTTCAGCCATCACTCCTTTTATGCTCCAACAATCTCCCCCTTGGATGATGCTTACAAAATCTTCATCTTGCTAGGATCAACTCCATTCCCATCTTCGTACACTAACATCAACAACTATCTTCCTGCCCTTGTTCCTCTTTTGATTTTATCAACTTCACATGCTACAACCTCCAGTGCCATTCTTCTTTCATTGTCATCAGGTTACAGATTCTCAAGAGGTAAATGAAAATTAGTTAAAATATCTTCATTTAAGAGCTCTCTAAGATCTGCATTTTCATATAGCCTCTCATTTTCTCCATCTGCTATGTTCAGTACAATCTCATCATTCTCATAATCCATCCACCATTTGATATATATATATATATATATATATATATATATATATATATATATATATATATATAATATATATATATATATATATATATATATATATATATATATATATATATATATATATATATATATATATATATATATATATATATATATATATATATTTTTTAGCACAACTTTGACTCTCTTCACTGGGGCTGTGTACATTGTCATTCTTTTTCTTTTAGCCTTGAATTTCTTCCCAAAGTTGGCAAAATTAGTTTTGGCACATTCATGTATGAACTTTTCGTAATCATATCCATGTGAATATGAACCATGATTCACCATCTTCAAATGACATAACCTTCTAGCATCTTCCACAGATATTTCAATTAGCTTTTCTGTTGTGTCAAAGTATTGGGTCATTGTTCGAGTTTTGCTTTTTCTTTTAATCACTATAGCACCACTATAGTGATCAAACCTCCAACCCATAATTGGTGGGAGAATGCCTGTTTTCATTCTCAATAGCTCCTCTCTTTCTGCTCTTAATTCTTCTTGAGTCACCTTTTTTATTCTTGACCCAGTTGCACTTTCACTTCCTTGGATTGTTGTATCTGCAGTGTCAATTGTAAATCCATATTGAACAAGATCACCACCATCTGAAGCAGTATCATCTATCCAGTTAGATAATTCTTCAATCATAGCAGTAACAGTTGAATCATCATTATAATAATTATCAGGAAGTGTTGATTTTGTTTGAGCTTGTGATTGATCTTCTTGTTGAGCCTTTGTAAACCATGGCTCATTCTCCATATACTCAGCAAATGGATCATCTTCCTGCTTCACCTTCATATTTAAATGGACTTCTTGACTCTGTTTTTCAACCAAAGACTTCAAAGTCACTTTTTGAACTGGATCAACAGATTGTGCAGAAGACCCCTCAACATTCTTCACATGAGTACCATTGGAGTTTCTCTTGTTGGCCTCTCCAAATTGACCTCAACATTAGTTGCAGAAGATCCACCAACATCTTTTGATATTCTTTCGTTTTGTCTCTTACTCAACTCCTCCTCTAGTTTTCTTTCCCTCTTTGACTTCAGTTCATTGACCATTACCTTGGTCTGTACATCCAACCAATTTCTTTCCAATGTTTCTATCTTAATTTGCCCAACTGATCTTGCAGACATACCACCAACTGCTATCAAATAGTTCTTCAAGTGTAGCTTATAGTTTGTCTCAGAAAACTTCTTTTTGTACCTAATCATTTTCTTTTTCAGCTCAATAACTTTTTCAAGTACTAAACTTAAAGTTTTTACTGCTCTACTCTTCATTCTTCCTGTTGATATCTGTTTCACACTGCTTCCTACACCAGTTGTCTCCTCATTCTTCTCACCTTCTTTTTCCTTCACCACAGTTTCAACAATATCACCTTCATCATTATCACTATCAACATCCATCACAATATTTTCTCCTCTCAACTCTTCATTACATTTATTACTTTCATCAAAAGCATGAACTAACACTGGATTTCTTTCTTTTATATACACATTGAAGGTTTCAATTACATTTTTATCAAAGATCCCTTCATATAGTCTTTCAAAGTGCTTCTCAAATGTCTCCTTAGCAATTATTTCTCTAAACTGATCTACAACTTTGAATTTATTTATATTTTCTCCAGTCATTATGCTTTCACAATCCTCCTCATCACCAAAGTTGTATACCTCATCGCTCGAGTTTAGTTTTTCATCACCCGATTTAAACATCTCATCACCAGATGTAAATGTGCCTTCACACGACTTAAATTGTACATTACCCGATTTAAACATATCAAAGTCACAGGTAAATTCAACCAATATCTTTACCTTTTGAGCTCCGAGCTTTCTCCATATCCTTTACAATCTTACCAATAATGGATAAATCAATCTCTGTCTGACGAATTGCGTTCAACGTCCCTTTATGACTTTCCCGATCGGCGCCTCGGGTCGGTAGCCGGACTGCTAATATTCTCCCCTTCCTCATCATTTATGCCTTCAAACTCTCCCATCTACACGGTTTTATCCATGTCAGCATCCTCAAGCACAACAGTTGTATTCTCATCAAACACCATTGTCTCTACATTTTCCTCAACAATCTTCTCAACTTCAACTTCAATCTGATCAGTTTTATCTCCCCCTATTTTTGGATTCATCCACAGGGAGTGACTTCAACATTATTGTAAACCTCATTTCATCTCTAATGATTTCATTACTTGTATTACCTCATTTGAGTTGATTGATCATAGATTTTTACTTCTTAACCAACTGTTCCAAAAACTCATTCTGCTGCTCAAGATCTAGCATAGTTAATACACCAATTGCAGCTCCCCTTTCTTCTTGGAAGTATATACTTGAAGAGGACTAATTGTTGAAGCAACCTCCTTCTGAATTAGCCCAACAGGGGTAGAAATATTAGGAACAACTGGATGAAGAATTTGAGTTGTTGCAAGATTTGGCAGAGCTTGGCTTTCTTCCATGGTATAAATCCAATTTTCTATCATCACTGCTTTGGTCCTGGTGAATGATAGGTGTTTAAGGTGGTGGGAATGGAATGTCAATGATAGGTGACAAAAGTTAATCACCTTCAACTTGTTGTTCAGGTTGTTGTTGTTGCTGTTGTTCTTGATGTTGAATATTGTCTCCCCATTGTTGTTGTAACTCTTCAAAAATCTGATACTATTGCTTGTTCTATCATGGGGGGGGGGGGGGGGGGGAAAGAATGGTGTAAAATTCCTAGAGAAAACCACTCTAGCCTTGGCAAAAGACTTCTTCATGTTATTCATGATTTTCCAATACATGTTCTCCTCTTTCAATATAGGCCCTTCAAGCATCAAACCTTGTATCTCAGACTGTAAGATGATTTGTACAAACCTTGGATATAACAAGAACTTTTGAGAACTTCCCTCTGCCATCCTTTGCATGCAATCCATTATAAATCCAGAGAAATTGAATTGTCTTTGTGTGATTATGCACACAAATGTAGTGGCCAAAAGTTGATTCATCTCATCAATACCACCTGATCTCCCAAATATGCAGCAAACCGATACATGTATCAAGTACCTCTAGTTTTAAGAAAATCTTGTCTTCTTTACCATACTTTATGGGAAATCACCTTCATACCCAACTCTTCTGCATTCATTTTTTTTATCTCATCGAATTCCATTCTTTCCACTCCACCAGCATCATCAAATTGTAAGACTCGTCTAATCACTTCTTCAGTCACAACTTCATTCTTGTGAATGGTTTGAGAATGAATTGCCTCCCATGAATAGGAGGATAGAATTTATACAATACACAAAGACAGTTACAAGAATATGAAAGGTGGACTAATAAATATATACAAATGAGATATTAAGATATGTGGTTAATATCCCCCCTCAAGCGAGACGGTGGCGGTCCTATGCGAAGCATTGTCCGAAAGTGCTCAAACTGTGGACGGGGGAGACTTTTGGTAAAAATGTCTGCCACTTGAAGCTTGGAAGGTACAAAACGAGTATGTAGTTTTCCTGCAAGAACAAGTTCCCGTAGAAAGTGATAGTCAAGTTCAATGTGCTTGACCCTTTGTGCGATATAGGATTTTGAGTCAAAAAGATGGCACTTCGATTATCACACATCAGAGTAGGACGAGAAACTGGAAGAGCGTGAAGTTCCTGAAGGAGATGTGAAATCCATATAAGTTCGGCCGCAGTGTTAGCCATTGCACGATATTCTGATTCACAACTAGACCGTGAGACTGTTGGTTGCTTTTTAGCACTCCATGATACAAGATTGCCACCCAAAAAATTGAATAACCATAGGTGGAACGTCTAGTCTCCAAGCAACGAGCCCAATCCGCATCAGAAAAACCCATTAATGTAGACACAGACTGTTTAGTAAATGTAAGACCATAAGAAAGAGTTCCCTTAACATAGCGAAGAATCCTTTTAACATGTTGAAAATGTTCCGTAGTGGGAGCACTAAGAAACTGACTGACTTGATTTACCGCATAGGAGATATCCGGCCTAGTAATAGTCAGGTATTGCAAAGCACCTACTAAAGAACGATAATGTGTGGCATCAGACAATGGTTCACCATCTTTGGTGAAAGAAACCGAAGGGGATAAAGGAGTGGCAACAGGCTTTGCTTCAAGCATGGACGCCCGTTGAAGGATGTCAGTGGCAAATTTACTCTGACTTAGAAAAAGGCCAGAATTTAGGTTGGAGACCTCCAAACCCAAAAAATAATTGAGCGGGCCCAAGTCTTTGGTAGCAAATTCTTTATTGAGATTGTCAATGAAAGCAGCAATCTGTGCTTCATTATTACCTGTAACAATTAAATCATCCACATAGACAAGCATATCAATTATATGAGTATCCCGTTTGAATATGAATAATGAAGTGTCAGCACGACTTGATGTAAAACCATTAGCAAGAAGGAAGGAGCTAAGGCGTTGAAACCATGCCTGTGGTGCCTGTTTGAGACCATAAAGAGCTTTGTCAAGCTTGCAAACATGGTTAGGATATTTGGGATGTACGAAACCTGGTGGTTGCTCCATGAAAATATCTTTGTCAATATTTCCATGTAAAAAGGCATTATTGACATCTAGTTGGTGAAGTTTCCAATCATGTATCATAGCAAGTGATAGAATAACCCGAATGGTTGTTGCTTTAACCACAGGGCTAAAAGTGTGAGAGTAGTAGTCAAGACCAGCAAGTTGACTATACCCTTGCGCGACAAGCCGAGCTTTGTAGCGTTCAATGGATCCATCAGCACGATACCTAGTTCGATAGAGCCATTTACAACGAACGATTCTTCGATTTGAAGGTCTTGGGACAAGATGAAAGGTTTTATTCTTGTACAGAGCATTTATTTCTAGTTTCATAGCATCAACCCATTTTGAATCTTTTGCAGCAGTGTTAAACGTCTTAGGATCCGTGTGAGCATACAAGGACACGTGAAGAGAAGGGGACTGAAATTGAGACAAGTCTGCAATATGACGTGGTTTAAAAATGCCCTCTTTTGCACGAGTGGTCATATGATGAGTATTAGTTTCAACCGGAACGGTAGGAGCGGGGGACATGACATTAGGTTCAGTGGGTAACACGGTGGTAGTATTTTCGGTTATGGTTGAGGTGTTGGAGGATGGCTGACTTAATGTGTCATCGATACACAAAGTACACGGTGGTGGGGATGGGATCGGTTTGGGAGTAGGCAACGGGTTAGTGACACGTGGAATAGTGAAGGAATCAATAAAGGTAGTGATGGGTAAAGAAGTAGAACTGTTTACTGGATTGTGTGACATTGAGTCAGCAAATGGAAACAACATTTCATCAAACTGCGCATGACGAGAGACATAAATGCGAGAGGTAATCGGATCCAAGCAACGAAATCCTTTATGAGTGGAGCTATAGCCGATAAAGATGCATGGGATGCTTCGTGGTGCAAGTTTGTGTGAAGCATGATGACGAAGATACGGATAAACTCGACATCCAAAGACCCTAAAAATGCTAAAATCTGGAACCCGATGATATAGGAGTTCAAACGGAGATTTTCCTTTTAAAACTGATGATGGCATGCGGTTTATGATAAACACAGCTGATGTAACAGCTTCAACCCATTAAGAAGTCGGAACGTTAGCATTAAACATCATGGCTAAACCCGTCTCAATTATGTGACGATGTTTGCGTTCAGCCCTAGCATTTTGTGGAGGTGTATAAGGGCATGAAAACTGATGATGCGTGCCATTTTTATGAAACAATTCACGGACCCTATGATTGACAAATTCCGTGCCTCCATCACTTTGAAACACTTTAATTTTCTGTGAGAATTGTGTCTGAGCAAAATTAACAAAATTTTCTATCGCCATAAATACATCATATTTCCTTGCAAGCGGGTAAAGCCATGAAAATCGAGAAAAATCATCAATAAACACAATATAATATCGATAATTATTATGAGACGTAACCGGAGAGGGACCCCAAACATCACAGTGAATTAAGTCAAGTGGATGTAATGCACGTTTGGTGTTAACTTGAAACGGCAATTTATGACTTTTAGCCATTTGACAGAAGGAACATACAACGGGTTTCGGTAATAAAGCATTAAAAGATAAATGTCCAGATTTTTGCAATAATTTAAGAGTTTCAACATTGGAATGTCCTAATCTTGAGTGCCATAATTCAAATGATGCCCTTAGGCACTTATTAGCCGCAAAAAATGCTTCATGATGATTGTGAAAAACATACAACCCATTTTCACATCTTCCTTGAGCTAGAACTTGCTTTGTGTTCCGATCCTGGACAAAAAAGTTAGGATGAGATAGCAACACATCCATACTATTGTCTTTAGTGAGTTTGCTAACAGAGAGCAAATTTTTAGAGAGATTGGGCACCACAAGTATATCATTGAGACGTATATTATTAGAAAGATAAGAACATCCCGTATGAGAAACCGGGAGAGATTGACCATTCCCGAAGGTTACAAGAGAAGTACCTGAGGTGGGAGTAACATTACTCAGAGTTTCAGAGGTTGACGACATATGGTCTGAAGCACCCGAATCCACGTACCAATCTGGAATATTGTTGGCGCCGTGACAGTTTGCCATAAATGCTTGGGCCAAATCTTCACCAGAAGAACTTTGAGATGCAAAGGAGGGAAGTTTGGGACCCTCTTTTGCATAATGACCATTAGTGCGACAAAGCTGACAATGTGGTGGTCGACGACCACGACCACGACCACGACCACCATTGTATCCTCCACCACGATAGCCGCGGCTGCCTCTGCCACGGTTAGCCATAGGCTGATTAGAACCGGCAGCTGAGAAAGCCACCGCAGGAGTAGACGAGCGATGAATGGTTTGCAGGAACATTTCATGACTTTCGGCCCGAGCTAATAAATCGGAGAACAAAGGTGGTGGTCGAGTAGGTCGGATAGATGTAGAAAAGTTTTCAAAACTTGGACCCAACCCACAAAGAAACCAATGAAATTGATCATTCGCATCTACGGGATGACCAATAGCCGACAAATGGTCACATAGAGCTTTAAAATTTTGACCATATACACTCACGGTTTGGGCGCCTTTGGTAATAAGACGAAGTTGGTCCCGGAGGGTGTGGACCCTTTCAATAGATGAGTTGCCATAAGCCGCTTCAAGAGCAACCCAAATACTCCGAGCTGTAGTAAGACCCCCAATCACAGAAACAGCTTCTTCAGACAACGAGGCATGGATTATAATAACCGTTTTTTGATCTGCAACATTCCACACGGAAAAGGCCGAATTTTCCACTGATTTTCGGCTACAGTGATTGTAGGATCGGGAATAGAACCCGTGCCATCGACATGGGATAATAAGTTTTGGATAGAAACAATGGGTATCATTTGATTTTTACAAAGAAGATAATTGGAAGCACTTAATTTAATGGTGAGCATGTGAATAACTGTGTTAAGAGGGATGGTGGCATCATTGTTGGAAGAAGAAGACATGGAAGAAGAAGGGGAGAAGGGAGATCGATAAAAAAAGACAGAGAAATAATAGGAGTTACTTAAGAATAGGAAAGACTCTTGATATCATGTGAATGGTTTGAGAATGAATTGCCTCCCATGAATAGGAGGATAGAATTTATACAATACACAAAGACACTTACAAGAATATGAAAGGTGGACTAATAAATATATACAAATGAGATATTAAGATATGTGGTTAATAATTCTCCATTCGAACACTAGAAGTAATTGTTCTCACACCATCAACCATATTGAACCTTGAATTCTGCCAAAACTCCACTAACATATCTCTATATAATACTGGACTATCAGAAATGGCAAACCGCAAGTTGGAATTTATTAAGAATCCAAGAATGATTCTCCATTCATCATCAACTTCTGAATGACCCATGTCAAGAAAAGCAACAACATTATGTTTTGGTTTAAAAGAGAAAGCCATCTAAAAACATTCAAAGCTTATTAGTACATAATCAAAGCAATATATTCAGTATGAATGCAGTAAATCAAGGTAACAATGAAAACACACCTTAAAAAACACACCTTAAAAAACACTGAAAAACAGGGGAAATAACAATCAAACAGACTTAAAACACTAGAAACGATTCTAAAGGCTCTAAAAATCTAGAGGAATGAATCTAAGAGAAAGCTTCGGTGATAGGAAAGGGTAAGAAATGATATTGAGATTAGCAATTTGATTTGGATAAGCACAAAAATTTGCATAAATTAAAAATGATTATTTGAATTTAAAAGTATTAAATAATAATCATGATTAAAATAAATTAAAATGTTTTCCCACCAAAATGAAACTCGACCTAAAATAGTGACCCCCAGTTAAAATTGAAACAAAATATAACCCGAACTAAAAAAATAAAGAATCCGACTCAAAATTAATGGTCAATACAGTCAACTCAAATACCAGACATAAATTAAATAAACACCCGACCTAAATTTATATCACCCGAATTAAATTAGAAAATTTCAATGTCAACCCATTCAAACCTTTCTGGATTAAATGCATAACACCAGAGTTAAAAGAATCCAATGCATCAGTTAACTTTGAAATTGTTTTTAAAAGAAAATTTTCGATTTCAGAAATCAAAAACTTAGATTCCGGAATTTTATAAACTAGTGCATATGAGAAAATTTTATAAAGAAATGAAATGTTTTGTAAAATGCAAAAACTTGTATTTTTATTAGAATTCAACTTGTGTCAAAAATTAATAAATTGCAATTTTTAATAATTTATATAGGACATGATATAAAGTCAAACTTATTCAATTTTGGTCAAGTAAAATAAATAAAATACAATATTTTACTTAAATATGACATGTATACCTTATTTTCATTAAAACACAGTAGTTTTGTGTCATGATTTAACAAAAGAATTTATGTGAACACATGAACAATCTTCAATTTTTATTGAGATTCCCTAGAATATGATTATGCAACCTTATAAACTGCTTCTTCTCTCAAGATATTTTGATTGTATGCATGTTTTTATGTTCAAAAGTTGACTTAGTACTATTGTTCAACTCATTCCCCTGTCTCTGCCGTTTATCAAGTAAGTATAAAGGTTCTAAGAGGACAACAAACTAGTTTTTCAAGAAATTTGGACTTATTCACCTGACTTTGCCGTTTATCAAGTTAGCATCAATGATATCAAAGTCATTAAATTATTAAAAACACTTTATAAATTTAATAGTTTTCATGATAAATAGATTTAAATGTCATAATTTACAGAAAATATATCTTTTCTTTGCTTTTCCACTAGACAAAAACTGATCTCCCATTTGACAATTATCTATTTTAATGACTTGAAACAATTTATAAACCACATAGTGCTAGAGGTTTCAAAATACAAGAATATATGCATTTATGAAAACATTTGGTTTCAAATTTTTTTATAAATATTGAACTATATTAAATTATGCTGGAATTTATGTTTATGACTTATTTCTTAGAAATTTTGTTTTTGTGAAACATTTTCAACTTTTATACTATTTTTGATTGGTTTTTCAAATTTTGTATTTGATTTTCTGAAAATATGTATATAAGAAACATAAATAACAGACTCAAAAACTTAAATATAGAATAAAAATAAATCATTTTGAGTTTATCTATACATAATGAAAATCACATATTTTTGGATATTATCTGTACAAAAACTTAATACCCGACTTAAAAATTCCTTAATCCGACTTATAACAAAAACAACATCACACTTAAAATTTCTTAATCCGACTTAAAAAGAAACCAACATCAAACTTAAAAGAAAAAGAGCACCGGACTTAAAATAAAAGAACACCCAATTTAAAAGAAAAAGAACACCAGACTTAAAATAAATGAACACCAGAATTAAAATATTTTTAATTTTACCCATTTTTCTACCCCTCTTTTTGTATTTTGATATAAAAAGAAAACAAAATTCAAAAAGATATATACAAAATATTTTATTCGACACTATTCAAATACCTATATAAACTAGAGGTTCCATAATCTTGATTGACAGAAAGGGCGGTGATTGTTTCTTATGATTCTTTCAATCACATTTATTTTCTCTTGTTCCGATCAGATTTATCATTTTACTTAATTCGTAACCGTATAGAAAGCTATTTGATGTTAATGTTTTATTACGTGCTACTAGATATTCTTCTTTGTACTAGTTAGATAAACCGAAACAACAACAAACATATTTAACAATGTTTGTATCAATTTGTAGATTCATTAGTTTATAGTAGGTGTCATAACTTCGTGCTAACGTTTTCCATAAGATTAGAATGGAATGAGAGGGTGATAAATTTTGTGTAAAGGTAATGAATGCTATTGCTTATGGGCATTTAGGGTTAACTCAACCCACATAAACCTTAAACAACCATATAAAAGGATCTACGATCCTAATCCATGTCGCGCTACATAAGGTAATGCTATTTCTAATCTCAAGTAGTTAAATAACTACAAAAAATCGGATTGACTTTCTAAATATTCTCTTGTTAATAATAACACGGGAAATACAGATCGACTGCAATTATATTAAACAAGACAAACTTTTTATTATTGTGAAAGTCTATCGAACAATTAATTTTAAACTCATGTCAATGAGAAAACAAAGTTAAATCAACAAAAAGCACACTGGCCATTAACAATTTCTAGATTTATAGCTAAATAGAGTAATATAAAAATAAAAACATCGATTTTTTAAAATTTGACTAATTTTTCACTTTTAATATACAAAATCTAATTTTTGTATAAGGTTTTAACATGTGAGGTAAAATGTTATGTCATGGGCTTAGGCCCTTTTATGAATCCAAATTTGCAAAATTTCAATTTATTAGGGTTTAATAGTTAATTATCCTGTGTTATATAAGGTACTTCTTAATACGTAAAATATAGACCATCGCCGTAGAATTCGCTATAAACCCTTTTTCTGTCTCAAATATTTTTCACCTGCAATCTGTCACTCCTTTGGATACTGAAGGTTAATCATCGATAAAACCAGCCGCGGTATGAAGATAGAACACCATCCATGGTGTTCATTTGGGGCAAAAGTTTTATATTATTTATCACTAAAATTTCTGTAAAATGGGTTTTCAATATTATAGCATGAAATTTTTTTTTTTTTTTTTTTTTTTTTTTTTTTTTTTTTTTGTGAAAATGGGTTTTTAACTGTAAATAACTCTGATCAAATTTACAGATCTTTTATGTTGTAGTTACGTAAATTCAAGATCATATGGTTTAATCTTTTATGTTGTAATTCGTAGTTTTCTCTTTGTTGTTTGATGAGGTGGACCAGATGGTGCTTTCTCTTTGTTTTTTTAATGATGAATTGATGGTTATCAATATGGAGACCTGATCATATCTATGATTTAGATCTTGTAATATATGACTACATTTTATTCAAAATATGAACAACTTTGGATTTCTTAATATGCCTCGATCAATTCTAATTACTTTTTGAACAGGAGAAAAATGATGCATTTAAAGAAATAATCCGGTTGTGCCTCGTGACAATGTTGAGTCACACGTTTGCTGTTGAGTTTCTTGAACTGGAAGTATTGGAGCCTTGGAGGGTCGTTTATATGAAATGGAAGAAGAAAATATCAAACGTGGGGAACGTAATTCAAAACTCCACTTGAAGAATTCAAAAGCTGAATATTCAGATTCTCACAAGGTAGTTAAAATCTTACAAAATGTGGATAAATTACTGTTAAATATAATCGGTTAATCTATTATCTTTTATTGGTAGATATATTGGAAAGGGGTGATATATTATGAAATAAGCTGACACATTCCACTTTTATACTTTTCAGCTGACTTGTTTGAGATTCACGAAGCTTAAATCATTAACCATTTATTTTGCTGTTTTAACTGTAACAGGATCATTTCAACCCTATCGTACTTGTGGTAACCCGAGGTTATTTCATTCCGACAATGGTATATAGGTAAGCATAAAATAAAGAACTTATCCCTTCATTACTAACTTTTTATACTTTGGTCATCTCTACACCCACTAACCTTAATTAAGGAAATATTTAAAAGTTGGTACATGTTTTTTATAAAATAACTTTAAGATAAAATAAGTAAAAAAACGTTAAAAAGTTATTTTGAGATTACACTAATTTGTGCTTATTATCTAATAGATGAGTGTGACACGTACACTTCATCGATTTTACACAATACTTGCACAACCATTTCTCTAGAGGGAGAGCTGGTTCTTTGATACATTCTATTTGACCAAATGAATACACATTATATCGTTATCACTGCAAATTAATTGCACAATGAAAACTGATATACACTACCTTTGGGAAAGACCTTGGGCATCCTTCACATAGCAATAAGTCTCCATTTTGTTCAAATGCTTTAAACAAAAAAAACATTTCTGGTTGTCACATTTTTGGAACTCAGATTTAAAGTGATTTTCTACATTTCCAAAGAGGAACATACACTTCCACGTTTCGTTAAACCTTGTCCGTTGCCGGATGATGACCTTATCACATTAAAGATTTAATGTGATACGGTCATCATCCGACAACGGATAAGGTTTAACCAAACGTGGAACTGTATGTTCCTCTTTGGAAATGAAGAAAATCACTTTAAACCTGAATTCCGAAAATGTGACAACCGAGAATGTTTTTTTTGTTTAAAACATTTGAACAAAATGGAGACTTATTGCCATGTGAAGGATGTCCAAGGTCTTTCCCAAATGTAGTGTATATCAGTTTTCATTGTGCAATTAATTTGCAGTGATAAAGATCTAATGTGTATTCATTTGGTCAAACACAATGTATCAAAGAACCAACTCTCTCTCTAGAGAAATGGTTGTGCAAGTATTGTGTAAAATCGGTGAAGTGTGTCATACTCATCTATTAGATAATAAGCCCAAGCCCAAACCCGATATGTGGGTTTGAGTCCATTAGGGTTTATGGAAATTAGGTTAACATTGTAATCACAATACATTAAGTATTAATAATAATACTCATTCTATATTATTGTATCAGAGCAGGTCTGATCCTCAGACCTAGCTTCTATGCCACCCTTCAAACCTAAATCGGCGTGGGGATGAGCCGCCTAGCTTGACTAGGTTCAAAACCCTAAAAAAAAACCTTTTTTCTTTTGTTTCTCTTCTACAACCGCCTAAAGACGGTTAAATTAACCTTTTAGTTTCTTCTACAACCGCCTAAAGCCGTAAATTCGCTTTTTCTTTTCTTCTACAACCGGCTAAAATCATCAGCAAGTCAAATATGAAGTTCAAAGTTATCAAGAATCAAATAGATCTGCCAAGCCGGATCTCAAGCTTCTACTGTCTTTGTTTATTTTACTTTTATTTCTTTATCTTTATTTCATAGTTAGAGTTTTTTATCTGGTTCGAACTTTCGCGATTTCGGCGCTCGAACAGCCGGGGAGTATTAGATAATATATGTGGGTTTGGGTCCATTATGGTTTATGAAGATTAGGTTAACATTATAATCTCTATATTATTAAGGGGTTTTATCATTCTATAATATCATCAAGGTATTATATACATTTAATGTTCATATACAACAATGATCTTCAAGTGGATATAAGGAGTGATCCACCACATCCTTGTGCTACAGGGAAAACTAGGGAAAACTTTTGGTGAAGTGGAAAGGTCTTTGGGAAGAAAGAGTGTATTATGGGAAGTTAGCAAATTTCACTTGATCAAACAGTAAATTTCCTAAATGACGATTAGTGAATCTTTAAGGTATTTTATTTTTGGTTTTGTTAATATTTTATGCATGGTTAAGGGTGTTAGATCTTGACACATCGACTTAGATGTGTCAAGTAAGCGGGTGAAACGGGTCAACGAGACAAATGCGTTGCACAAGTGAACATTTGGCCATAGACAAACGGCAACATCTCTCGATGTTTTACTAAAAAAGGTTTGATCATTATTTCAATAATGTAGTTTTATAACCATTTTTGATACATTAATGTCAGAAAGAAAATGGACACAAAGTGATGGTGTGTGGCCGTACTTTCCCATTTTGTCACCTCTATACCATAATTATCGATGTAAACAGATTGCTCTCAGAGTTATGGTCAGAAAACTAGTGTCACAGCAGATCAGAGCAATCCGTTTACTTTGAGAATTATGGCATAAAAGTCACATTAAATATTTTTCGCCACTGATTGATGGTCGACCGCACAATGAATAAATATTGTAGATATAAATGTAATTTCTTTCTTGTAACAACATCACTATGCAGGTAACATTATTTATGTAATATTAAACTCTTATTTGCACTATACATCATAATCGTCATGGGGTTTGACCTGACAACACTTTTTCTCAGTTTTGATTTTAACCTTCGAACCTGTGGTTTACAAAAACATTAATAATTTGAAGGTTGTAATGTGTTATGTAGTTAAAAGGTGAAAAACAATGAATATTTTATGAATATGTATCAATTTTGGCTCATGGTTTCTGATCTTAAACATGAAAATGCAGAGTTACTAAAAATCGTCAAAGGTGCATTAATAACAGTCTCATAGCTAGCAACAATGTTGTGGTCGAGACTGTGCTAATGAGTTACCTGGACATAATGCACCAGAACAGCGTTTGTTGAAAATCAAAGAAAAAAAATATCAATGAGGCAACATGTTTCTGACTTGGAAAGTCAATTGGTTCATGTGAAAAAAGATCTTGACGCTACTTAATTCAAGTCGGAGAAATCATAATCTGAAAAATTGGATCTTCAAAACGAAGCCTGAGCCTTGTAAATGTAGAGAAATTAATACCGAGTGTACACGGCTATCTTACATCTTTATGTGTCAATGACTCGGTATAATTGTAGCTCATTTAATCTGAAATTTGATATTTATGAAAACAATAACTGTATATGTGAAACCTATACAACCAGTTATGATGATTTTTTGATCTGTAATTACATAGTTGTTATTATCTTATTCTTAGTTCTATGTAAACTAGAACACAACAAAACTTGTCACTTACAACAAAACTTTTTTCAAGTTCCAAAGCATATAAACGAGGAAACCCTTGGGCCAAAATTCCATTCCTTTAAATAGATGTAAACGCGTTAAACAAAATTGGATTGATTAGGCTAGCGATCCAATATCATCTTGTTCCATTGTATCACAATTTCTTTGTTCCCACTAACTTCTTGCTAGAGAGCTAATATATTGACGTTTAAAAAAAAAAACTTGCTTTCATCATGTAGGTGGCATAAATCATGCAAACGGAAAAGTTTAAATAAATTGCCTACTATATTATTTTTTAAACTGGATTAGCCTAGCTTGCATAGTTGTTATTATCATATTCTTAGTTCTATATAAACTAGAACACGGATTATTTATGGCATAGGATAACATTAGACGTGGTCGGTTTGTAATTAAGCCCCAGCGAAGCTATGTATGATATATTTGAACATTTACGGATCTTCCTTATTAAGCTCCCTCTCTCACAAAAAACATTTCAATTCTACATTGAAATTAATGAACTAATGAGAAACGAAATGAATTTACTTAGACTTTACGTTAAAATACCATCACTAGTATAAAAATGGTCTTTTTAATCCTTGACATTGCTCTTTGGAGCTTTGGTGGTTAACCTCTCTAAAAGCCTGGTAACTCCTCCTCCGATGTGATCGTACTAGTGATTTATATCCGGTCTCTAGTCTTTTCCCACACTGCTTCTACTTATGTCTTCGTTGCTCAAAGTCAATATCCATGGCATCAACATTTAGGTCATTATGATAAAAAGGTTTTGAGATCCCAATGTAAAAAAATTCAATATCATGTCATAAAGGCAAAACCCCTACCATTATTATGGTATTTAGAATAATATTGATTGATTGCTTAAACATTGCCAATACATCATACACATATATATAGATAATACATGGACATGGGGCTATAACCCAATATACAAGTCTATAGATAATACCATTATTAGCTCGTTCGTTGATTCATTTGCTTTCGACTTCTAAGGAGAGTACATACATATTCAAAACCGAATGCATGACAAAAACGGGATTTTGAATAACGAGTATTGAGTGTTATTAGATTGTTTATTTGATGTTGTATGATGTTTGATGATGGTTCATGGGATATTTTGTTAGATGTTTAGCCCTCGACAATGCGGGCAAGCAGTTTGGGGATTTATACGCTTGTTTTTGGTTAGATGTTTGAATTGTGATAATTGGGGTTTATCATAATTCCATGAATTAGACTACGCATGTTTGGATGATCAGACTTGGGTTGATTAGGTGAATCATGGTCTAGATAAAATTGCATGGTTTAGTTAACTATGATGATGATGAGGATGATGTAGGTTAGTCGTGATCTAGATGAATTGAATGACGTAACCATAAAGATTAGTGGTAGACCTTTCGATGTAAAGATGAAATAATGGCCAGGGTAGAAGAGCGCAAAACTAACTTTACAGCTGTACTTGAGGTGCTACTATTGATAATCTAGACATTGTTGATGACATGGGCATGCGGGGACCTTCGGGTGTTCGTGTACTCGATGACATGTGAAGGTACAACATGAGTCGTATTTGGGTGTTCACATATGCATAATGTCATCCTAGGTGATGGAGAGGACTGTCTAGATAAATTGGGTCCGTTATTATCCTCACCATAACGACAAGTGAAATATCTATATGTTATGAAGTCAGATTAGTGGGACTCGTTAACAGGAGGTCGTGCTAACAACTTAGTAGCTCTACGATTGTTAGGCGATCGATGGTTGTCGTGGTACTCGTGAAACCCCCGCTTGGTAAAAGTCGTGATCTTGAGGGACTTGGGGTCTAGATACATTGCCCAAGTGCGTGCCTTGCACGTTGAGATAGACGAATTGGTGTAGATTGGAACTCGGGGTCTAGATGTGTTTCCTGAGTGCGTGCTATGCACGTTTAGATGGATTTAGATATGTTAGATAAAGATGAAAGATGGGAGTTAAATGGATTGATGGTTAGATGGCCTTAAGATATGAGATGTGTTAGACTTAGACAATTTGTTAGATCTTCTTATTGTGTGTTTGATTACTTGGTTTATTGCTTGTTTGATTGATATTATGTTAGTTAACATTATTAATGACATGTTAACTAATAAGACAATTTGATAAGGATGTTTTGAGAAAGATGTTTTCATAAAGATGTTTAAGAAAGATGTTTGATAAAGATGTTTGATAAGACTCTTTTATAAAGATGTTCACTAAAGAAGATTTGATAAAGACGTTTTATAAACCTACGATGTCTCACTTGTATTTTAGCTAACACTTGTTCTTTTTATGTCTTGCATTCGTGTAGGTTGAATAGGTTGATAGCTTTGCTTTTAAACGGAGACCGTGTGAGATGGGTTGCTTTTGGGTAGCCTTAGATTGTTAAACTGATACTTAGTTTATATTATGCTTTGCGTAATTTGAGGTTTAAACTATGTTGATTAGAGTTTTTTGAAGTAACGCTGGTTTACGATGTTGTTCACGTGCCTTTGGTTTAAGAGGCGCGTGACTAATAAATGTTTTAAATACTTCCGCTGAATTACTTTGATATATTTAATGAAGAATTTGAAAAGCTTTTGTAAAGGCTATATTTTGAAAAGTAGGGTGTTACAATTTTCATTTCACCTCATTTCCAACATCTCTCTATTTTCTCTCTCTATTTTCTTTGTATTTTTCTTTAGGTTTAAGTAGTTTTAGTTTAGTATAGTTGTAGTAATTGTAGTTAGTTAGCATACGAATAGATAGTGTGAGTTACGGTTGTAATCGAGAAGCTCTCTTCGCAGAGCATATAAATCACACCATATATTTCTTTATTTTGGGTGACTTCTTTCCCTTACTTTTATAATTGATGTTGTTGGTTGATGGTTCAACTATATTTGTTTGTTTGTTAGGTGTCATGCTCAAGGAGTAGTCGTATTAGTATTTGTAGTAATGTAGTAGCTGATATGTCATGAAATGACCTATTTTACACAAAATATCACTCATTTCTACCACCTTTTGATATTAAAACATCGCAATATATGGCAACATAGCTTATTTTGTGGTTAATTTGACAAACATGTTAATTCTAAGGTGATTATGTAAAAGAAGTAGATAAAGAACATAAATGACCGGAAACGGTGATAATTGTATGAAGACTATGGTTGCTACATCCATAAAACTCTCTGAAGGCTCTCTTGAACCTACAAGATCTAGAAAACTTTTATCATGAATGGATGAAGACATCCTGAAGACATGCATGACACAAGTTTATAAGCAATACGTCTAGAGTTCATAAGATTTAGCAATTTCCAAACACTGTCCACGATGCCCATACGTGAAGAAAAACATTAGGATGTCTCTTATAGCAATTTTTTTTAATCAAGTTCACTTGTTTAATAATTCATCGACAGTTATATACAACAAAATTTTAGTTAAGGGTATGATTGTCAATAATTGACATAATTATATAAATTGTGGATATAAATAGAAGTTAATAGCACACAAAGTTGATGTCTTCATTACCATGTATAGGCTTATAGTTGGAACTCAGGCCTTAATCTTAAGGCGTGTAATAAGGGCGACCACACAAGGCTCCAGATTTATAGGGACCCTTTTTTCGTGTACATCTATATATATGTATGATTTTTTTCATATATATAATTATCGTAATACTACATAAACTTTACTTATATATATGTAAAACATCAACTATTGTAAGTTGTTTAAAGAAACAGATGAATCAAATGAATTTTAGTTTATTTAGGGGGGGCAATTCTATTTTCGCACAAGGAATTCAAATTCTCGGTCCTTACACTGCTGAAACCACATATAATTTTTGTGTTAGAGAATAAATGAAAATTACATACCACGAAAATTGCCATGGTTACGTTGTTGAAATCTTTTCACCAGTAGGTTGAAAATACGTGCTTCGACATCTAAGAAGATTATTATGTGATATGTGACAATAATGACCATGAAATAATATCATAGTTACAATCTACTTTCGAATGAAATGGCAAATAGGAATCGGGATGAAATCCGTATATCCGATAACGACATGAAATTGAGTAGATACGCCATATAAGAATGGGATAAGTGCACGAGAATGTAATAAACTTTGTTCGATTTGCTATTGTATGTATCCAACTCTCAAAACTTCTATTGTGTTTATTGAACTTTTATTTTTTAACAAATGATGTAAGAACCGGATTTTTTTGAGAAATATTAAATTTAAAAAACCGGTTACACGTCAGCAAAAATGCGGTCCGTTACATCATTTGTGAAAAAATAAGAGTTGAATACATACAATAGAGATTTTGAGAGTTGGATACATACAATAGCAAATCGCACAAAGTTTGTTACATTCTCATGCACTTAGCCCTATAAGAATTATAGGAATAGAATGCAGCATGAATAATGGAGCGAAATGAATGAATACATATATAATCAAAAAATCATGCTAAATAAAAGCAAATGTTTAAAAGCATGACGTAGCAAGCACACTATACTTTGCGGGTTTTTTTTCAGTTAGTTTACTCTACTATTTTTTTTTTTCATTTACATTAGAAAACGTATAAAAAACAAGCTTCATTTACATTAAGATCAACCTATGAAAAACTTTAAAGTTATAGAGAAGTCACTTACATTACCGATCAACTTACGAAAAAACTTCATTTAATTACATTAGCATGTGGATATATTAACCGTATGTATATGACTAACAGTAAACAAAAATGATAGTATGTAAAATAATGTATAAAGGCATGACGAAAACATGCACAAGTTACCGAAATCAGTTAAACACTTATTCCTTAAAACCAATACAATTGAATCATTTTGAAAGATAGATTCTTGTGCACTTGTGCAACATAAAACATTGGTACTGCATGAATCCATTAGTCGAAAGATCTCCCTAGATTGACTGAGAAATCAAACAAGAAGCAAGTAAATATAATTATAATCAGTGGCGAGTCTAGGATGGTAATGAAGGTAGGTCCTAAAACAATTTAGACGACAAAAAGTAATGGATCGAGAGGTTCGGAAATGTTAAACGGGTCGGGTCGAAGATTACTACAAATATACATAAAATAAAAGTAGTACCGATTAACAAACAATACAATGCTTAGGTAGTTAAGTCACAATATTTCATATAAGTTTATGTAAGGCGTATACGTTCTATAAATTTTAAAATAAATATGAAAATAAGTAAAATCGTGTTTACCTAACATGATATTGTCAATGTTGTTTGCTAACTTTAAAATAAAATGTATGGTTCATATAACATAATTAATAAACTTGATAAATTTTTAAATTTATAATTTTATTGTGTATTTATGAGTTTTAGGCACATATTTGTGGTAAACATAAAAGATTGTTTGTAAATTATACAACTCTATAGGCAACAGTTAAAAAAAATATATAAAAGAAATGTGTTGGGTGAGATTTGAACACTTGACCAAATCAGATTTAAGTTTCAACATCACAGAAGGGAGTAACCACTACACTAACAACATCTTTTGTTATGGTTTTGTAAAACAATTATCTTAGCCAGGTTCTTTTAATTTTTTTTTTGGTATGTCCTACGAAAAAAGTCTATATCGTTTCTAAACGATTCGAAAATTAAGGTAGGTCCTCGGACCTGCCTTGATCCATACTGAACTCGCCCCTGATTATAATAATCAATAGTACAAAGCCAGAAGAAAGAGAGTGAATGAGACAAATGTAGGATTATTGTAAAAATCAAGAGCGGGTAGCCAATAGAAAAAAGAAGTTAGAATCTAGACCTTTAGCAACCTTGAAAGAACCCTAAGAAACTTATTCAATGGTTTTAGTTTGTTATTGAACAAGAAAGAAGAAAAGAAACCGATAATTGAAAAAGTTTAGACGACTCTTAGTAAGGAAATCAAGGAAAAGGAATTTTGGTTCAAAAATTAAGCTTCGCACCCTCACCCGTGATATAGGTGAGGCGAGAACTCCCTAGTTTCATTTTGTTTGGGTTAAGAAAACCCCTGAAATCCGATTACTTGAAGCCGATGTAATGTATTGACCTATTACTTGCATTAAACTATACAAGTCGGGGTACGTAGGGTTTGGTGCCTCCCAAAGCCTCCATGTTCTTTCATGAAACTTTATTGACCTATTTATTTTCACAACTTCATTTGCTATAATGGAAACCTTCATTTTACCAAATTTTACTAGCGCCTATCAAAACCTTAATCTTTTCAAATAGCTGGGGTTTCTGAGATGAATGAATTTATAAAGAAATTAGGTTCCATATCAATATATTATTAAAGTATAAAGAAATATTTGTTCGCACTTAGGGATAGTAATTAAACTACATGTTCGATAATCTTGATTGACAGAAAGGGTGGTGATTGTGTTAAATATAGCAAGCTTTACCCTTTGTGCATTATTACTAATGTTGTTTTGGTTAATTGTGTGCATTTACTAGTTTCCCCAAATACAAGGACCATTTATGTGTGACAACTATTCTACAGCTCAAGGACCAAGCTTGCCAAAGATAGAAGACAGAGGGTGACAACTGGTCAAATGGAAACCAGTATAAACAGTCGAGGCCTTAACCGTTTACATAACCAAATCTTTTTATCACTATTGTTGAGTTTTTGTCTGCTTTGTTCATCTTAACCCATACTCGGTATTCTTGTAGATTGAATTTTCTAAAAACCAATTAAATCATTTGGTTATTCAATCTGTGATTAGTCTTATCTTTGTAATCATTTGAGTATTTGTAATCTTTGGCTATTAGCCCCAATAAACATTGATTCAGTTTGTGTTTGCAACCATTATATCACTTTACATGGTATCAGAGCTTCGGCTCTCGTTACTATAACCTAATCGATCTCACATCAAATAAAATTGATTATTGAATTGATTTAAGGTTTTCCATTTTTTTAAATTGATTGATAAATCGATTTAGGGTTTTCTATCCTTTCCATAAATTAATTACTGAATTGATTTAGGGTTTCTTTCCCCAAATTGAAAAAACCCCAAATTGAAAACCCTAATTGATAAAATCAATTTAAGGTTTCATATCTTCTCCTTGATCGTGGCCAACCTCTGGTACTACTGAGCAAAATTCATCTCCGTTGTACTCTCAATTGAAACGGGTAATTATAAATCGTCTCAAGCAAACACTGTAAGTATTTCTTCTTACCATTGTTTTGTGGCAAGTTCCTTCTCTAGGGTGTTTATGTGTCGGTCATGGATCAACTGCCCCTAGTGAATACTTGGACGATAAAATTGGATCCTAGTTGCACCTATTTGTTTGTGTGTTACTTTTACTTGTGCAATTCTGTTCTCAATCCCTTTGTGGTGTTTTATTTTTTGGTGACTCTCTATCCTTTGTGCACTACTGAATTGGGAGACTTCCTGGCCTAATTTCAGTAGGGGCTTTGTCATTTGGGGAAACCTGTCCTAGATAAGGTCCCTGGTTAAGACTTGAATTGGACAGCTTGACTGTTCCAAACCCTGTCCCTGACCAGGATTGCCTTCTTAGTTAATTTCCATTTGCATCTTTTTTTGACAATTTGTTATGTGTCCCCCTGAAACCTCTGCTAGTGGTGGAAGAAAAGTCACTAAAGTTAGTGATCTTGACTTTGGTGACCCTCTATTCTTACATGCTAGTGACACCAGCACACACTCTATTATTAATCTTAAACTTAAAGGAACAAAAAACAATAATGTCTGGAGTTGTGCCATGATTCTGGCTTTGGAAACTAAAAACAAAATAGGTTTTATTGATGGTTCTTGTGAGAAAAACTTAGAAGATATTGTGTTGGGCAGACAATGGGACAGGTGCAATTCTGTTGTACTATCTTGGATACTTGGGTCTGTCACTAAAGAAGTTTACTTGGGTTAAATTTTTTCAAAAAATGTCATTGTTGTATGGCAAGAACTCAAAGAAACATATGATAAGATTGATGGCTCTGCCATTTTTAATTTGCATTATAAAATAAATTCATTAATCAAAATGGTGCCACTATTTCTGAATATTATAATAAACTTAATTCCCTATGGAAACAATTTGATGCCTTAGTTAAACTTCCCACATGCACCTGTCATGCCTCTAGAGATTTTTTCAATCACAACCAACTTTTAAAACTTATGCAGTTTTTCATGGGGTTAGATGATACTTACTCATCCATTAGAAGTAACATTCTAACTAGAGATCCTCTACCCAACATCAAAACTGAATTCTCAATTATTTCTAGAGAGGAATCCCACAGGGGAACCTCCTCTAAAAATAAGAATCAACTTTCTGATTTTGTGTCCAAAACCTTTGAAAACAAAAACTATGGTCAAAACAGAGGTCCAAATCCAAATTTAAGCTGTGAAAAATGTAACAAAAAGGGGCACACAATTGATAGATGTAACGAAATTGTGGGATATTCAAATGGTTATAAAAAGAAAACAAATCAACCTTATCAAAAGTCCTTCACAAGTAACCAATCAGTGACTGATCATACCTCCAATAATGTGCACAATTCCCCCTTTTCAAATGAGTAAATAGCTAAACTCATGAACCTCATAGGGGACATCAGTGTCTCTAGAGATGTCAATGCCAATATGGCAGGTACCTTTTTCAACTCTAATATCACCTTCAATCAAAACTTCAACAAGTTTTTTTTAACTTTAACACTGTGCATATCACAACTTTGGTTGGATTATTGACTCTCGAGCAAACCAACACATGACATCTGATTTACACAACCTTGAACAAGTTGTGGATATTTCAAATTTAAAACTTACTGTGGGAATCCCAATGGTACTCTAGCCAAAATAAATATAATAGGAAATTTAAGGACTTCAAACAAAATCACCTTAAAGGATGTGTTAGTTGTTCCAGAATACTATGTTAATCTCTTGTCTGTCCACAAACTTGCAAGAGATAACAAAATATATGTGTTTTTTTAATGAAAACAAATGTTATATTCAGAACTTGGCCACCAAGACCAATCAGGGGACTGGTAGTATGACCGGAGGTCTGTACTTATTTGATGAAAATTATGGTGAGACATGTTTTAAGTCCAATAACATCAAAGTCTACCATGTATCTGCTGATACATGGCATAACAGACTTGGTCACCCAGCCATACAAGTTATAAACACCTTAAAAGAAAGCTTAAACATTAAAGAAGTTTTAAAGTCAACCCCTTCTAATGTATGTCACACTGCTAAACAAACAAGGGAACCAATCCCTTTAAGTGAACATAAAACCAGTAGCTTAGGTGACTTAATTCATCTTGATGTTTGGAGTCCATACAAAGTCACAAGTAAATAAGGTGTCAAATATTTTCTCACCATTGTTGATGATTACTCGAGGGCTGTTTGGGTATACCTCTTAAAATCTAAAGATGAAGTTTTAGAAAACATCATGACAATGGGACAATTAAAAAATCAATTTGATAAAACCATTAAAACTCTAAGAAGTGACAATGGGACAGAATTTGTAAAAAAAAAACTTAGTGAGTTTTGTGTCAAAAATGGTATTGTGCATCAAACGTCCTGTCCTTACACAACCCAACAAAATGGGGTGGCTGAGAGAAAACGCATACACCCTCTTCATGTGGCTAGAGCCTGACTATTTAATAGTGGCATTCCCATCAATATTTGGCCTGAATGCATTCTAACGGCTACCTATTTGATAAACAGGTTATCCACAGCAGTGTTGTGTGGAAAATGTCCCTTTGAAATCATATATGGTTATAAACCAAACCTTTGTCTTTGGTTGTCTTTCCTTTTGTACCAATTTAAACACTAGTGACAAATTTTCAAATAAATTTGAAAATGTGTCTTTATTGGATATGCCTCCTCAAAAAAGGCATACAAACTCTTCAATCTCAATACAAAAAATGTCATTTTTCTAGAGATGTCAAATTTTATGAGGATAACTTCCTCTATAAATCATGCCACTCTGAACTAAGCACTTTTACAACTGAAAAAGAAACACACACCAAGTTCTTTAACTTTTTTGAAACGGAACAACCAAAACTCCCAAGACCCAATGATGAAGGGGAAGACTGTCCTGATTGTGAAGGCAGTGGTCAAGCATTCACTCAACCAATGAGTGACTTGAACACAACAACACAACATGAGGGACATCATTTACCTGAGGGCAATGAACAAACCCAAACCAACCCAGACCCAAACACTGTTGAGGAAGAACTTGTTGAACCTACTATAGCTAGAAGGTCCATTAGAAACACTTCCCTTCCCAAAAGCTTGATGGGTTCCAAATAAATAGCAAAATAAAATATGGCCTTGAAAAAGTCATAAATTACTCCAAATTAAACATTGAAAGTTTTTGCTTTATCTCAAACCTTAATAAAAGTGTGGAACCATCATCCTATTGGGAAGCCTGTAAGTTTAAACACTGGGTTGAGGCCATGAATGCAGAAATGGAAGACCTCTTAAGAAATGGCACTTTGGAGGAATGTGATCTCCCAACCATGAGAAAAGCCATAGGATCCAAATGGATCTTTAAAATAAAATATAGGGCTAATGGGGAGATTGAAAGGTACAAAGCCAGGCTTGTTGCCAAATGCTATAGTCAAAGAGAGGGTCTTGACTATGAAGAGACCTTCTCTCTAGTTGTCAAAATGGTCACAATAAGGTGTATAATTAATCTTGCTATGCAAATTAACTGGCCCTTTTCCAACTTGACATAAACAATGCCTTCCTTTATGGTGACTCAGTGAAGAGGTCTACATGACCCTCCCACCTGGTTATGTTTCAAAAGACAACAAAAAGGTTTGTAAATTGAAAAAATCCCTTTATGGTCTAAAACAAGCCCCAAGGCAATGGCATCAAAAACTCAAACACACTCTCCTTGAAAATGGCTTTACCCAAAACAAGAATGACTACTCCCTCTACACTAAAACTGATGGGAATACATTCTTAATTCTCATTGTGTATGTTGATGACATTATCTTAACTGGGAAAAACTTAAATGAAATCAAAAAATTTAAACAGTTTCTTAGTAGCAAGTTTTCAATTAAAGAACTTGGCACACTAAAATACTTTTTGGGAATTGAAATCCTTGAAACTAAAAATGGTGTGTGTATGAACCAAAGAAAGTACTGCCTTGAACTCTTAAGTAAGTTTAGCTTACTGGGGTGCAAACCCCTCAACACACCCATGGAACAAAACATTTCCATTAATCCTTCTGCAAATGACCAAGATACCCTCTTTGTCAATATCATTGAGTACCAAAAACTGGTGGGTAAACTAATTTACCTCACTCACACCAGGCCTAATATATCCTACTTTGTCCACTGTCTCAGTCAATACATGCATGCTCCCTTAGAATCTCACCTCAAACTTGCTTTCCATGTGTTGAGATACCTCAAACAGTCACCTGGTAAGGGAGCCCTAATTGAGAAAACAATTCCATAGATAAGCATGTCTTTATGGATGCAGACTATGGCACATGCCTTGCTGGCAGAAAATCTGTCACTGGATTTAGTGTGTTCCTAAATGGTAATCTAATGTCTTGGAAAAGCAAGAAACAAAATATTGTATCTAGATCCTTAGCTGAATCTGAGTACAGAGCTCTTGCTTCTGTCACTACAGAGGTCATATGAATACTAAAGTTACTTGAGGAACTCAACCTCACAAATTTGCTTCCTGTAAAAATAATTTGTGACAATAAAGCAGCTCTCCAAATAGCTGCCAACCCTGTCTTTCATGAACGTACTAAGCATTTAGAAATTGACCTTCGTTTTATAAGAGAAAAGATAACTGCAGGTGTTATTCAAACCCTCAAGGTTGAATCCATAAACAACACTACATATATCTTCACAAACGGGTTGGGAAACACACAACATCAATTTATATGTGCTAAACTAAACCTATTTGACATGTTCCAAAGTAAAGATTGGGGGGGGGGGGGGGGGTTGTTAAATTTAACAATCTTTACCCTTTGTGCATTATTACTAATGTTGTTTTGGTTAATTGTGTGCATTTACTAGTTTCCCCAAATACAAGGACCATTTATGTGTGACATCTATTCTACAGCTCAAGGACCAAACTTGCCAAAGATAGAAGACAAAGGGTGACAGCTGGTCCAATGGAAACTAGTATAAACAGTCGAGGCCTTAACCGTTTACATAATCAAAGCATTTTATCACCATTGTTGAGTGTTTGTCTGCTTTGTTTATCTTTACCTATAGTGGGTATTCTGGTAGATTGAATTGTCTAAAAACCAATTCAATCATTTGGTTATTCAATATGTGATTAGTCTTATCTTTATAATCATTTGAGTATTTGTAATCTTTGGCTATTAGCCCCAATAAACATTGATTCAGTTTGTGTTTGCAACCATTATATCACTTTACAGATTGTTTCTTATGATTCTTTTAATCACATTTACTTTTACTTGTTCTGATCAGATTTATCATGCTACTTAATTCGTATCCATATAGAAAGCTATTTCATATTAATGTTTTATTACGTACTACTAGATTTTCTTCTTTGTACTAGTTAGATAAACCGAAACAATAACAAACATATTTAACAATGTTTGTATCAATTTGTAGATTCATTAGGCTTATAGTAGGTGTCATAACTTCGTGCTAACGTTTTCCATAATATTAGAATGGAATGAGAGGGTGATAAATTTTCTGTAAAGGTAATGAATGCTATTGCTTATGGGCATTTAGGGTTATCCCAACCCACGTAAACCTTAAACAACTATATAAAAGGATCCACGATCCTAATCCATGTCGCGCTACAAAAGGTAATGCCATTTCTATTCTCAAGTAGTTAAATAACTAAAAAAAAATCGGATTAACTTTCTAAATATTATCTTGTTAATAATAACACGGGAAATACAGATCGACCGCAATTATATTAACCAAGACAAACTTTTTATTAATGTGAAAGTCTATCGAACAATTAATTTTAAACTCATGTCAATGAGTAAACAAAGTTAAATCAACAAAAAGCACACCGGCAATTAACAATTTCTAGATTTATAGCTATAATGAGTAATATAAAAATAAAAACATCGACTTTTCAAAATTTGACTAATTTTTCTCTTTTAATATACACAATTTAATTTTTGTATAAGGTTTTAACTTGTGAGGTAAAATGTTATGTCATGGGTTTAGGCCCTTTTATGAATCCAAATTTGCAAAATTTCAATTTATTAGGGTTTAATAGTTAATTATCCTGTGTTATATAAGGTACTTCTTAATACGTAAAATATAGACCATCGCCGTAGAATTCGCTATAAACCCTATTTCTGTCTCAAATATTTTTCACCTCAATCTGTCACTCCTTTGGATACTGAAGGTTAATCGTCGATAAAAACCCGCCGTGGTACGAAGATAGAACACCATCCATGGTGCTCATTTGGGGCAAAAGTTTTATATTTTTTATCACTAAAATTTCTGTAAAATGGGTTTTTGTTATTATAGCTTGAACTCTTTTTTTTTTTTTTTTTTTTGTGAAAATGGGTTTTTAACTGTAAATAACTCTGATCAAATTTACAGATATTTTATGTTGTAATTACGTAAATTCAAGATCATATGGTTTAGATCTTTTATGTTGTAATCCGTAGTTTTCTCTTTGTTGTTTGATGAGGTGGACCAGATGGTGCTTTCTCTTTGTTTTTTTAATGATGAATTGATGGTTATCAATATGGAGACCTGATCATATCTATGATTTAGATCTTGTAATATATGACTACATTTTATTCAAAATATGAACAACTTTGGATTTCTTAATATGCCTCGATCAATTCTAATTACTTTTTGAACAGGAGAAAAATGATGCATTTAAAGAAATATATAATCCGGTTGCGCCTCGTGACAATGTTGAGTCACACGTTTGCTGTTGAGTTTCTTGAACTGGAAGTATTGGAGGGTCGTTTATATGAAATGGAAGAAGAAAATATCAAACATGGGGAACGTAATTCAAAACTCCACTTGAAGAATTCAAAAGCTGAAAATTCAGATCTTCACAAGGTAGTTAAAATCTTACAAAATGTGGATAAATTACTGTTAAATATAATCGGTTAACATCCCCAAGATAATTGTGTTATTTCAATGATTCTGTTATCTTTTATTGGTAGATATATTGGAAAGGGGTGATATATTATGAAATAAGCTGACACATTCCACTTTTATACTTTTCAGCTGACTTGTTTGAGATACACGAAGCTTAAATCATTAACCATTTATTTTGCTGTTTTAACTGTAACAGGATCATTGCAACCCATTGTAGTTGTGGTAACAGGAGGTTATTTCATTCCGACAATGGTATATAGGTAAGCATAAAATAAAGAACTTATCCCTTCATTACTAACTATTTATACCACTACTAGAAACAGGGCTATCCTTGACCCGCTTTTTATGACTCACGCCAAAAGATGACGCGCAAAGTCAAGAGTCATAAAACAACAGTCATATTGGGTAAAGGGATGACGCGTTTTCAGATGTGTCATAACGTATGGGTCATAATCAGTTAAAATTTAGATTTCGAGATGACGTTTGTTTTTCTTCGTCCTAAATAGGAGTCATGTATGTTTTTTTTTTGTTTTGGCGGTCAACTTCCCCCTCTTTCTCAGATCTAAAATTTCCCAAACTTAAACTTGGTTTTGATTTCTCCCTCTTTCTCAGATCTAAAGCTTATTAACAAAAAAATCTTCTCCCCCCAAAATTTCACACACCAAAAACACACACCTGCTTCATCGATCCTCAATCTCTCACATTAATTTTCTCACAGGTTATGTCTATATCTTTCTTTTATGACTCTCTACACACCTTCTTTCCTATCACAAACCCTAAGCGCACATCGATGTTGCCTCTGCTTCCACCGGCCAGCCGTACGCCGCCGTCGTCTCTGCTTCCGCCGGTCAGACGCATGTTGCCGTAGTTGTTGAAGCTAAGGACGGAAAGATCGCGGTTGCTTCTGCTTTTGCTGGTCATCAGGAAGGTAAGACAAGATACAAATAGTTGTTAAACATCGTTTTTGATATATTGTATTAAACTATAATTCGTTTTTGATATATTGTATTAAACTAAATTACTTAGTAGTATTTACAAACAAACACTACTAGAAACAGATGGTGATGTAGCTAACGAGGGTGTTCCTTCGCCATTTGTATGGTGTTAAGGTAGTTAATTAGTTATGTAAGTGTTTCTCAATATCCCATATTATACTTGATCACTGAGAACTTAATACAAATTATTTCCAAAACTTTAAATTACTTGTCCCTTATAGTATGCAATACTGATAACTTTCTTACAGATGGTGATGTAGCTAACGAGGGTGTTCCTTCGCATTTAAAGAGTTACGGTTTACAAGCGTTGAACAAACAGCCTAGCAATTCTATACCTAAAGGCAGCACAAGAAATGCCAATTTTAAAGATAAAACAAAATCAAGTTGGAAACCATCTTTTCCTAGGACCTCAACTTTGATGAAACCTACAGCAAGTCAATTGGCTAAACAAAATCAGGATCGTTTAATGGATTCTTTCAGGTAATATGCCCTTTTCCATGTACTTCATGTGCATTACAAATTGAAGAAATTCTTGTCAATATTTTGAAAAATGCTTTACCATTGTGTGTTAGGTTTCAAAAACTGGGGAACAGTCCCGCAGGTGCTGAAGGTCAAGCTGTGAAAAGGCAAAAGCTCGAGGGAGGCCACTTGTGTAAGGTTAGAAAACCCAGACAATCTTGTTACTTATTCACTTTAATAGATTGGGCGTTAGATATCTGAAATGTCTAATGTAATCAAGGAATTTGTTCTATTCCTTTCTACTCTAGATGCAATTCCCTGTTGTTCTAAAGGCAACATAAGATATCTGATTTTTGAATGTTTTGAACAGGTGACAGACACGAAGCAACAAGCTAATTTTGTCCACAAGGCACCAAAAAGGGTAAGTCGTATAAATATTACGTATTCAGTGGTTCACTTGATTTTCTCCACTATCTCTTAGAGTTCTTTTGATGGTTTATAGGAAGGCACTGATGACGGGAATGTAGGTCATGGTAGATTGCGGATCACTGTTCCTAGACCTCCTGATCTTGCAACAGCTCAAAGGGCACAAAGGATAAGGTTTGATCCACATATTTGCATTTCTATGGTTTGCGTAGGAGGTGGCAAAGTAGGCAGCCTGGTGGGTTTAGAGGGTCAAAATGAGGTTGCGTAGAGTTTGGTTGACCCGGAACCCTTTTTGCCTCAACTTATTAGAATTTTTTAAACGTTATATCCTTTTTAAACTAGTCTAGTTTTTTTTTTCTAATAAAATGATTAAGTATTATGCCTCACTCGTTTGGGTCATTAGGATTAAAACATAACTCGAAGCGACCAATTTATTAGTACATGGGTTGAAAATGCCATCTGTATTTTGCCTGAATTAAACATATTTTCTTCTCTTTACAATCTGCTTAATAAACTTGAATGTATCGGTGTCAGGCAAAAAGTTGATACCGGAAGCGAGCATGTGTCATCAAGAGCTCAAGGGTTTCGAGCTCGTCCACTCAACAGAAAAGTTTGTTCATCTGTAACAGCTTTCTGCAAAGTATTCTTCGGTTTTTAGTTTGTAAGATATATATTTATCTTTTGCCGGTCACTTGCAGATTTTTGAAGCACCTTCATTGTTACATCAAAAACGGAGTACTCCCCAGTTACCAGAGTTTCAAGTAAGCTCCTAAGCCATGCTCTGGTCTTTGTTTTATATATTTTTTTTCCATGCAAAATTTGTTGCAATAATCACTTCTAAAATCTTGAGATTTACTTCAGAGGTTGGAATTTCGGCGAGTGGGTTGGGTTTGGAACGAATCAAAACAAGTTCAGGCTGAAATAGTTTTTATTCTGTTGGTAACGATTGTGTTAGTTTAATCATATAGAACAGTTATGTTACAGTAATGATCAAAATCTGTGAATAAAAAAGATAACGGAGGTTGTAGGTATTAAAATGGACGTGCGTGACTTTCAACTTGTTTGACCCTTTGAAAACAAAACCCAATGCGACTATTTCTATGTTAACGGATAAAAATTGCTTACAGGAATTTCACCTGAAGACAACAGAGAGGGCTGTACAAAACACTGCTTCAGTTCCTTCAACTTCAGCATGTGGCAACAACCTGAAGGTTAGAAATTAAATCCATCAAAATACCAGATTTCAATCTTTTATATCATGATCTAAAACTTGTGCATTTTACAGGCACAAAGGCCTAGTTTTGCCTTTGCTGCAGAAAGTAGCAGTCGAGAATCCAAAGGGTATTGTTAGAACTTTTCTGATTGATTATTAAAATGATTTACATATGACTTAATCCGTTCTCTGTCACAATTGTTTTATTGGTCAGCTATAAGTAGGTAAACAATTAGCACTACGGAGGCGGATTTCGATGAGTACACGGAGGCGGATTTCGATGATATTCGAGAAGAATGGGCAATTTATGTGTCAAACTTTATTTTTAGGTAGAAATCGAACTCGTTGTAATGAAACATGTTATTAGACAAATGTTATGTAAGGAAAACGCATGGTTTTGATTATATATGAAATGCGTTAATTTTGTACAATGATCAGATTGTTGGTCAGGTTTATTGTCATGTATATATATAATATATATAATATATAATCACCAGGTTTTATAAAAAAGAATTTTATTTAAAAAAAATTAGTTTGCATAACTTTGACACGCAATTTCATATGTCATAAACATAAGTCATAAAATGTGGGTCTTAAACGAAGGTCAAAAACGTGAGTCATAAAATGTGGGTCATAAGCGCGGGTCATTCAGCTGTGACGCCTCAATGCGCGTCATAAATTATTTATGACTGGTCCATCCTTGACGCGCATTTGCGCGTCATAAAGCCTCTTCTTGACGCGCAATGCGCGTCATTAATGGCCCTGTTTGTAGTAGTGACTTTGGTCATCTCTACACCCACTAATCTTAATTAAGGAAATATTTAAAAGTTGGTAAATGTTTTTTTATAAAATAACTGTAAGATCAAATAAGTAAAAAAAACGTTAAAAAATTATTTTGAGATTACACTGGTTTGTGCTTATTATCTAATAGATGAGTGTGACACACTTCATCGATTTTACACAATACTTGCGCAACCATTTCTCTAGAGGGAGAGTTGGTTCTTTGATACATTCTATTTGACCAAATGAATACACATTAGATCATTATCACTGCAAATTAATTGCACAATGAAAACTGATATACACTATCTTTGGGAACGACCTTGGGCATCCTTCACATGGCAATAAGTCTCCATTTTGTTCAAATGCTTTAAACAAAAAAAACATTCTTGGTTGTCACATTTTTGGAACTCAGATTTAAAGTGATTTTCCTCATTTCCAAAGAGGAACATACACTTCCACGTTTGGTTAAACCTTGTACGTTGCCGGATGATGACCTTATCACATTAAAGATTTAATGTGATACGGTCATCATCCGACAACGGATAACGTTTAACCAAACGTGAAACTGTATGTTCCTCTTTGGAAATGAAGAAAATCACTTTAAATCTGAGTTCCAAAAATGTGACAACCAAGAATGTTTTTTTTGTTTAAAGTATTTGAATAAAATGGCGACTTATTGCCATGTGAAGGATGCCCAAGGTCTTTCCCAAAGGTAGTGTATATCAGTTTTCATTGTGCAATTAATTTGCAGTGATAAAGATCTAATGTGTATTCATTTGGTCAAACAAAATGTATCAAAGAACCAACTCTCCCTCTAGAGAAATGGTTGTGCAAATATTGTGTAAAATCGGTGAAGTGTGTCATACTCATCTATTAGATAATAAGTCCAAACCCGATATGTGGGTTTGGGTCCATTAGGGTTTATGGAAATTAGGTTAACATTGTAATCTCAATACATTAAGTATGAATAATAATAATCATTCTATAATATTGTATCAGACCTTGAAACCCTTAAAAAAACCTTTTTTCTTTTGTTTCTCTTCTACAACCGCCTAAATACGGTTAAATTAACCCTTTAGTTTCTTCTACAACCGCCTAAAGCCGTAAATTCGCTTTTTCTTTTCTTCTACAACCGGCTAAAATCACTAGCAAGTCAAATATAAAGTTCAAAGTTATCAAGAATCAAACAGATTTGCCAAGTCGGATCTCAAGCTTCTATTGTCTTTGTTTATTTTACTTTTACTTCTTTATCTTTATTTCATAGTTAGAGTTTGTTATCTAGTTCGAGCTTTCGCGATTTCGACGCTCGAACAGCCGGGGAGTATTAGATAATATATGTGGGTTTGGGTCCATTATGGTTTATGAAGATTAGGTTAACATTATAATCTCTATATTAATAAATAAGGGGTTTTATCATTCTATAATATTATCAAGGTATTATATACATTTAATGTTCATATACAACAATGATCTTCAAGTGGATCCTTGTGCTACAGGGAAAACTTTTGGTGAAGTGGAAAGGTCTTTGGGAAGAAAGAGTGCATTATGGGAAGTTAGCAAATTTCACTTGATCAAACAGTAAATTTCCTAAATGACGATTAGCGAATCTTTAAGGTATTTTATTTTTGGTTTTGTTAATATTTTATGCATGGTTAAGGGTGTTAGATCTTGACACATCGACTTAGATGTGGTGAAGTGGGCGGGTTGGGAAACGGGTCAACGAGACAAATGCGTTGCACAAGTGAACATTTGGGCATAGACAAACGGCAACATCTCTCGATGTTTTACTAAAAAAGGTTTGATCATTATTTCAATAATGTAGTTTTATAATCATGTTTGATACATTAATGTCAGAAAGAAAATGGACACAAAGTGATGGTGTGTCAAACCCGCCGTACTTTCCCATTTTGTCACCTCTATGCCATAATTATCAATGTAAACAGATTGCTCTCAGAGTTATAGTCAGAAAACTAGTGTCACAACAGATCAGAGCAATCCGTTTACTTTGATAATTATGGCATAAAAGACACATTAAATATTTTTCGCCACTGATTGATGGTCGACCACACAATGAATAAATATTGTAGATATAAATTTAATTTCTTTCTTGTAACAACATCACTATGCAGGTAACATTATTTATGTAATATTAAACTCTTATTTGCACTATACATCATAATCGTCATGGGGTTTGACCTGACAACACTTTTTCTCAGTTTTGATTTTAACCTTCGAACCTGTGGTTTACAAAAACATTAATAATTTGAAGGTTGTAATGTGTTATGTAGTTAAAAGGTGAAAAACAATGAATATTTTATGAATATGTATCCATTTTGGCTCATGGTTTCTGATCTTAAACATGAAAATGCAGAGTTACTAAAAATCGTCAAAGGTGCATCAATAACAGTCTCATAGCTAGCAACAATGTTGTGGTCGAGACTGTGCTAATGAGTTACCTGGACATAATGCACCAGAACAGCGTTTGTTGAAAATCAAAGAAAAAAATAGGCAACATGTTTCTGACTTGGAAAGTCAATTGGTTCATGTGAGAAAAGATCTTGACGCTACTTAATTCAAGTCGGAGAAAGCATAATCTGAAAAATTGGATCTTCAAAACGAAGCCTGAGCCTTGTAAATGTAGAGAAATTAATACCGAGTGTACACGGCTATCTTACATCTTTATGTGTCAATGACTCGGTATAATTGTAGCTCATTTAATCTGAAATTTGATATTTATGAAAACAATAACTGTACATGTGAAACCTATAAAACCAGTTATGATGATTTTTTGATCTTTAATTACATAGTTGTTATTATCTTATTCTTAGTTCTATGTAAACTAGAACACAACAAAACTTGTCACTTACAACAAAACTTTTTTCACGTTCCAAAGCATATAAACGAGGAAACCCTTGGGCTAAATTTCCGTTCCATTAAATTATCAATCCAAAATTCAATCGAAACTTCTTTCTTACTCCTGAATCTCAAATAGATGTAAACGCGTTAAACAAAATTGGATTGATTAGGCTAGCGATCCAATATCATCTTGTTCCATTGTATCACAATTTCTTTGTTCCCACTAACTTCTTGCTAGAGAGCTAATATATTGACGTTTAAAAAAAAAACTTGCTTTCATCATGTAGGTGGCATAAATCATGCAAACGGAAAAGTTTAAATAAATTGCCTAATATATTATTTTTTAAACTCGATTAGCCTAGCTTGCATAGTTGTTATTATCATATTCTTAGTTCTATATAAACTAGAACACGGATTATTTATGGCATTGGATAACATTAGACGTGGTCGGTTTGTAATTAAGCCCCAGCGAAGCTATGTATGATATATTTGAACATTTACGGATCTTCCTTATTAAGCTCCCTCTCTCACAAAAAACATTTCAATTCTACATTGAAATTAATGAACTAATGAGAAACGAAATGAATTTACTTAGACTTTACGTTAAAATACCATCACTAGTATAAAAATGGTCTTTCTAATCCTTGACATTGCTCTTTGGAGCTTTGGTGGTTAACCTCTCTAAAAGCCTGGTAACTCCTCCTCCGATGTGATCGTACTAGTGATTTATATCCGGTCTCTAGTCTTTTCCCACACTGCTTCTACTTATGTCTTCGTTGCTCAAAGTCAATATCCATGGCATCAACATTTAGGTCATTATGATAAAAAGGTTTTGAGATCCCAATGTAAAAAAATTCAATATCATGTCATAAAGGCAAAACCCCTACCATTATTATGGTATTTAGAATAATATTGATTGATTGCTTAAACATTGCCAATACATCATACACATATATATAGATAATACATGGACATGGGCCTATGACCCAATATACAAGTCTATAGATAATACCATTATTAGCTCGTTCGTTGATTCATTTGCTTTCGACTGCTAAGGAGAGTACATACATATTCAAAACCGAATGCATGACAAAAACGGGATTTTGAATAACGAGTATTGATTGTTATTAGATTGTTTATTTGATGTTTTATGATGTTTGATGATGGTTCATGGGATATTTTGTTAGATGTTTAGCCCTCGACAATGCGGGCAAGCAGTTTGGGGATTTATACGCTTGTTTTTGGTTAGATGTTTGAATTGTGATAATTGGGGTTTATCATAATTCCATGAATTAGACTACGCATGTTTGGATGATCAGACTTGGGTTGATTAGGTGAATCATGGTCTAGATAAAATTGCATGGTTTAATCAACTATGATGATGATGAGGATGATGTAGGTTAGTCGTGATCTAGATGAATTGAATGACGTAACCATAAAGATTAGTGGTAGACCTTTCGATGTAAAGATGAAATAATGGCCATGGTAGAATAGCGCAAAACTAACTTTACAGCTGTACTTGAGGTGCTACTATTGATAATCTAGACATTGTTGATGACATGGGCATGCGGGGACCTTCGGGTGTTCGTGTACTCGATGACATGTGAAGGTACAACATGAGTCGTATTTGGGTGTTCACATATGCATAATGTCATCCTAGGTGATGGAGAGGACTGTCTAGATAAATTGGGTCCGTTATTATCCTCACCATAACGACAAGTGAAATATCTATATGTTATGAAGTCAGATTAGTGGGACTCGTTAACAGGAGGTCGTGCTAACAACTGAGTAGCTCTACGATTGTTAGGCGATCGATGGTTGTCGTGGTACTCGTGAAACCCCCGCTTGGTCAAAGTCGTGATCTTGAGGGACTTGGGGTCTAGATACATTGCCCAAGTGCGTGCCTTGCACGTTGAGATAAACGAATTGGTGTAGATTGGAACTCGGGGTCTAGATGTGTTTCCCGAGTGCGTGCTATGCACGTTTAGATGGATTTAGATATGTTAGATAAAGATGAAAGATGGGAGTTAAATGGATTGATGGTTAGATGGCCTTAAGATATGAGATGTGTTAGACTTAGACAATTTGTTGGATCTTCTTATTGTGTGTTTGATTACTTGGTTTATTGCTTGTTTGATTGATATTATGTTAGTTAACATTATTAATGACATGTTAACTAATAAGACAATTTGATAAGGATGTTTTGAGAAAGATGTTTTCATAAAGATGTTTAAGAAAGATGTTTGATAAAGATGTTTGATAAGACTCTTTATAAAGATGTTTCACTAAAGAAGATTTGATAAAGACGTTTTATAAACCTACGATGTCTCACTTGTATTTTAGCTAACACTTGTTCTTTTTATGTCTTGCATTCGTGTAGGTTGAATAGGTTGATAGCTTTGCTTTTAGACGGAGACCGTGTGAGATGGGTTGCTTTTGGGTAGCCTTGGATTGTTAAACTGATACTTAGTTTATATTATGCTTTGCGTAATTTGAGGTTTAAACTATGTTGATTAGAGTTTTTTGAAGTAACGCTGGTTTACGATGTTGTTCACGTGCCTTTGGTTTAAGAGGCGCGTGACTAATAAATGTTTTAAATACTTCCGCTGAATTACTTTGATATATTTAATGAAGAATTTGAAAAGCTTTTGTAAAGGCTATATTTTGAAAAGTAGGGTGTTACAATTTTCATTTCACCTCATTTCCAACATCTCTCTATTTTCTCTCTCTATTTTCTTTGTATTTTTCTTTAGGTTTAAGTAGTTTTAGTTTAGTATAGTTGTAGTAATTGTAGTTAGTTAGCATACGAATAGATAGTGTGAGTTACGGTTGTAATCGAGAAGCTCTCTTCGCAGAGCATATAAATCACACCATATATTTCTTTATTTTGGGTGACTTCTTTCCCTTACTTTTATAATTGATGTTGTTGGTTGATGGTTCAACTATATTTGTTTGTTTGTTAGGTGTCATGCTCAAGGAGTAGTCGTATTAGTATTTGTAGTAATGTAGTAGCTGATATGTCATGAAATGACCTATTTTACACAAAATATCACTCATTTCTACCACCTTTTGATATTAAAACATCGCAATATATGGCAACATAGCTTATTTTGTGGTTAATTTGACAAACATGTTAATTCTAAGGTGATTATGTAAAAGAAGTAGAAAAAGAACATAAATGACCGGAAACGGTGATAATTGTATGAAGACTATGGTTGCTACATCCATAAAACTCTCTGAAGGCTCTCTTGAACCTACAAGATCTAGAAAACTTTTTCAACTCTAATATCACCTTCAATCAAAACTTCAACAAGTTTTTTTTTACCTTTAACACTGTGCAAATCACAACTTTGGTTGGATTATTGACTCTCGAGCAAACCAACACATGACATCTGATTTACACAACCTTGAACAAGTTGTGGATATTTCAAATTTAAAACTTACTGTGGGAATCCCAATGGTACTCTAGCCAAAATAAATATAATAGGAAATTTAAGGACTTCAAACAAAATCACCTTAAAGGATGTGTTAGTTGTTTCAGAATACTATGTTAATCTCTTGTCTGTCCACAAACTTGCAAGAGATAACAAAATATATGTGTTTTTTTTAATGAAAACAAATGTTATATTCAGAACTTGGCCACCAAGACCAATCAGGGGACTGGTAGTATGACTGGAGGTCTGTACTTATTTGATGAAAATTATGGTGAGACATGTTTTAAGTCCAATAACATCAAAGTCTACCATGTATCTGCTGATACATGGCATAACAGACTTGGTCACCCAGCCATACAAGTTATAAACACCTTAAAAGAAAGCTTAAACATTAAAGAAGTTTTAAAGTCAACCCCTTCTAATGTATGTCACACTGCTAAACAAACAAGGGAACCAATCCCTTTAAGTGAACATAAAACCAGTAGCTTAGGTGACTTAATTCATCTTGATGTTTGGAGTCCATACAAAGTCACAAGTAAATAAGGTGTCAAATATTTTCTCACCATTGTTGATGATTACTCGAGGGCTGTTTGGGTATACCTCTTAAAATCTAAAGATGAAGTTTTAGAAAACATCATGACAATGGGACAATTAAAAAATCAATTTGATAAAACCATTAAAACTCTAAGAAGTGACAATGGGACAGAATTTGTAAAAAAAAAAACTTAGTGAGTTTTGTGTCAAAAATGGTATTGTGCATCAAACGTCCTGTCCTTACACAACCCAACAAAATGGGGTGGCTGAGAGAAAACGCATACACCCTCTTCATGTGGCTAGAGCCTGACTATTTAATAGTGGCATTCCCATCAATATTTGGCCTGAATGCATTCTAACGGCTACCTATTTGATAAACAGGTTATCCACAGCAGTGTTGTGTGGAAAATGTCCCTTTGAAATCATATATGGTTATAAACCAAACCTTTGTCTTTGGTTGTCTTTCCTTTTGTACCAATTTAAACACTAGTGACAAATTTTCAAATAAATTTGAAAATGTGTCTTTATTGGATATGCCTCCTCAAAAAAGGCATACAAACTCTTCAATCTCAATACAAAAAATGTCATTTTTCTAGAGATGTCAAATTTTATGAGGATAACTTCCTCTATAAATCATGTCACTCTGAACTAAGCACTTTTACAACTGAAAAAGAAACACACACCAAGTTCTTTAACTTTTTTGAAACGGAACAACCAAAACTCCCAAGACCCAATGATGAAGGGGAAGACTGTCCTGATTGTGAAGGCAGTGGTCAAGCATTCACTCAACCAATGAGTGACTTGAACACAACAACACAACATGAGGGACATCATTTACCTGAGGGCAATGAACAAACCCAAACCAACCCAGACCCAAACACTGTTGAGGAAGAACTTGTTGAACCTACTATAGCTAGAAGGTCCATTAGAAACACTTCCCTTCCCAAAAGCTTGATGGGTTCCAAATAAATAGCAAAATAAAATATGGCCTTGAAAAAGTCATAAATTACTCCAAATTAAACATTGAAAGTTTTTGCTTTATCTCAAACCTTAATAAAAGTGTGGAACCATCATCCTATTGGGAAGCCTGTAAGTTTAAACACTGGGTTGAGGCCATGAATGCAGAAATGGAAGACCTCTTAAGAAATGGCACTTTGGAGGAATGTGATCTCCCAACCATGAGAAAAGCCATAGGATCCAAATGGATCTTTAAAATAAAATATAGGGCTAATGGGGAGATTGAAAGGTACAAAGCCAGGCTTGTTGCCAAATGCTATAGTCAAAGAGAGGGTCTTGACTATGAAGAGACCTTCTCTCTAGTTGTCAAAATGGTCACAATAAGGTGTATAATTAATCTTGCTATGCAAATTAACTGGCCCTTTTCCAACTTGACATAAACAATGCCTTCCTTTATGGTGACTCAGTGAAGAGGTCTACATGACCCTCCCACCTGGTTATGTTTCAAAAGACAACAAAAAGGTTTGTAAATTGAAAAAATCCCTTTATGGTCTAAGACAAGCCCCAAGGCAATGGCATCAAAAACTCAAACACACTCTCCTTGAAAATGGCTTTACCCAAAACAAGAATGACTACTCCCTCTACACTAAAACTGATGGGAATACATTCTTAATTCTCATTGTGTATGTTGATGACATTATCTTAACTGGGAAAAACTTAAATGAAATCAAAAAATTTAAACAGTTTCTTAGTAGCAAGTTTTCAATTAAAGAACTTGGCACACTAAAATACTTTTTGGGAATTGAAATCCTTGAAACTAAAAATGGTGTGTGTATGAACCAAAGAAAGTACTGCCTTGAACTCTTAAGTAAGTTTAGCTTACTGGGGTGCAAACCCCTCAACACACCCATGGAACAAAACATTTCCATTAATCCTTCTGCAAATGACCAAGATACCTTCTTTGTCAATATCATTGAGTACCAAAAACTGGTGGGTAAACTAATTTACCTCACTCACACCAGGCCTAATATATCCTACTTTGTCCACTGTCTCAGTCAATACATGCATGCTCCCTTAGAATCTCACCTCAAACTTGCTTTCCATGTGTTGAGATACCTCAAACAGTCACCTGGTAAGGGAGTCCTAATTGAGAAAACAATTCCATAGATAAGCATGTCTTTATGGATGCAGACTATGGCACATGCCTTGCTGGCAGAAAATCTGTCACTGGATTTAGTGTGTTCCTAAATGGTAATCTAATGTCTTGGAAAAGCAAGAAACAAAATATTGTATCTAGATCCTTAGCTGAATCTGAGTACAGAGCTCTTGCTTCTGTCACTACAGAGGTCATATGAATACTAAAGTTACTTGAGGAACTCAACCTCACAAATTTGCTTCCTGTAAAAATAATTTGTGACAATAAAGCAGCTCTCCAAATAGCTGCCAACCCTGTCTTTCATGAACGTACTAAGCATTTAGAAATTGACCTTCGTTTTATAAGAGAAAAGATAACTGCAGGTGTTATTCAAACCCTCAAGGTTGAATCCATAAACAACACTACATATATCTTCACAAACGGGTTGGGAAACACACAACATCAATTTATATGTGCTAAACTAAACCTATTTGACATGTTCCAAAGTAAAGATTGGGGGGGGGGGGGGGGGGGGGGGGGGGGGGGGGTTGTTAAATTTAACAATCTTTACCCTTTGTGCATTATTACTAATGTTGTTTTGGTTAATTGTGTGCATTTACTAGTTTCCCCAAATACAAGGACCATTTATGTGTGACATCTATTCTACAGCTCAAGGACCAAACTTGCCAAAGATAGAAGACAAAGGGTGACAGCTGGTCCAATGGAAACTAGTATAAACAGTCGAGGCCTTAACCGTTTACATAATCAAAGCATTTTATCACCATTGTTGAGTGTTTGTCTGCTTTGTTTATCTTTACCTATAGTGGGTATTCTGGTAGATTGAATTGTCTAAAAACCAATTCAATCATTTGGTTATTCAATATGTGATTAGTCTTATCTTTATAATCATTTGAGTATTTGTAATCTTTGGCTATTAGCCCCAATAAACATTGATTCAGTTTGTGTTTGCAACCATTATATCACTTTACAGATTGTTTCTTATGATTCTTTTAATCACATTTACTTTTACTTGTTCTGATCAGATTTATCATACTACTTAATTCGTATCCATATAGAAAGCTATTTCATATTAATGTTTTATTACGTACTACTAGATTTTCTTCTTTGTACTAGTTAGATAAACCGAAACAATAACAAACATATTTAACAATGTTTGTATCAATTTGTAGATTCATTAGGCTTATAGTAGGTGTCATAACTTCGTGCTAACGTTTTCCATAATATTAGAATGGAATGAGAGGGTGATAAATTTTCTGTAAAGGTAATGAATGCTATTGCTTATGGGCATTTAGGGTTATCCCAACCCACGTAAACCTTAAACAACTATATAAAAGGATCCACGATCCTAATCCATGTCGCGCTACAAAAGGTAATGCCATTTCTAATCTCAAGTAGTTAAATAACTAAAAAAAAATCGGATTAACTTTCTATATATTATCTTGTTAATAATAACACGGGAAATACAGATCGACCGCAATTATATTAACCAAGACAAACTTTTTATTAATGTGAAAGTCTATCGAACAATTAATTTTAAACTCATGTCAATGAGTAAACAAAGTTAAATCAACAAAAAGCACACCGGCAATTAACAATTTCTAGATTTATAGCTATAATGAGTAATATAAAAATAAAAACATCGACTTTTCAAAATTTGACTAATTTTTCACTTTTAATATACACAATTTAATTTTTGTATAAGGTTTTAACTTGTGAGGTAAAATGTTATGTCATGGGTTTAGGCCCTTTTATGAATCCAAATTTGCAAAATTTCAATTTATTAGGGTTTAATAGTTAATTATCCTGTGTTATATAAGGTACTTCTTAATACGTAAAATATAGACCATCGCCGTAGAATTCGCTATAAACCCTATTTCTGTCTCAAATATTTTTCACCTCAATCTGTCACTCCTTTGGATACTGAAGGTTAATCGTCGATAAAAACCCGCCGTGGTACGAAGATAGAACACCATCCATGGTGCTCATTTGGGGCAAAAGTTTTATATTTTTTATCACTAAAATTTCTGTAAAATGGGTTTTTGTTATTATAGCTTGAACTTTTTTTTTTTTTTTTTTTTTGTGAAAATGGGTTTTTAACTGTAAATAACTCTGATCAAATTTACAGATATTTTATGTTGTAATTACGTAAATTCAAGATCATAAGGTTTAGATCTTTTATGTTGTAATCCGTAGTTTTCTCTTTGTTGTTTGATGAGGTGGACCAGATGGTGCTTTCTCTTTGTTTTTTTAATGATGAATTGATGGTTATCAATATGGAGACCTGATCATATCTATGATTTAGATCTTGTAATATATGACTACATTTTATTCAAAATATGAACAACTTTGGATTTCTTAATATGCCTCGATCAATTCTAATTACTTTTTGAACAGGAGAAAAATGATGCATTTAAAGAAATATATAATCCGGTTGCGCCTCGTGACAATGTTGAGTCACACGTTTGCTGTTGAGTTTCTTGAACTGGAAGTATTGGAGGGTCGTTTATATGAAATGGAAGAAGAAAATATCAAACATGGGGAACGTAATTCAAAACTCCACTTGAAGAATTCAAAAGCTGAAAATTCAGATCTTCACAAGGTAGTTAAAATCTTACAAAATGTGGATAAATTACTGTTAAATATAATCGGTTAACATCCCCAAGATAATTGTGTTATTTCAATGATTCTGTTATCTTTTATTGGTAGATATATTGGAAAGGGGTGATATATTATGAAATAAGCTGACACATTCCACTTTTATACTTTTCAGCTGACTTGTTTGAGATACACGAAGCTTAAATCATTAACCATTTATTTTGCTGTTTTAACTGTAACAGGATCATTGCAACCCATTGTAGTTGTGGTAACAGGAGGTTATTTCATTCCGACAATGGTATATAGGTAAGCATAAAATAAAGAACTTATCCCTTCATTACTAACTATTTATACTTTGGTCATCTCTACACCCACTAATCTTAATTAAGGAAATATTTAAAAGTTGGTAAATGTTTTTTTATAAAATAACTGTAAGATCAAATAAGTACGTAAAAAAAACGTTAAAAAATTATTTTGAGATTACACTGGTTTGTGCTTATTATCTAATAGATGAGTGTGACACACTTCATCGATTTTACACAATACTTGCGCAACCATTTCTCTAGAGGGAGAGTTGGTTCTTTGATACATTCTATTTGACCAAATGAATACACATTAGATCATTATCACTGCAAATTAATTGCACAATGAAAACTGATATACACTATCTTTGGGAACGACCTTGGGCATCCTTCACATGGCAATAAGTCTCCATTTTGTTCAAATGCTTTAAACAAAAAAACATTCTTGGTTGTCACATTTTTGGAACTCAGATTTAAAGTGATTTTCCTCATTTCCAAAGAGGAACATACACTTCCACGTTTGGTTAAACCTTGTACGTTGCCGGATGATGACCTTATCACATTAAAGATTTAATGTGATACGGTCATCATCCGACAACGGATAACGTTTAACCAAACGTGAAACTGTATGTTCCTCTTTGGAAATGAAGAAAATCACTTTAAATCTGAGTTCCAAAAATGTGACAACCAAGAATGTTTTTTTTGTTTAAAGCATTTGAATAAAATGGCGACTTATTGCCATGTGAAGGATGCCCAAGGTCTTTCCCAAAGGTAGTGTATATCAGTTTTCATTGTGCAATTAATTTGCAGTGATAAAGATCTAATGTGTATTCATTTGGTCAAACAAAATGTATCAAAGAACCAACTCCCCCTCTAGAGAAATGGTTGTGCAAATATTGTGTAAAATCGGTGAAGTGTGTCATACTCATCTATTAGATAATAAGTCCAAACCCGATATGTGGGTTTGGGTCCATTAGGGTTTATGGAAATTAGGTTAACATTGTAATCTCAATACATTAAGTATGAATAATAATAATCATTCTATAATATTGTATCAGACCTTGAAACCCTTAAAAAAACCTTTTTTCTTTTGTTTCTCTTCTACAACCGCCTAAATACGGTTAAATTAACCCTTTAGTTTCTTCTACAACCGCCTAAAGCCGTAAATTCGCTTTTTCTTTTCTTCTACAACCGGCTAAAATCACTAGCAAGTCAAATATAAAGTTCAAAGTTATCAAGAATCAAACAGATTTGCCAAGTCGGATCTCAAGCTTCTATTGTCTTTGTTTATTTTACTTTTACTTCTTTATCTTTATTTCATAGTTAGAGTTTGTTATCTAGTTCGAGCTTTCGCGATTTTCGACGCTCGAACAGCCGGGGAGTATTAGATAATATATGTGGGTTTGGGTCCATTATGGTTTATGAAGATTAGGTTAACATTATAATCTCTATATTAATAAATAAGGGGTTTTATCATTCTATAATATTATCAAGGTATTATATACATTTAATGTTCATATACAACAATGATCTTCAAGTGGATCCTTGTGCTATAGGGAAAACTTTTGGTGAAGTGGAAAGGTCTTTGGGAGGAAAGAGTGCATTATGGGAAGTTAGCAAATTTCACTTGATCAAACAGTAAATTTCCTAAATGACGATTAGCGAATCTTTAAGGTATTTTATTTTTGGTTTTGTTAATATTTTATGCATGGTTAAGGGTGTTAGATCTTGACACATCGACTTAGATGTGGTGAAGTGGGCGGGTTGGGAAACGGGTCAACGAGACAAATGCGTTGCACAAGTGAACATTTGGGCATAGACAAACGGCAACATCTCTCGATGTTTTACTAAAAAGGTTTGATCATTATTTCAATAATGTAGTTTTATAATCATGTTTGATACATTAATGTCAGAAAGAAAATGGACACAAAGTGATGGTGTGTCAAACCCGCCGTACTTTCCCATTTTGTCACCTCTATGCCATAATTATCAATGTAAACAGATTGCTCTCAGAGTTATAGTCAGAAAACTAGTGTCACAACAGATCAGAGCAATCCGTTTACTTTGATAATTATGGCATAAAAGACACATTAAATATTTTTCGCCACTGATTGATGGTCGACCACACAATGAATAAATATTGTAGATATAAATTTAATTTCTTTCTTGTAACAACATCACTATGCAGGTAACATTATATATGTAATATTAAACTCTTATTTGCACTATACATCATAATCGTCATGGGGTTTGACCTGACAACACTTTTTCTCAGTTTTGATTTTAACCTTCGAACCTGTGGTTTACAAAAACATTAATAATTTGAAGGTTGTAATGTGTTATGTAGTTAAAAGGTGAAAAACAATGAATATTTTATGAATATGTATCCATTTTGGCTCATGGTTTCTGATCTTAAACATGAAAATGCAGAGTTACTAAAAATCGTCAAAGGTGCATCAATAACAGTCTCATAGCTAGCAACAATGTTGTGGTCGAGACTGTGCTAATGAGTTACCTGGACATAATGCACCAGAACAGCGTTTGTTGAAAATCAAAGAAAAAAATAGGCAACATGTTTCTGACTTGGAAAGTCAATTGGTTCATGTGAGAAAAGATCTTGATGCTACTTAATTCAAGTCGGAGAAAGCATAATCTGAAAAATTGGATCTTCAAAACGAAGCCTGAGCCTTGTAAATGTAGAGAAATTAATACCGAGTGTACACGGCTATCTTACATCTTTATGTGTCAATGACTCGGTATAATTGTAGCTCATTTAATCTGAAATTTGATATTTATGAAAACAATAACTGTACATGTGAAACCTATAAACCAGTTATGATGATTTTTTGATCTTTAATTACATAGTTGTTATTATCTTATTCTTAGTTCTATGTAAACTAGAACACAACAAAACTTGTCACTTACAACAAAACTTTTTTCACGTTCCAAAGCATATAAACGAGGAAAACCCTTGGGCTAAATTTCCGTTCCATTAAATTATCAATCCAAAATTCAATCGAAACTTCTTTCTTACTCGTGAATCTCAAATAGATGTAAACGCGTTAAACAAAATTGGATTGATTAGGCTAGCGATCCAATATCATCTTGTTCCATTGTATCACAATTTCTTTGTTCCCACTAACTTCTTGCTAGAGAGCTAATATATTGACGTTTAAAAAAAAAACTTGCTTTCATCATGTAGGTGGCATAAATCATGCAAACGGAAAAGTTTAAATAAATTGCCTAATATATTATTTTTTAAACTCGATTAGCCTAGCTTGCATAGTTGTTATTATCATATTCTTAGTTCTATATAAACTAGAACACGGATTATTTATGGCATTGGATAACATTAGACGTGGTCGGTTTGTAATTAAGCCCCAGCTGTATGATATATTTGAACATTTACGGATCTTCCTTATTAAGCTCCCTCTCTCACAAAAAACATTCAATTCTACATTGAAATTAATGAACTAATGAGAACGAAATGAATTTACTTAGACTTTACGTTAAAATACCATCACTAGTATAAAAATGGTCTTTCTAATCCTTGACATTGCTCTTTGGAGCTTTGGTGGTTAACCTCTCTAAAAGCCTGGTAACTCCTCCTCCGATGTGATCGTACTAGTGATTTATATCCGGTCTCTAGTCTTTTCCCACACTGCTTCTACTTATGTCTTCGTTGCTCAAAGTCAATATCCATGGCATCAACATTTAGGTCATTATGATAAAAAGGTTTTGAGATCCCAATGTAAAAAAATTCAATATCATGTCATAAAGGCAAAACCCCTACCATTATTATGGTATTTAGAATAATATTGATTGATTGCTTAAACATTGCCAATACATCATACACATATATATAGATAATACATGGACATGGGCCTATGACCCAATATACAAGTCTATAGATAATACCATTATTAGCTCGTCGTGATTCATTTGCTTTCGACTGCTAAGGAGAGTACATACATATTCAAAACCGAATGCATGACAAAAACGGGATTTTGAATAACGAGTATTGATTGTTATTAGATTGTTTATTTGATGTTTATGATGTTTGATGATGGTTCATGGGATATTTTGTTAGATGTTTAGCCCTCGACAATGCGGGCAAGCAGTTTGGGGATTTATACGCTTGTTTTTGGTTAGATGTTTGAATTGTGATAATTGGGGTTTATCATAATTCCATGAATTAGACTACGCATGTTTGGATGATCAGACTTGGGTTGATTAGGTGAATCATGGTCTAGATAAAATTGCATGGTTTAGTCAACTATGATGATGATGAGGATGATGTAGGTTAGTCGTGATCTAGATGAATTGAATGACGTAACCATAAAGATTAGTGGTAGACCTTTCGATGTAAAGATGAAATAATGGCCCATGGTAGAATAGCGCAAAACTAACTTTACAGCTGTACTTGAGGTGCTACTATTGATAATCTAGACATTGTTGATGACATGGGCATGCGGGGACCTTCGGGTGTTCGTGTACTCGATGGACATGTGAAGGTACAACATGAGTCGTATTTGGGTGTTCACATATGCATAATGTCATCCTAGGTGATGGAGAGGACTGTCTAGATAAATTGGGTCCGTTATTATCCTCACCATAACGACAAGTGAAATATCTATATGTATGAAGTCAGATTAGTGGGACTCGTTAACAGGAGGTCGTGCTAACAACTGAGTAGCTCTACGATTGTTAGGCGATCGATGGTTGTCGTGGGTACTCGTGAAACCCCCGCTTGGTCAAAGTCGTGATCTGAGGGACTTGGGGTCTAGATACATTGCCCAAGTGCGTGCCTTGCACGTTGAGATAGACGAATGGTGTAGATTGGAACTCGGGGTCTAGATGTGTTTCCCGAGTGCGTGCTATGCACGATGGATTTAGATATGTTAGATAAAGATGAAAGATGGGAGTTAAATGGATTGATGGTTAGATGGCCTTAAGATATGAGATGTGTTAGACTTAGACAATTTGTTGGATCTTCTTATTGTGTGTTTGATTACTTGGTTTATTGCTTGTTTGATTGATATTATGTTAGTTAACATTATTAATGACATGTTAACTAATAAGACAATTTGATAAGGATGTTTTGAGAAGATGTTTTCATAAAGATGTTTAAGAAAGATGTTTGATAAAGATGTTTGATAAGACTCTTTATAAAGATGTTCACTAAAGAAGATTTGATAAAGACGTTTTATAAACCTACGATGTCTCACTTGTATTTTAGCTAACACTTGTTCTTTTTATGTCTTGCATTCGTGTAGGTTGAATAGGTTGATAGCTTGCTTTTAGACGGAGACCGTGTGAGATGGGTTGCTTTTGGGTAGCCTTAGATTGTTAAACTGATACTTAGTTTATATTATGCTTTGCGTAGGGTTTAAACTATGTTGATTAGAGTTTTTGAAGTAACGCTGGTTTACGATGTTGTTCACGTGCCTTTGGTTTAAGAGGCGCGTGACTAATAAATGTTTTAAATACTTCCGCTGAATTACTTTGATATATTTAATGAAGAATTTGAAAAGCTTTTGTAAAGGCTATATTTTGAAAACTAGGGTGTTACAATTTTCATTTCACCTCATTTCCAACATCTCTCTATTTTCTCTCTCTATTTTCTTTGTATTTTTCTTTAGGTTTAAGTAGTTTTAGTTTAGTATAGTTGTAGTAATTGTAGTTAGTTAGCATACGAATAGATAGTGTGAGTTACGGTTGTAATCGAGAAGCTCTCTTCGCAGAGCATATAAATCACACCTTATATTTCTTTATTTTGGGTGACTTCTTTTCCTTACTTTTATAATTGATGTTGTTGGTTGATGGTTCAACTATATTTGTTTGTTTGTTAGGTGTCATGCTCAAGGAGTTGTCGTATTAGTATTTGTAGTAATGTAGTAGCTGATATGTCATGAAATGACCTATTTTACACAAAATATCACTCATTTCTACCACCTTTTGATATTAAAACATCGCAATATATGGCAACATAGCTTATTTTGTGGTTAATTTGACAAACATGTTAATTCTAAGGTGATTATGTAAAAGAAGTAGAAAAAGAACATAAATGACCGGAAACGGTGATAATTGTATGAAAGACTATGGTTGCTACATCCATAAAACTCTCTGAAGGCTCTCTTGAACCTACAAGATCTAGAAAACTTTTATCATGAATGGATGAAGACATCCTGAAGACATGCATGGCCATGCATGACACAAGTTTATAAGCATTACGTCTAGAGTTCATAAGATTTAGCAATTTCCAAACACCGTCCACGATGCCCATACGTGAAGAAAAACATTAGAATGTCTCTTATAGCAATTTTTTTTAATCAAGTTCACTTGTTTAATAATTGATCGACAGTTATATACAACAAAATTTTAGTTAAGGGTATGATTGTCAATAATTGACATAATTATATAAAATGTGGATATAAATAGAAGTTAATAGCACACAAAGTTGATGTCTTCATTACCATGTATAGGCTTATAGTTGGAACTCAGGCCTTAATCTTAAGGCGTGTAATAAGGGCGACCACACAAGGCTCCAGATTTATAGGGACCCTTTTTTCGTGTACATTTATATATATGTATGATTTTTTTCATATATATAATTATCGTAATACTACATAAACTTTACTTATATATATATGTAAAACATCAACTATTGTAAGTTGTTTAAAGAAAGAGATGAATCAAATGAATTTTAGTTTATTTAGGGGGGGCAATTCTATTTTCGCACAAGGAATTCAAATTCTTGGTCCTTACACTGCTGAAACCACATATAATTTTTGTGTTAGAGAATAAATGAAAATTACATACCACGAAAATTGCCATGGTTACGTTGTTGAAATCTTTTCACCAGTAGGTTGAAAATACGTGCTTCGACATCTAAGAAGTTTATTATGCGATATGTGACAATAATGACCATGAAATAATATCATAGTTACAATCTACTTTCGAATGAAATGGCAAATAGGAATCGGGATGAAATCCGTATATCCGATAACGACATGAAATTGAGTAGATACGCCATATAAGAATTATATGAATAGAATGCAGCATGAATAATGGAGCGAAATGAATGAATACATATATAATCAAAAAATCATGCTAAATAAAAACAAATGTTTAAAAGCATGACGTAGCCAGCACACTATACTTTGCGGGTTTTTTTTTCAGTTAGTTTACTCTACTATTTATTTTTTCATTTACATTAGAAAACGTATAAAAAACAAGCTTCATTTACATTAAGATCAACCTATGAAAAACTTTAAAGTTATAGAGAAGTCACTTACATTACCGATCAACTTACGAAAAAACTTCATTTAATTACATTAGCATGTGGATATATTAACCGTATGTATATGACTAACAGTAAACAAAAATGATAGTATGTAAAATAATGTATAAAGGCATGACGAAAACATGCACAAGTTACCGAAATCAGTTAAACACTTATTCCTTAAAACCAATACAATTGAATCATTTTGAAAGATAGATTCTTGTGCACTTGTGCAACATAAAACATTGGTACTGCATGAATCCATTAGTCGAAAGATCTCCCTAGATTGACTGAGAAATCAAACAAGAAGCAAGTAAATATAATTATAACTAGGAAGGTTCCCATGCGTTGCACGGGTTCATCGATTTCAAGATTCTTGTTAGTGATCAAGGTTGGTTTTCAGGTTACTTTATGTGGTAGAATTGTATGTTTTAGGTTTCTAATATGTAGATGTTTAGTTGTTTTGTGTATTGCTAAAATTGAGTTTTAAAGGTCACTAACCGTCTGGCCAATCCTTGATCACTAACACGAACATCAACTGATGCTATTGACCGGGGAATTTTAGGAAATGTCTTTTTGACATTTGTAAGTAGCTGTTGACCACGGAATTTTAGGAAATGTCTTTTTGACATTTGATAACAGCTGTATTCTAATTTTCCGCTTGTCTATAACCGGCTCACCACTTTCATCTCCAACATCAGCAGGAAGCTTAGAAATGGCAATCTCTTCCTCCTTTTTATCACGCGGAAAGTAGAGTGGAAGCAATCTACATTTTTAGAAAAACGGTGCAATCAATACCATGTTGGATTAAATTAGATTGGTTCATGTAGATTTAACATACCTACAGATGATCCGGGCATGTTGTTGAATAGATTAGCCATCAATGATTTCCAAATTGAGATGATCGTGTTAGGATGGAGTTCCGGTTATATTAGAACCGTTATAGAGAGAAAACACTTGTAGGTGATAATGGAATTGACCAACCCTTATTTGGGTTTATGTTAGTCCTTATATAGATACTCAAGTTAGGAGTATTTATTATTTAGTCCCTGGTGTTTAGTAAGTGTTTACTATAAGCTCTCTTTAGTTCCGATCACCTAATGGGAAATCTATAGTGTCGGTAAGGTAAATACGTCCATCGAATATTTACTAGACACAGATTTCAGTTAGTGTCAGTCATCATATCAGTAAGGACAAATGATCAATGAGGGTCACTAATAATATGGGTCCAACATTCTCCCACTTGACCGAGTAGATCATTTATCTATGAGTATTGATAAGTCCGTACGAGGTAATACTCATTTTGTTTAAAACCGAAATCATAGTTGATAAGTACAGTCGTAGAGAAGAACATCTACTCAGGACCCCCACTAGTCAAACTATGACTCAAATTCAAAACTGAATAAGCAATGATAGACCAACTAAGACAAATTTTGTTATAATAATGTCCAACACAGTTATGCGCATAAGGTGTAAATAATAGACAAACAAAATCTGAATAAGGAGGAAAATTTTCATTAATAAATAAATAATGACCAATAAGTACAACAATGCTATTAAATTAAGTCTTTTGTAAGCCCCATATTCGACACGTGTCCTACGAATATATTAGGAGGAAGACCTTTGGTCATCGGATCCGCTAGCATGTCATGTGTACTTATGTACTCAACACAAAGAACATTTTCCTCAACCCGTTCGCGTACAAACAGATACTTTGTGTCAAGATACAGCCCAACGCCAGTCGAACTGTTACTGTTCGAGAAAGTTACAGCAGCTGAGTTATCACAGTAAAGCTTCAATGGTCTAGAGATTGAGTTGACGAGTTTGAGTCCACTGATCAGGTTCCTTAACAACATCCCATGACAGGTTGCATTATAAACGGCAACATATTCAGCCATCATAGTAGACGTTGTGGTCAGTTTTTGTTTATGACTCCGCCAAGAGATTGGTCCGCCAGCTAACATGAAAATATACCCAGAAGTAGATTTATGGTCTTCTTTGCATTTAGTGTGACATTCGCAAATTTCACGGTATTATTCTATCGTCTCGTATTCGTTTTATTTATTTATGTTCGTGTTTTGACCCTATTGTATTCCTTTTTATGTTTATCGTATTCGTATTTTATGAGTATCATATTTGTAATTTATGCGTATTTGCGTTTATCGGGTATATAGTATGTGATTCGAATCTTTATGTCGGGAACGTATAGTCTTAAGTGCCTTAGTATAAGTCTAGTATGCTCCTATGATAAGTTTAGGGGAATTATGCCTTAATTATATGATTAAGATTAACGTTTAAAAAGTATTTCATTTTTAGTCCTTTCGGAAATTTTATTACGAAACTAGTCCTACGAGAGATTTCTATTGCAATTTTAGTCCTCCACCAACTTTTGTCTTTATCCATATTCAGATTTGTCTTATCTACAACAACTATTTTGTCTCTATCCTCATTTTCCACCTACACACTCTCTCTCTAACTTCTCTCTCAAGAAACACCTACAAACCTCCACCTTCTCTCTAACTTTTCCGGCGATCTAACCGTTGGATTTCCAATCCGAGACCGGATTATTGATCACCATCATCACCTCTATCTATCCTCCAAGTTTCATTACGATCGGGTAAGTATTTCTCCATTTTGGTTCTAAACTTTGTTATTTTGATTTAAACCCGAAAATACCACTTCTCACCGTCAAAACTTGGATTTTATTTAAGATTATTGTATGTAATCATATTCTGGACATAGGGTTCCAATTTGGGGTCAATTAGACATCTAGAACACTCAGAAATCGATTTCCAAATGTTATTTTTCGTGAAAATCCAGTTACGGCACGTAACTGCAGTTACATGCACGTAACTGTAGTTACATGCACGTAACTAACACCTCTATATCACGTAACTAGTCCTATTCACGTAACTATGATGAAAAATCACGTAACTATGGTTTAATTTACGTAACTGGTCCCTGATGTCCATAATTGTTCACGAAATTAGTCCTAAAACACATATTTGCCTTGTTACGCACGTAAGTAAGGTGTTGATCACGTAATTGACTTGTGGTTCACGTAATTAACTCCTTGATCCCGTAACTAAGACCATGATCACGTAATTAGTCCTTAGATCACGTAACTATGGTCCTAATTACGTAACTAGTCCCTAAGTTCCGTAATTGTTCACGATAGTAGTCCTATTCACATAATTGCTTGTTAAACACGTAATTCTTGTCCCGTAACTTGCTAGAACACGTAATTAGTCCCTTACGTGACTTGTAGTGCACGTAAGAGGCTTGTTTGTCACGTAACTCCTACATATTTACATAACTAGTCCCTATAACACGTAATTGTTCACGTAATTGGTCCTTTTGTCACGTAACTTCTTGTTTTGTCTCGTAACTCTTGTATAACACGTAACTTGATACTTACGTGACTTGTAGTGAACGTAAGTATGAAGAACACGTATCTAATCCGTTGACTTTCCGAAACACTTGTAATTCCGTTATATCGATATTCCTATTGGTTATTTTGAAACCCGTATAAAACGTTAATCATTAAGGCATAACCCTACTAGACTTAGAGATACTTAGACATGTTTATTTACGTGATGTATAGGGCACTTAGACGTTGAAGCTTGACGGTATTATAGTATTTCCCGACATATAAAGATTTGGATTGCTTTGCTATCAGTGAGTTATTCGTTGCCCTTTTTACCGCTTTTATATTTTTGGGCATGATTAGCGTTAAACAAAGGTATTTTATGGTATGTATGTATTATGGATATGTATTGTGGATATGATGCTTTAGATGATCTTACCCAACTCGTACCGCCTTTGTGGTAGTATGAGGCCCCGTATACACACCTGTTAGCTATTAGCCGCCGGTTCGTATATATAGCGCTATATGGGTCTAACAAACCCTCATTCTAACACGTTATTATGATAAGGGAGGAGCCCTGTCCGTGTTAGTAATGTTATGACCGATTATTTCCGAGAACAACCTAGCTTAAGACACTAGGTGGGGTTAGCTGCCAGTATTGTTAAGGATCAGGTGTATCTTATGTTCCTAAAGCTGCTATCTATCCAGTATGTATTTTATGATATGATTATGGTATTTTATGGGATATGTATGAATTTTTATCGAAAAGTTTTGTATACTTCAAATATATTTTGAAATATCTTTTCAAAAGGACTTATCTTCAAATCTTATCTTTTGGGTCAAAACTTATTGAAAACCTTTATACTAATATGTTTTCATTTACTATTGCGAATAATTCACCAACTTTATGTTGACGTCGTATTTTAACGCTTTTCAGGGATTTGAGGTTACTCTATTTTGATGCTATGCTTGCTTGGCTACTTGGGACTTTTTGCTGGAATTTATTTTGTTATTGTAATTCCTTAGTATCCCAAACTCTGTAGCCGTATTTTGATACTATTCGGATGATTGTAATAAGTATTTTACTTCAAACTCTTTTATCTATGTTGATGATGTTTGGTTTATTTATGTTTGATGTAACCTTTGAATCTCTGATACCGTATACACTGTACACCTCGGTTCCGCCATTTATGCGGGGTGTGACAGAAGTTGGTATCAGAGCCAATGGTTATAGCGAACTAAGTGACCTTACGGAATCACTTAGACTATGACCTAGGCTTTTGGACCTATCTGATTTACTCTATGTGCGCATTTCCTTCTTTTGTGGGCCTGTATGTGATTCGTATGCTATATGTGCTTTTGTTTTGCTTTTTATGTTTTGAGGCCTGCTTGTTTTAGTCGCACATACAGTTTATCGTTCTGATTTATTCCGTTTGATATTCGTAGAAGATGCCGCCTAAGAGAACTTCTACTAGAGCTACTCCTGCCGTCACTGCTCCGAGAAGGTCGGCAAGGCGAGGTCGCGCCAGTGCGAGAGCGGGTGCTACGCCTCAGAATACCACTGCTGCCCCCAATGTTACTTCTGCTATTCCGAACATCAGTCAGCTGATTGCGGAACAGATTGCTGCAGCTATCCCAGCGATTGTGGCACAGCTTAAGGAGACACCAGTGCAAGATGCTGATTTAGGGTTTGAAGAACCTGTGATGCAAGACATTGGAGCAGAAGGTATGGCGTCTGGGCGCGATGGTTCCGATGTAGGAAAAGCAGTGCACGTGGGATCTGG
>CAJVGC010000582.1:22272551-22291320 GCA_910822075.1 Senecio squalidus
TTTATTTAGCAATCAATGTGTCACACCCCGCAAAAATGGCGGAACCGAGGTGTACAGTGTATACGGTATCAGAGATTCAAAGGTTACATAAACATAAGTAAGCCATACATCATCAACATAGATTAAAGAGTTTGAAATACAATACGTTATTACAATTATCCGAATATATCAAAATACGGCTACAGCGTTTGGGATACTAAGGAATTAACATAAGCAAAATAAATTCCATGCAAAAGATCCACGTAGCCAACAAGCATAGCATCATAAAGGTAACCTCAAATCCCTGAAAAGCGTTAAAATACGACGTCAACATAAAGTTGGTGAATTATTCGCGATAATAAATAAAAACATAATAGGATAAAGGTTTCAATACGTTTTGACCCAAAAGTGTTATGATTTGAAGATAAGTCATTTGAAAATGATGTTTCAAAATATACGTGAGGTTTACGAAACCTTTTGATAAAATACTCATACATATACCATAAAAATACCATAATTGAATCATAAAATACATACTGGATAGATAACAGCCTTAGGTAAATACGATACACCTGAACCATAACAATACTGGCAACTAACCCCACCTAGTGCATTACGCTAGGTTGTCCTCGGAAATCACGGTCATAACATTACTAACACGGACAGGGCGCATCCATCATCCATCGTGTTAGAAATGAGGGTTTGTTAGACCCATATAGCGCTATATATACGAACCGGCGGATAAAAGCTAACAGGTGTGTATACGGGGCCTCGTTCTACCACAAAGGCGGAACGAGTTGGGTAATGCTAACCTAAAGGCATCCATATCCATAATACATAACCATAATACATAATATACCATAAAATACATTTATACGACGCTAATCATGCCCAAAATGTAAAAGCAGTAAAAAGGGCAACGAATAACTCACAGAATAGCAAAGCAATCCAAATCACAATATGTCGGGAAATAATCAATACGGTCAAGCTTCCACGTCTAAGTGCCCTAAACATCACGTAAATAAACATGTCTAAGTATCTCTAAGTCTAGTGGGATATGCCTTAACGATTAACGTTGTATACGGGTTTTAAAATGACCAAAAGGAACATCGATTTAACAGGATTACAAACGTTTCAGAAAATCAGCAAGCTAGTTACGTGACTAAGACTAATGGTCTTAGTTACGTGATCAGTTACGTGACTAAGACTAAAGGTCTTAGTTACGTGATCAGTTACGTGACTAAGACTAATGGTCTTAGTTACGTGATCAGTTACGTGACTAAGACTAATGGTCTTAGTTACGTGATCAGTTACGTGACTAAGACTAATGGTCTTAGTTACGTGATCAGTTACGTGACTAAGACTAATGGTCTTAGTTACGTGATCAGTTACGTGATCAGTTACGTTCACGTAACACAGTTACGTGACGTAACTGGGTTTTTACGAAAAATTACATTCGGGATTCGATTTCTGAGTGTTTTAGGTGTCAAAATCATCCCATATTGGAACCCTATGTCCAGAATACTATTAGGTACAATAACCCTCAATAAAATCCAAGTTTTGACGGTGAAAAGTGGTATTTCCGTGATTGAATCAAAATAATAAAGTTTAAAACCAAATTGGAGGAATACTTACCCGATCGTAACGAAAATTGGAGGATAGATGAAGATGATAACGGTGAAAAATAATCTAGTCTCGGATTTGGATTTCAACGGTCGGATCGCCGGAAAATTTAGAGAGAAGGTAGAGTGTTTGTAGGTGTTTTCTTGAGAGAGAAAGTGAGATGGAAGGAATGGTGTGAGTAGGTGAATAATGCCAAAATCTGGTATGGTGTAAGACAAAAAGTTTGTGACAATAGGACAAAAAGGTTGGTGGGATCCCTTTAGGACGATTTTTGTAATAAAATCTCCCATAGGACTAATTTCGTAATAAATTTCTGAAAGGACTAAAAATGAAATACTTTTTAAACGTTAATCTCAATCGTATGATTAAGGCATAATTCCCCCAAACTTATCATAAGAGAATACTAGACTTATACTAAAGGCACTTAGAACTAAACGTTCCCGACATAACGATCCGAACCACATAAAATACAAATACGATACTCATAAAATACGGAAAATACGAATACGATACTCATAAAATACGAATACGATAAATCATAAAAGGGAATACAATAGGGTCAAAACACAAACATAAATAAATAAAACGAATACGGGTCGACAGAAATATACCTAGAAATTCGCGAATGTCACAGTCTCCCCAAGTAAAAAGAAATTTCGTCCTCGAAATTATCACTTGGTACTACTTCCGGGGGAAAGGTGAGGATACTTCCGCAGAATTTCATCTTCGCCTTCCCACGTGAACTCAGCTCCAAAACGGGAATTCCAACGAATCTTGACAATCGGGATCTTACTTCGTCGTAGACGCTTAACATCACTAGCAACGATCTCGATCGGTTCCTCAACGAAATGAAGCTTATCATCAATCTGGAGTTTCTCAAGCGGAACTAATAACGTTTCGTCAGCCAGGCATTTCTTCAACTGAGATACATGAAATACATTATGTACGCTGCTCAGTTCTGCCGGCAAATCTAGTCGATACGCAGCTGGGCCGACGCGGGCTAAAATCTTGAACGGACCCGTGTATCTTGGGCTCAGCTTGCTGCGCTTCATGAATCGGACAACCCCTTTCCATGGAGATACCTTCAATAATACCATATCCCCAACACTGAACTCAAGAGGCTTCCTGCGCTTATCAGCATACTTTTTCTGTCGATCTCTTGCAGTAATCAATCGTTCCTTGATCTTGAAGATCTTGTCAGTGGTCTCTTGTATAATCTCCGGACCAGAAATCTGACTATCTCCAATTTTTGCCCAACATACAGGCGATCGACACTTGCGGCCATACAAAGCTTCAAAAGGTGCACACTTGATACTCGTGTGATAGCTGTTGTTGTACGAGAACTCAATCAACGGCAAATGAACGTCCCAACTACCACCAAAATCAATTGCGCAAGCTCGTAGCATATCTTCCAAGGTCTGAATAGTTCTCTCACTCTGACCATCGGTCTGCGGATGATAGGCGGTACTCATATCTAACCTTGTACCCATAGCAGTCTGGAATGTCTTCCAAAATCGTGAGGTGAAACGAGCATCACGATCAGAAATAATCGATACGGGGACTCCATGTTTCGATACTATCTCTGCAATATATAAACGCACGAATCTCTCCATCGGATAATTCTCACGAATCGGTAGGAAATGGGCAGACTTCGTCAATCGATCAACAATAACCCAGATACTGTCATAACCACTCGAAGATCTCGGAAGCTTCGTAACAAAATCCATAGTAATACGCTCCCATTTCCACTCGGGAATCTTCGGTTGTTGGAGTAGCCCAGACGGTTTCTGATACTCAATCTTCACTTTGGAACAGGTCAAACATCGACTAATATACTCGGCGATCTCACGCTTCATACCCGGCCACCAATAGAATTCTTTCAAGTCATGATACATTTTGTCGGAACCCGGATGAATGGAATAGTTAGACTTATGGGCTTCGTCCAGAATCAACTGACGGATACTAATCGGAACCCAAATACGCTCGAGGAAATACAGAACTCCATCCTCCTTCGGTTCTAATTCCAACGCTAACTTATACAATCTTTCCTCTTTAACACGGTCCTCTGTCATAATACCCTCTTGTGCCTGAATAATCCGAGCCTTCAAGCTCGTCTGAATAGATACCATCATAGAACGGATACGGACTGGTTTGACTGTTTCCTTACGACTTAGTGCATCAGCAACAACGTTCGCCTTACCAGGGTGGTAGCGAATGTCGCAATCATAGTCGTTCAATAACTCAACCCAGCGCCGTTGTCTCATGTTCAGCATCTTCTGATCGAATATGTGCTGTAGACTCTTGTGGTCGGTAAATACAGTACACTTGGTCCCATACAGATAATGTCTCCAAATCTTCAATGCGAATACGACGGCTCCCAATTCTAGATCATGTGTCATGTAATTCTGCTCATGGATTTTCAACTGACGCGAAGCGTAAGCTATAACTTTACCATTCTGCATAAGCACACAACCCAGACCCTTGTGCGAAGCGTCGCAATAAACAACAAAATTCTCGGAACCAACTGGCAGACTAAGAATAGGAGCGTCACACAACCGCTGCTTCAATACCTGAAAGGCTCTCTCCTGATCGGAACCCCAAACGAATGGTTCACTCTTCTGTGTCAACTTTGTCATAGGTGAAGCGATCTTGGAGAAGTTCTCGATGAATCGGCGATAATACCCAGCAAGACCCAAAAACGAACGGATTTCGGTCGGAGATTTTGGTGCAACCCAACTTTTAACAGCTTCAATCTTAGCAGGATCAACGTGAATACCCTTCGCGCTAACCACGTGGCCAAGAAATTGAACTTCGGATAACCAGAACTCGCACTTAGAGAATTTCGCATACAACTTTTCCTTTCGAAGCACTTCTAGAACAAGACGCAAATGCTCTTCATGTTCCTTGCGACTTCGGGAATAGATAAGAATGTCGTCGATGAATACGATAACGAATTTGTCCAGATACGGACGACAAATACGGTTCATTAGATCCATGAATGCTGCTGGGGCGTTTGTCAGACCAAACGGCATCACCATGAACTCATAATGACCATACCGAGTACGAAAAGCGGTCTTAGGTATATCATCTTCCTGAACTCTCAACTGATGATAACCAGAGCGAAGATCGATCTTAGAGAAATAGCAAGAACCCTGAAGTTGATCGAATAAGTCGTCAATACGAGGAAGGGGATAACGGTTCTTCACAGTCAGCTTGTTTAACTCCTGATAATCAATACATAAACGCATGGAGCCATCCTTCTTCTTAACAAAGAGAACATACGGGGAGAAACTAGGACGGATAAAACCCTTATCGACCAGTTCCTGAATTTGTTTCGACAACTCGAGCATCTCGGAAGGAGCCAAACGATACGGAGCTTTAGCAACAGGTGCGGCTCCAGGAACAAGATCAATACGAAAGTCGGTTTGTCTCTGGGGAGGAACTCCAGGTAAGTCTTCGGGAAAAACGTCAGAATACTCGCGAACAACCGGTACACCATCAAGCTTTATCGTAGAATCTTTCTTCACCAAATGAGCGAGATATAAAGAACAACCTTGGCGGACATACTCGCGAACTTTCAAACTTGAGATGACTTTAAGACGTTTCCCAGCCTTGTCTCTGTGTACAATCAACTGATCTCCATCCGGCTTCTGAATACGAATAAGTTTCTCATAACAGACTATCTCGCCTTTATGCTTAGCTAACCAATCCATACCGACTACGACATCGAAACTACCGAGTTTCATGGGAAGAATAACTTCTCTAACACAAGCACATCTACCATCAGCTATTTCTACCTCATAAGCAGGCTCTAAAGGACTAGAAGCACGGTTTACTAAGGGGCGTAAATCACTAGATATAAAGCTTCTATCGGCACCCGAATCAAACAAGATAAAAGCAGGATAATCATCGACAAGAAATGTACCAGTGACTACAGTGGGATCCTGGTGAGCTTCAGAAGATTCCATGGCGAAAGCTCGGCTCTTGGCAGGATTCCCTCTCGCACTAGTACCAGCACCAGGAGTAGGAAGGGGAGTAGGTGCTATAAGCTTAGGACATTGATGACGGCGATGACCCACTTCTCCACATTCAAAACATGCTCCAGTAGCCCTACCACAAAACTGCTCAGTGTGGCCTAACTTCTTGCAGCGTTTACAAACCCAACACGCCACATTCGCTGCATGAGCACTGCCGCAAGTACCACACTTAGGGCGCACGCCCTGATAACCAGCTCCAGAACCCGTTAACGCATACACTTGAGGAAGTTGGGGTCTCTGATCATGACCACGGCTTCTCTTCCTCGAATTACCCATGTCTCTCCTATCAGACCTTCCAGAATCTCTGCGGCTCACAACAGGTTGCAGAACACCACCACGAATCATACTTGCGGTCAACCGACCAGCAATATCAACTGCACTCTGTTGGGTACCCGGAAGGTGAGAAATAATGTGATCTCGCATAGTCTGGGGCAACCCATGAGTGAAGCGTTCGATCCTCTCATTCTCCGTGCGAACCAAACGAGGAGCCAAAACACACAAATCGTAGAATCTATTCACATACCCACGAAAATCAGAACCTTGCATAGTCAGTTTCCACAACTCATTCTCCAACCTTTGCGTCTCAGATGACGGCACATACTCTTTTCTCATCATAACCTTCAGATTTTCCCAACTCATCAAGGTAACAGCAGCCCGGCCCTGAACCCGTTTCACCGAGTTCCACCAAGTTAGGGCTTTACCCTGGAACAAGAACGTAGCATACTTAACCTTGCTGTCTTCAGCACATCCCGAAACGTCAAACACAGACTCAATCTTCTCAAACCACTGTAGGGTAGAAACAGCATCCTCATTACCCTTAAACTCAGTAGGTTTGCAATCCAGAAAAGTCTTATACGAACAGCCTCGGGGTGGATCCTCAATAACGATACTCGGTCCACCGACTCCCACATGCACTGCTTTTCCCACATCAGAACCATCGCGCCCAGACGCCGTACCTTCTGATCCAATACTCTGCATCACAGGTTCTTCAAACCCTATGTCGGCATCCTGCACCGGTGTCTCCTTGAGCTGTGCCACAATCACGGGTATTGCCGCTGCAATTTGCTCCGCAATCAACTGACTGATATTCGGAGTAGCGGTAGTAGCACCGGGGACATCAGTGGTATTCTGAGGCGTAGCACCCGCTCTCACACTGGCGCGACCTCGTCTCGTCGACCTTCTCGTAGCAGTGACGGCCGGAGTAGACCTAGTAGAAGCTCTCTTAGGCGGCATCTTCTACGAATGTGAAACAGAATAAATCAGAACGATAACCGGATGTGCGACTAAAACGAGCAGGCCTCAAAGCATAAAATGCAAAACAAAAGCACATAAAGCATATGAATCACATACAGGCCCACAAAAGAAGGAAATGCGCACATAGAGTAAATCAGATAGGTCCAAAAGCCTTGGTCATAGTCTAAGTGATTCCGTAAGGTCACTTAGTTCGCTATAACCATTGGCTCTGATACCAACTTCTGTCACACCCCGCAAAAATGGCGGAACCGAGGTGTACAGTGTATACGGTATCAGAGATTCAAAGGTTACATAAACATAAGTAAGCCATACATCATCAACATAGATTAAAGAGTTTGAAATACAATACGTTATTACAATTATCCGAATATATCAAAATACGGCTACAGCGTTTGGGATACTAAGGAATTAACATAAGCAAAATAAATTCCATGCAAAAGATCCACGTAGCCAACAAGCATAGCATCATAAAGGTAACCTCAAATCCCTGAAAAGCGTTAAAATACGACGTCAACATAAAGTTGGTGAATTATTCGCGATAATAAATAAAAACATAATAGGATAAAGGTTTCAATACGTTTTGACCCAAAAGTGTTATGATTTGAAGATAAGTCATTTGAAAATGATGTTTCAAAATATACGTGAGGTTTACGAAACCTTTTGATAAAATACTCATACATATACCATAAAAATACCATAATTGAATCATAAAATACATACTGGATAGATAACAGCCTTAGGTAAATACGATACACCTGAACCATAACAATACTGGCAACTAACCCCACCTAGTGCATTACGCTAGGTTGTCCTCGGAAATCACGGTCATAACATTACTAACACGGACAGGGAGCATCCATCATCCATCGTGTTAGAAATGAGGGTTTGTTAGACCCCTATAGCGCTATATATACGAACCGGCGGCTAACAGCTAACAGGTGTGTATACGGGGCCTCGTTCTACCACAAAGGCGGAACGAGTTGGGTAATGCTAACCTAAAGGCATCCATATCCATAATACATAACCATAATACATAATATACCATAAAATACATTTATACGACGCTAATCATGCCCAAAATGTAAAAGCAGTAAAAAGGGCAACGAATAACTCACAGAATAGCAAAGCAATCCAAATCACAATATGTCGGGAAATAATCAATACGGTCAAGCTTCCACGTCTAAGTGCCCTAAACATCACGTAAATAAACATGTCTAAGTATCTCTAAGTCTAGTGGGATATGCCTTAACGATTAACGTTGTATACGGGTTTTAAAATGACCAAAAGGAACATCGATTTAACAGGATTACAAACGTTTCGGAAAATCAGCAAGCTAGTTACGTGACTAAGACTAATGGTCTTAGTTACGTGATCAGTTACGTGACTAAGACTAATGGTCTTAGTTACGTGATCAGTTACGTGACTAAGACTAATGGTCTTAGTTACGTGATCAGTTACGTTCACGTAACACAGTTACGTGACGTAACTGGGTTTTTACGAAAAATTACATTCGGGATTCGATTTCTGAGTGTTTTAGGTGTCAAAATCATCCCATATTGGAACCCTATGTCCAGAATACTATTAGGTACAATAACCCTCAATAAAATCCAAGTTTTGACGGTGAAAAGTGGTATTTCCGTGATTGAATCAAAATAATAAAGTTTAAAACCAAATTGGAGGAATACTTACCCGATCGTAACGAAAATTGGAGGATAGATGAAGATGATAACGGTGAACAATAATCTAGTCTCGGATTTGGATTTCAACGGTCGGATCGCCGGAAAATTTAGAGAGAAGGTAGAGTGTTTGTAGGTGTTTTCTTGAGATAGAAAGTGAGATGGAAGGAATGGTGTGAGTAGGTGAATAATGCCAAAATCTGGTATGGTGTAAGACAAAAAGTTGGTGACAATAGGACAAAAAGGTTGGTGGGATCCCTTTAGGATGATTTTTGTAATAAAATCTCCCATAGGACTAATTTCGTAATAAATTTCTGAAAGGACTAAAAATGAAATACTTTTTAAACGTTAATCTCAATCGTATGATTAAGGCAGAATTCCCCTAAACTTATCATAAGAGCATACTAGACTTATACTAAAGGCACTTAGAACTAAACGTTCCCGACATAACGATCCGAACCACATAAAATACAAATACGATACTCATAAAATACGGAAAATACGAATACGATACTCATAAAATACGAATACGATAAATCATAAAAGGGAATACAATAGGGTCAAAACACAAACATAAATAAATAAAACGAATACGGGTCGACAGAAATATACCTAGAAATTCGCGAATGTCACACAATGGTTTGAAGGCTATGTTTTACAATACGCTTTACGGGTTTGACTCCGAAAACCATCTGACACAATATTGTTCTTTGATTGAAAAACACTTCAGATAAGGGTTTTGGGAATGAAACCCATAAAACATATTGTAAAACTTAACATTTAGACGGTTACGATACCAAATAAGGATGATTTGGTTGACCATGTGCACGTAACACAGTTACGTGCATTGTGGAGACGAACCAACCCACTTTTATTTAGCAATCAACGGTTTGAAGGCTATGTTTTACAATACGCTTTACGGGTTTGACTCCGAAAACCATCTACCACAATATTGGTCTTTGATTGAAAAACACTTCAGATAGGGGTTTTGGGAATCAAACCCATAAAACATATTGTAAAACTCAACATTTAGACGGTTACGATACCAAATAAGGATGATTCGGTTGACCATGTGCACGTAACATAGTTACGTGCATTATGGAGACGAACCAACCCACTTTTATTTAGCAATCAACGGTTTGAAGGCTATGTTTTACAATACGCTTTACAGGTTTGACTCCGAAAATCATCTGCCACAATATTGGTCTTTGATTTAGAAACACTTCAGATAAGGGTTTTGGGAATCAAACCCATAAAACATATTGTAAAACTAAACATTTAGACGGTTACGATACCAAATAAGGATGATTTTGTTGACCATGTGCACGTAACACAGTTACGTGCATTATGGAGACGAACCAACCCACTTTTATTTAGCAATCAATGGTTTGAAGGCTATGTTTTACAATACGCTTTACGGGTTTGACTCCGAAAACCATCTGCCACAATATTGGTCTTTGATTGAAAAAAACTTCAGATAAGGGTTTTGGGAATCAAACCCATAAAACATATTTTAAACTTAACATTTAGACGGTTACGATACCAAATAAGGATGATTTGGTTGACCATGTGCACGTACCACAGTTACGTGCATTATGGAGACGAACCAACCCACTTTTACTTAGCAATCAACGGTTTGAAGGCTATGTTTTACAATACGCTTTACGGGTTTGACTCCGACAACCATCTGCCACAATATTGGTCTTTGATTGAAAAACACTTTAGATAAGGGTTTTGGGAATCAAACCCGTAAAAAATATTGTAAAACTAAACATTTAGACGGTTAAGATAACAAATAAGGATGATTTGGTTGACCATGTGCACGTAACACAGTTACGTGCATTGTGGAGACGAACCAACCCATTTTTATTTAGCAATCAACGGTTTGAAGGCTATGTTTTACAATACACTTTACGGGTTTGACTCCGAAAACCATCTGCCACAATATTTGTCTTTGATCGGTTGTTAGGTCTCAATAATATGTTTACAATACGCTTTACGGGTTTGACTCCGAAAACCATCTGCCACAATATTGGTCTTGGATTGAAAAACACTTCAGATAAGGGTTTTGGGAATCAAACCCATAAAACATATTGTAAAACTTAACATTTAGACGGTTACGATACCAAATAAGGATGATTTGGTTGACCATGTGAACATAACACAGTTATGTGCATTATGGAGACGAACCAAACCACTTTTATTTAGCAATCAACGGTTTGAAGGCTATGTTTTACAATACGCTTTACGGGTTTGAATCCGATAACAATATGCCACAATATTGGTCTTTGATTGAGAAACACTTCATAGATTTTCGGTAGTAACTACCACAAGTGTATTGGTGAAGCAATCAATCCTTCAGCTAAACAAGTTTTCCTAATGCTATATGAAATCGATGAAGTGTGTGGGACCAAAGATCAATCTTATAAGAGGTAAAAGGGTTTTGGGAATCAAACCCATAAAACATATTGTAAAACTTAACATTTAGACGGTTACGATACTAAATACGGATGATTTGGTTGACCATGTGCTCGTAACCCAGTTACGTGCATTATGCAAACGAAACCAACCCACTTTTATTTAGCAATCAACGGTTTAAAGGCTATGTTTTACAATACGCTTTACGGGTTTGTCTCCGAAAACCAACTGCCACAATATTGGTCTTTGATCGAAAAACACTTCAGAGATTTCCGGTAGTAATTGCCACAAGTGTATTGGTGAAGCAATCAATCCTCCAGATAAACAAGTTTTCCTAATACTATGTAAAATCGATGAAGTGTGTGGGACCAAAGATCAATCTTATAAGAGGTAAAAGGGTTTTGGGAATTAAACCCATAAGACATATTGTAAAACTTAACATGTAGACTGTTACGATACTAAATAAGGATGATTTTGTTGACCATGTGCTCGTAACACATTTACGTGCATTATGCAAACGAAACCAACCCACTTTTATTTAGCAATCAACGGTTTAAAGGCTATGTTTTACAATACGCTTTACGGGTTTGACTCCGAAAACCAACTGCCACAATATTGGTCTTTGATCGAAAAACACTTCAGAGATTTCCGGTAGTAACTGCCACAAGTGTATTGGTGAAGCAATCAATCCTCAAGATAAACAAGTTTTCCTAATACTATGTAAAATCGATGAAGTGTGTGGGACCAAAGATCAATCTTATAAGAGGTAAAAGGGTTTTGGGAATCAAACCCATAAAACATATTGTAAAACTTAACATTTAGACGGTTACGATACTAAATAAGGATGATTTTGTTGACCATGTGCTCGTAACACAGTTACTTGCATTATGCAAACAAAACCAACCCACTTTTATATAGCAAGGAACGGTTTAAAGGCTATGTTTTACAATACGTTTTACGGGTTTGACTCTGAAAACCAACTGCCACAATATAGGTCTTTGATTGAAAAACACTTCAGAGATTTCCGGTAGTAACTGCCACAAGTGTATTGGTGAAGCAATCAATCCTCCAGATAAACAAGTTTTCCTAATACTATGTAAATCGATGAAGTGTGTGGGACCAAAGATCAATCTTATAACAGGTGAAAGGGTTTTGGGAATCAAACCCATAAAACATATTGTAAAACTTAACATTTAGACGGTTACGATACTAAATAAGGATGATTTTGTTGACCATGTGCTCGTAACACAGTTACGTGCATTATGCAAACGAAACCAACCCACTTTTTTTAGCAAGCAACGGTTTAAAGGCTATGTTTTACAATACGCTTTACGGGTTTGACTCCGAAAACCCACTTCCATAATATTGGTCTTTGATCGAAAAACACTTCAGAGATTTCCGGTAGTAACTGCCACAAGTGTATTGGTGAAGCAATCAATCTTCCAGATAAACAAGTTTTCCTACTACTATGTAAAATCGATGAAGTATGTGGGACCAAAGTTCAATCTTATAAGAGGTAAAAGGGTTTTGGGAATCAAACCCATAAAACATATTGTAAAACTTAACATTTAGACGGTTACGATACTAAATAAGGATGACTTTGTTGACCATGTGCTCGTAACACAGTTACGTGCATTATGCAAACGAAACCAACCCACTTTTATTTAGCAAGCAACGGTTTAAAGGCTATGTTTTACAATACGCTTTACGGGTTTGACTCCGAAAACCCACTACCATAATATTGGTCTTTGATCGAAAAACACTTCAGAGATTTCCGGTAGTAACTGCCACAAGTGTATTGGTGAAGCAATCAATCTTCCAGATAAACAAGTTTTCCTACTACTATGTAAAATCGATGAAGTATGTGGGACCAAAGTTCAATCTTATAAGAGGTAAAAGGGTTTTGGGAATCAAACCCATAAAACATATTGTAAAACTTAACATTTAGACGGTTACGATACTAAATAAGGATGATTTTGTTGACCATGTGCTCGTAACACAGTTACGTGCATTATGCAAACGAAACAACCCACTTTTATTTAGCAATCAACGGTTTAAAGGCTATGTTTTATAATACGCTTTACGGGTTTGACTCCGAAAACCAACTGCCACAATATTGGTCTTTGATCGGTTGTTAGGTCTCAATAATATCTGAAACAATGGCTAATCAATCACAAATAAGTATTTCGACGTTAATTATTATTAATCGATTTATTACTCAGTTTCACGAATTATTATAGCGGAATTATAATAACGAAACAGTGAAAGTAACACACAATTATATTTCTTCTTCAAAAGGTGTAACGATTACAAAGTTCAAGCTCACTATTTATACAGAATAATAGTGAGCTTGATAAGTATGAATCTTAGAAAATCTTCTAAAAGGATAGAAGATTTTATCTAACTATCATACCTAAAATACTGCTCTACGTCTCTTCATGAGTCTGAGTAGTCAGCTTGAGTCACTCAGACTCAGTCACTCAGACTCATGTCACTCAGAATAAGACTTTAATTAACAGATAAACTTGGGTTAAATCATTGTTTTTCCCAAAAATCTTCCCCTATATGTTTCAATCAAAGTCTTTTACAAACGATGCACCAAAAATAAACACAAACAGAAAAAGTGAAAGACGTTGTTTGTGAACAAAAATATACATCATCCAAATTACTTTTTCTTCTTGAGGGTTCTCTTCTTCAGGGAAGTCTCAAATGGCACAGGCTGCTTTACTTCTTCTAACCACTTCAACCTTTTTGTCTTCCAAGCTAGCAATCTCTCCATTTCAGTGTGAGATTTGTGAATGTACAGTTGATATTCTTTCTTGATTAACTCCACTTTGTCAGCCAAAGTTCCAATTTCTTCTATCCTCCTGAGATTGTTGAACAGCCAGCTGATCAGCTTCACTCTAAATGGGATACACTGAGCAGACTCACACTCACTAAGCAGGGCTATGCAATGGTAAACTGAAGCCATGTTGAGTCTGTCTTTAGCTTGGAAACTTTCCTCTCCCCCACAATCTATATAACACAGCCCTGCATGCTTCTCAGTCTCTACATATGTCATGTCCTGAAATGCAACATCTTTGGGAACAGGATGCATGTTGCTTGATTCCAGACCCAGGGATTTGGCACCAGCCCTCACTTTATGCATAGTGCAGAATGCTCTAAAGTCTTCATCAGTTATCAGCTTTAGCATATTGGCTACATTGACATTATAAATAGCTTCTCTTTTTACAGCCATGCGGTGCTCAAGGTTAGTTATTCATGCGCTCAGTCTGGCTATGTCTTTCCATTCCTCCAGACCCAATGTATGTAACATGGTTAGTCCAATTTTATAGGATCCTCCTTTGTGATAGCAAATGAGCAGAAGATCAGATCTACCAGGATTTGTGCACTCTACGTGTTGAATTCTGTTTTTGTGCTTCCTTGGAATAAAATTTCTTTCTATGAATTCCACCCTTGCTTCTTCTCTAAGAACTTGTTTGGCCATTAATCTATCAGCTTCAACTCTCATTTGTTCTTCTTCAATGGCCAGATCTTCCTCAACTTTCATCTCAGCCTCAATTTCTTCAGCAGCTTTTGATGACTGATCATATGGATTGACCTCAAACCTCTCCTGATATAGTCCCTTCACATATTCTTTGTATTTCTCCACAGTCATTCCAGATTTGTGAGCATATCTTTGAAGTTTGGCCAATTTCTCAACTTCATCTTGTTTCTTTTTAACCTCAGTCTCAAGCTCAGTCTGTTCCACCATTTGTTCTCCTTCTTCAGTCTGATCTGGGTCACTGGCATACACCACTTTGCCTTTTCCCTTGTTCTCTTCCTTCTCAGACTCATCACTTGATATGTCACTCCAATCAGTTTCATAAAATACCTCAGACTGACTGATTTTAGTATTGAACCTGGTAGTCTTATAATACCTTTTGTCCCCCTCTTCTCTCTTCCTTTTCAAACTTTGCTTGGGGATCTCAGATTCAATAGTTGTAGTAGCAATTTTCTCCCCCTGAATCTGAGAAACCTCTGCAACATTCTTCCCCTTTCTCATTAGACTAACCTCAGAGGTCAGTTTCAGTACCATCTCCTTAAGTTCCTTCATCTCCTCTGCATTGTGAGTTTTCATAGCCTGAACCTCAGCCTGCATTGCTCTCAGTCTATCATCAAACTGAGCAGACATATCCTTAAGGGCTTGTAACAGCACATGGACAGCCAAGGAAACCTCAGATTGGGTTGGAGTGGTAGCAGTAGATGTTGTAACAGGGGGCACAGCTTCACTCCCTCCCTGTGATTTAGGAGAATGATCATAAGCCATAGAAAATGAAGTCTGTACCTCACTCAGGTTGGGGAGTAAGGCATTGGCGACTAGTGTAAGAGAGTGTAAGAGATTTGAGGGTGGTACCTGATCGTGAACTAGCACAGAGCTAGTGAAAATAGCTGATGGAACTGGCTTTGAAACTGAAGGGGGTTGTCCCATACTAAGTACAGGGATATCCAGGAGTGGGACATCGTCTTCAATGCTTGCCACATATGTCTGTGTGGTAATAACAGCGTGTTTCTCCAAGTTTACTACCCTAAAAAGGCTTTGGGTAGTCAAGGCAGTCAGATCCAACTCTTGCTCTAGCAGAGAGAGACTGGTCTGAACTGCAGCACTTGAGGGGAGTTTAGAACTCTCAGCCTCATGGAATAGTGAGTCCATCAGTGCCTGATTTGCTGTGGGGCTTGATGTGAGAGATTTTTCAAATGAACTTGGTGAGTTCATCAGTTTGGTCGCTTGTGTAGCCAGTACATCAAGATGTGGAGTGGACTGCTCAGGCTGAGAGGGGATACTCTCAGTCTGAGATAAAGAAAGAGTAATATCCATACCTTGGTCAGCTTCATCATGCCCAGCCCCACCTATTTCCACCTCAGCATCTGCTGCAGGGATAATTCCCTCAATCTCCCCTGCAATTCTATCAGCTCGGACATCTGAGTCTGAAGAGTCAGACTCAGTCTGTTCTTGATCAATGAAAGGATTGGCAATCCATTCGAGCATTACAGGTGTTAATGCTACCTCATCCTCAGTGATATTAATATAAGTAAAAATTTTTGGAGTCAGCCTGGGGAGTTCACAAGTGTAGAAGATGTGATCCAGCTGATCATAAGTTTCTTTTCCCAGGACTTCCTCAAAACACAAAGAAAGGACACGAATGAAGGGAACATCATTCGGTCGTTTTGATTTAAGAGCAAGGGAGAGAATCTCATCAAAATATAGTTGTGAAAAAGAGATTCTCCTACCCGTTACCATGGCATGAAACAGATGAGTTTCAAACTCGTTCATCTGATCCAAACTACCTGATTTACCCCCCCAAGCACCGTGTAATCATGGAAAATAGGAATTTCCATTTACCAGTAAAAAATTTATATGAATGACCCCCTGTAGTTCAGGCTGACCAATGAGAGGGAAGGACTCAACTCGAGGTTGCTGTTTGGTCCTCCTTGCCTGAAATCCACCCTCTCCTGCCTCAGCAAGGGTGGGAAGTAGGAGCGCTGCCCGAATGGTTTCTTCGGTAATGGTGATTGTCTCCAGCCCATCATTATACGTCCCAGTGAGGGCTGTCTTGTCAGCGTTAGCGGTGCATGTATACCACCATTCACAGAGCACCGGGGGACACATCGTGTTAGCACAAAAGAAGGCGCCGTAAAGGGGGTGTGCCTTCATATACTGGATGAGTTGCTCAAAACCCCTAACTTGACGGTTGGCGGGAATTTCAGCGGTGGCTACGCGGTTGTTATCTTTGATCTGAACACGATTTTGAAAATCAGCACCTGGAATCATTCGTGGTGTAACATGAAGAATCATATTCGCGTTTGCCATTAGAGAGAAAATCAAACAGGAGATTAGTAAGAACAAAATTAGGTTAAAATTTGAAATTCAGTTACTTTTAAACTAAGGGAGCGAAGATTTAAGAAACTAAGTTAGGAAATTTTTAATTTAGACCTTTAACTTTTATCAGATTTTCACTATTGACCCTTGACTGTACATTGAAAAAATAATTAAAAAAACAACAATAATTAAAAAAAATTAAAACAAAAATATATCTAACAAATATTTACTAAAAACAATTATATCTAAAGAATATTTACTAAAAATACATCCAGTCTGTGCAATTGGTCGGACTGAAATATCTGGACCTGACTAGTGGGTCAGACTGAAAATTCACAAGCTGACTAACAAGGCAGCCTGAGATTTATGTTTTTGACAGATTAAGGATTTAACATTCCTAGTTCTCCTAAGAGATAGAAAAACCTGTCCTCACTCAGAGGCTTCGTGAATATGTCTGCCAGTTGATCATTTGTAACCACAAATTCCAGTCTGACCTTTCCCTTCTCCACACAATCTCTAATAAAATGATGTCGTATCTCGATGTGTTTGGTTCTGGAGTGGAACACTGGATTCTCAGTTATTTGGATTGCACTCTTGTTGTCACACATGATAGGAGTGTTTTGAATCTTGATATCAAGATCAGCTAGTTGATGTTGCATCCACAACAATTGTGCACAACAACTTCCTGCAGCCACATACTCAGCTTCAGCAGTGGACGTTGCAACTGAGTTTTGTTTCTTACTAGACCAACTGACTAGCTTTCCTCCTAGAAGCTGACATCCTCCTGAGGTACTTTTCCTGTCAAGTTTGCAACCTGCATAATCTGCATCTGAGTAGCCAATTAGTTCAAACCCAGAATCTTTAGGGTACCATAAACCAAGATTTGGTGTACCCTTAAGATATCTAAATATTCTTTTGACAGCTTTAAGATGAGATTCCTTGGGATCAGCTTGATAACGTGCACATAGACATGTAGAAAACATGATATCAGGTCTACTGGCAGTTAAATAGAGTAAAGACCCAATCATTCCTCTATAAGTGGCTTGACATACTGACTTTCCAGATGAGTCTTTATGCAATTTGTCAGAGATGCTCATTGGTGTTTTCATTTCAGAACTTGTTTCAAAACCAAATTTCTTGACTAAATCATGAACATATTTACTTTGGTTTATAAAAATTCCATCTTTCTTTTGTTCCACTTGTAGGCCCAGAAAGAAGTTAAGTTCCCCCATCATACTCATTCTATATTCACTACACATGAGTTTTGAAAACCAAGTACACAACTTGTCATTTGTGGAGCCAAATATAATGTCATCAAATATATTTGGCTGACCTCAGAAAGGTGTTTGATTATGAAAATAGAGCATGGGCAAGCTTGAAGATGTGTCTTCCCACCGAAATGATTCATCTAACTAGGACTTATAAATCAGCATATGCACTTTGGAAAGCCAAAGAGAAAAGTATGCTCGTACTGCCAAACAAAAGAAGAACAAAGGCAATATGCTCAAATGTCAATTCGCCTGCAACTACCGAAACTTTAGAGGATACAATCAACATATTCTATCATCTTCTAGCAGAATTGGAAAATCATGCGATAGATGTCGAAGATGAGAAGAGGAAAGATTTATGGAATCTTTGCCAAAGCGATGGGAGGTGTACGTAAACCTCATGAAAGATGAGATTGAGTAGGAGGAAGATGAGGCTGAAGATCCGTTAACTCTAGAGAAAATTATAGAGAAACTTAAAGGTTATGAATTAACCATTCAACTACTGATGCAACACCAGAATACGCCCTGTTGGGCCAAGAAGTGGAATGGATGAAGTTATGGAGTCTGGAAGTGTGATTGTATAAAGATGATTTCAGTTCGTAGAGGGTCCGAACTGAAATAATCAAGAATAACCCGAAGTGAAATTTTCAGTTC
>CAJVGC010000582.1:22291420-22347194 GCA_910822075.1 Senecio squalidus
AGTGGGTTGGTTCGTCTCCATAATGCACGTAACTGTGTTACGTGCACATGGTCAACAAAATCATCCTTATTTGGTATCGTAACTGTCTAAATGTTAAGTTTTACAATATATTTTATGGGTTTGATTCCCAAAACCCTTATCTGAAGTGTTTCTAAATCAAAGACCAATACTGTGGCAGATGATTTTCGGAGTCAAACCTGTAAAGCGTATTGTAAAACATAGAAAGTATGATAAGGAGGTAAACTCCCAGAAGAAGAATATGAGAGAAGTGATCTATAGACACGACGTAGTATTTAATGCCATTAATGCTACGTATTGTAGAAGTACAAATGTAAGAATGAATAATGTGAAATGAAGATTCATCTACAGGCTCAAAATAATCAAATGGAAGTTTAATTTGTTTTCTAAGTCGTCTTAAACAAGATATGGTAATGTTGTTTTTATATAATATGAGTTTAAATTGTTTGACACAAGGGATCTCAATACCCTTTTATCGTAATGACCTAAATGTTGATTCCATGAATATTGACTTTGGGCAATAAACTAGAGACCGGATATAAATTAGTAATAACGTCATATCGGAGGAGGAGCTGACATGTTTATATATATTTTATTGGAAAACCATTTGATATGATCATATTTAGCACCAACAATAGCATAGGCATTAATAACCTAGAGTGTGGTGTACTGGTGTTATCTTTAATAAACTATTTTTAGGAGGATTATTGAGTTTTTACATAAATTAATTATTAATTAATATTAATAATATAGTTATATGTATAACATTATTTGGAGAGGTTAACCACAAATTCTATTTCAGGGATTAAAAAGACCATTTTTTTTTTTTTTTTTACCATTTTCATGATAGTGATGGTAATTTCACGTAAAGTCAAAGTAAATCTATTTCGTTTCTCAACAATTTATCAATTTCAACGTGGAATTGAAATGTTTTTTTTTGTGAGAGAAGGAGCATAATAAGGAAGATCCGTAAATATTCAAATATCATAGATAGCTCCGTTGGGGCTTAATTACAAACCGATCACGCTTAATATTATCCTATGTCTTTAATAATTCGTGTTTCTGTTAACGTTAAATCATATACAAAGTTGGTCCTTTAACGAAAAGATAACAATCATCCGTCTAACTTATGATTTCCGTCCTCGAAAATCGTCGGTTGAAATTCGTAAAATTTTTGTAAGGCATATTGGCACTGCGCCGCAGTAGCCTTAAGTTGCGACGCAGTGACCTGATTGCTAAGTCTCGCCGCAGTAACCTTTTAGTTGCGACGCATCAACCTGGGTGCACACGTATTATGCCGCAGTCACCACGGACTGCGACGCAGCGTGACGTTTGAGTCAAAAAGTTAAAAACGCATTTTTCTTACATTTTGAGATCCACAATGCCACTTTCACAAGACATTGGCATGGATTCTCTCCAAAATGGGTTGTTTGACCATAAGACTAGATCTAAATCCATTTTTCAACCTTTTTTGTTTCCATTTTTAGTTTTTACATCTCTTTTCACCCTTTCTCTTTCATCTTCACCAACTCATTTCTCTCCATTTCTCTCAAAATTTTTAGAGATTATGAACCTAAAACCATACATATTCAAGTGAGTTTTCAAGCTAGAAATAGTTTTCTATCATCTTCTACCATTATCCCTTTGATTTCCTCCAATTTTTGGTAAGTAACTCTTCATAAAAACTCTATTTCCTTATTCTTTTCTTCATTATGTTAAGAGATTTATAACACACGTTTGTTTATGTGGAATACAAGGTTCTTCCACCACTTTCACTCTTTCATATTCAAGATTTCATGCGCCACCTTGAAGATGTGCTCATCTTGAGTTTTGGTAAAAAAAAATCCTCCATCAATTCTCTATTTTCTTTCTATTTATAAGCTCTAATCTAATGGTGGATTTTATTTGTGTGTTGGAGCCGGTTTTCTCACCACCACCATAGGAGCTCACTTTTCCGGATTCATTCTCGTGTTCTTCTTCTTGTTATTTGTAGATTTTGCGGAGGTCTTCGGTACTTCCTAAGCTTCCCTATCTTATTTGTTATGATTTCTTAATTATCGGTAATTTATGTAAGTAACCTTTAAAATATTAAAAATGGAAGAAAACATATTCGTTTGACTAAAATTATTTAATATTTTCATATTATAAGTTATTGAAAATTTATGACATAAAAATGTATTCTTACTCTCATAATATATTATGACTAATTAATATGTAAAAATTATATAATTGGTATATATAAAACCTTGTAAACATGTATAATACATAATATAACATTTTTGGACATAATACAATTATTTTTAAAGCTTATCATAAAACATATATAACGTAAAACGTTTAAATTAAGAAACTGTTTTTGGCTCCAATGCGCCGCAGTAAACGTTTGCTGCGCCGTAGCGTGTGTGGAACGATCTTAGTGAGCCGCAGTGTTGATTCACTGCGCCGCATCTATGACTTAAGTACGTTTTCAAGCTGTTGACAACACTTGGACTGCGCCGTAGCGTGTGTTGAACGAGCTTAGTGAGCCGCAGTGTTGATTCACTGCGCCGCATCTATGACTTAAGTACGTTTTCAAGTTGTTGACAACACTTGGACTGCGTCGCAGTGATGTATTGGTGCGCCACATTGAGCTTCAGAACACAAATACTACATATTTTGGATAACTAAAAACATGTATACGTATGTATTATACGGAAAAACAGTAACTATTAACAAATAGATGTCTTTGGCCTCAAAAGACGTAATCGCGATCATAAACATAATATTTATTATTATGATATTCACTAAACATATATATTTTTTATAAATATACTTTTCTCAAAAATGCGATCGTAATCTCAAACGATAATAAATATTGTATTTTCGTTAAACTCTTTAAAAATCGTTTTCAAACTATTTTTTACTTAAAATATTTAAACTTTTTAATGTTGAATGTTGACTTTTTAGTTGACTTTGACTTCCTTTTCGTAAATCGTTGACTTTGACTAAGTCAACTATCTTTTGACGTTGACCTTGGTTGACTTCGATTAAACTTTGGCACCAGTATTCAATCTTCAATCGATATTTATGTTAGTCATTTTCTCGAAATATCATTCCATTCTATAGTCATTATTGACTCCAAATTATCGATATTTTCTACTAGTCATTATTGACACGAGATATTACTATCTTTTACTCGTCACTTTCGACTCGAAATATTACCCTTTTGAAACACTTTTAATAAACTACATAATATAACGTTAATTAATAAGGATAAACTGTACTAGACTTATAGAGATACTGAGACTTTTGTTATATCGTGTTTCTATGGCACTTAGCCGTTGGAGCGATCTCTCTGTTTTGTTGTCCCGACACTACTTTTGCTTGACTTGTGAGTTATTCGAGCCCCTTTTTACTACTTATCTTTGGGCTGGAAAGCGTTATTTAAAACTTATCATTTCTTAAATCTTATTTTACCTAGTGGATCAGAATTTCCTTAGATTGTATGATCATTAGGCCGTATTAGGCCCCCTGTTATACATGTTAAATCTTTGAGCCACGGTTTGCATATATATAGATCTATATGAGTTTTACCGAACCCTCATTACTCGATCGGATGTCCCTATGAGTGGATGTTATGACCGTTTGTGATTATTTGTTGCCTTTGGTTGATCGCCTTTGGATTGGGGTTACTTATTTTGGTTAGGATCAGTGTATATATATATATATATATATATTGTGATGACCGTCTTATCTTAGGTCGAGTGTATTAACTTTTAACCTCGACGTCTTATGTGATATAACTCTTATGTGTGGTTTTGGAAGCATAAGCTATTTGTTAAGTTAACTCGTAGTAACCCATGCTAAAGCCTTAACGTATGATTACGTTACATAAACTCGGTTCGGATGTGTCTCGGAGTCGGAATCGAATCAATAAACGACCATTTATACCAAGAAGACAAATTATGAATTTGTCTAAATTCATAACATTACAATATTACATAACGGAAATTTAAATAAAGTATATGTATATGATTATGTGACAACCGTCTTAAACTCAGATCAAAAACTATTAATCCTAACTTGGACTATATACTTATTCTATATTTAATCAAGCTATATCCTATAATTTGTGACTAAGATAAATCTTCAAATGACACGTATCTATTATCCATAATGGTGGCAATTGTTAAGCCTAAGACCATGCTTAGACTAATGACTAAGCATGACAATGAGTTTGTATAAATAAGATATCAAATTTGTCTATCATTTTTCTTTCTCCACGCATACAAACACATAAAATAAACCTAATACATGGTTCTTTATTACATGATATTGTAATATGCATGAAACATGAACAAATTGGAAAACAAGGAAAATAATTGAAGTAATAAATCTCCATAAGCACTAGCATTGGACGGAGGTGAGTTTTTGTGTTTTCAAAACTAAGAAGGTATAATATAAGTCATGTGTATAAACTAGGATTTTTATGTTATTAAGTAATAAATTGGTTACAATGTTCATTATTATAAATTTTGTATAAAAATTGTTATCTCATGTTAAAAATGAAAATTATTCATAAATTAGAATTATATAATCATTTTTGTATGTAAATCATCATTTTGATATTATACTTTATAAACTAGAAATTTGATTATATGTGATTATGCATAAAGATGGGTATTATGAACATAATATGATTTTGTAATAAGTTACATGTTATTGTGATAATTTGGATACAAAATGGTTATCAAACATATATATATATATATATATATATATATATATATATATATATATATATATATATATATATATATATATATATATTATGATATTTAATCATGTTATAAAGTTAGATTATGATTACTCTTACTTAAATATATTGGTTTAAAACTTAGTTATAATGGTATATAAACATAATATTAACATGAAATTATATGTTAAAATACAAGGAATTTATGTTATAAAAAGGTGATTAAATTTGTAAATATGAAGTTATTAAAATATGGTGATATAACTTAAAAAGGACTTGGATGGTAAAGTTTTTGTGAAAACATATGAAATATTGAATAAAAAATGAAAACGTATTAATTTTGGACAATAAACGAGACTAATAATACATTAATAAAAAAAAGAACTTATTATAACTAAAACATAGTATATTTATATACTCTTTTGGTGTTATAGGACGAAGTTGATTCCGACCGACTAGCTCGAGATTCCGATTTACACTTTGATACTTCGAAAAGTGAGTTACACAACCCTTCTTTTAAACGTTTTATATACATTTTGGGGTGAAAATACGAGTTGCATACTTAAAACGTTATTTCAATCATATGCTTATACAATATCGATGCTTGATACTCAAACTTATTTGAATATCGTCTTGCACATGTGGAATGTTCCACCGCTGAGGTAATGACGGTATATACTTATATTGCCAGTGATCGTTTATGGTTGTCATATGTTATCGAATTATCTAACATATTGACGGATAGCCACTTTAATTCCCGTTACCACTTGGTTGCTATTAATCCCTTTGGAAATGACTGTTAATAATTTATGGATAGCGCTATTAGGGTAGTTGCAAATACCCTCCACTAAGATTCAGTGGTGCATAGTTATTAATCGGGTAAACTACAGGCTTAGCAACGTAACCCTTTTATCATTGGGCAATAATAGGATTGTCACATAGTCGTACACTATGTGGTCGATATCTATACACATAAAACTTATTCATATCTTATACCTGTGTTTAATGCGTTTAAAACTTTATATGCTTTTACTACATGTTGTAGCTCACTAACTACGTCTCCCGTAGTTAACATTTTACTCGTATTTTTCAGGAAACGAGTAAGTCACGAGACGTCTTTTCATGCGGTTATTATTATTATTGTCATACTTATTTAAACCGGGACAAACTTCACTTTTAAACTTAAATGCGAATAATTCATCAATATGTTGTTGATGTCGTTTTTAACGCTTTTTCAGGAGTTTGAGGTTTCACTTTTAGTGATGGCATGCTTGTGTGGCTTTTGTGGACTATATGGATCTTTTATGTGTTTTCGTGGAACTATGACATTATGATTAGTTCCTAAGAGATCCATGTTTTGTAGTATGCCAATCATTGTAAACTTTGCTTTATACTTTGTTTTCGTGGAACTATGACATTGTAACCTTGACTTCTGATGCCATTAAATTGTACATCTTGTATTTCCGCTTTAAACGAGATGTGACAATTTGTCAATCTAGTATCGAGATATTTATTATTTAACTAGATTGTTTATAGATGTAACTACTCTTCAACTGATTTAAAGTGGTCGTTAATCGGCCTGGCTAGTGCTTGTTTAATTTAATTTAGTTGGGCCTTTTAATCTAGAATATTCCTAGCTTCATTCGTTTGCTTCTTTCATAAATATTGTTGTTCAATAAAGGAAAATCCTACCTAAGGCATTTCTGTTGCAAAATGCTTTTTTTTTTTTTAAACAGCTAATTTTATTAAAATGAACACTAACAATATGCTAGTGGCAAAAACGATTACACGAATTTAGAACAAGCTTTACATGTGTTTCCTAACCAATCTAACCAGACAATGTTTCCGTTACGGTTTCTATTTGATATCCAGGTGTAAGATTGAGTAACAACATCTTGAAAAATCATGTCTTTTCTGTGTCTTTTTTCTTCAAAAATGCAAGCATTCCTATATCTCCATAAAGTCCATAAGCCTGTCTGCATTACAGCGTCAAAAGATTTTAAAGACTTACTATTTAGATTAGTTTGGTCAGCGAAATTGCATACTTCTTTGAGATTCTGGAATACCATAGGAGTTACTCCCCACCAACCCGAAATCGAATTCCAAAGACCTTGTGCTATATCGCAATCTATGAAGATGTGTTGTTCAGTTTCTTGATCTTCGTCACACATAGGGCATCCCGTTGAAGGGATGTCAATACCTCTGAGATCAATGTTAATTCGGGTAGGAAGACGTTTATTTATGATTCTCCAAGAGCCAATATTAACTTTCATGGGAATCCAAGAATCCCATCGAACAGAGTCTTCAACAATATTTAGGTTTTTCTGATCAATAAGCAATCGAAGATCTTTGACACAAAAGTATTTGGAATCGTTTAGGGTACAAGCCCAAGTATCTTTGCAATCATAGAGGGCCAATCCAGCAACCAACATAGAGAGCTCATGAAATTGATTTTCTTCTAGGCCCGTCCTAATGGGCCTTCTCCATGTCCACTGAAGAGAAAACGAGCCATTAACAGCCAAAACTTTGTTTTTTATGGAGGTATTAGGCTGAGTTTCTAGCCTGTATAGCCTAGGAAAAAGAATTGATAAAGGGATATCTCCCAACCATGTATCTGTCCAAAAGACAGTGTCTTCCCCATCCCCAATAGATTTTTTGAAACAATTTGTCAAGTTAATATTAAACTTATGCAAAGAGTTTTGTAGTAGGCAAATATTTTTCCAAGGGCCCGAATGTTTTTTGAGTGAGGTAGGATACCCAAAGCCACCATTTTTACCGTAAATAGATTTGATGACTTTGTTCCAAAGTGCTTTTGGTTCAACTCTATATCTCCACCACCACTTAGCTAGCATTGCGAAATTACTAGCTAAAAGAGAACCAATACCGAGACCACCATTTGATTTTTTTGAACAAACTTTTTTCCAAGCGATCCAAGAAATTTTATTCTCTTCCATATTTCCACCCCAAAAGAACTTCCTTCGCAAAGCTTCAAGGGAATTTATTGTTTCTAAAGGGGCTTTGAATAATGAAAAGTAATAGGTACCAAGACTACCAAGCACGGATTTTATAAGAGTTAACCGACCACCATAAGATAAATTCCTAGCTTTCCAAGACGTTAGACGTTTCCGGAATTTATCAAGTATGGGATTCCATGAGGAGCAATTTGCCATTTTAGCACCGATGGGAAGACCAAGATAGATGCAAGGAAGCGAAGAAGGTTGACAAGAAAGAGATAAAGAGAAAGTTTCAACCTCTTCACGACATACTCCAATACCAAAACGTTGACTTTTTGAAAAGTTGACTTTTAGACCCGAAGCCATGTGAAAACATCGAAGGATTCTAGCAAGATTACTCACGTTTTTAAGAGACCACTCTCCTAAAATGAGTGCATCATCCGCAAATTGGAGGTGCGAGATGTAAATATTATCTTTACCCACTTTGATTCCATTAAAGATATTCTTGTTTTTGGCTTCAAGAAAAACCACATGAAGAGCTTCAATCGCTAAGATAAAAAGAAAAGGAGATAAAGGGTCACCTTGTCTAAGGCCCTTTTTTATTTTGAATTCTTTTGTGGGTGGATCTGTTGACCAAAACCGAGGCAAAACCCGAATTTAAGCAACCTTTTATCCAATTCCTCCAAATCATTCCAAACCCCATTTGAAGAAGAATCGAGTCTAAAAAAACCCAATCAAGGGTATCAAAAGCCTTCTCAAAGTCAACTTTAAACATCAAAAAATGTTTCTTCTTTTTATTCGCCCAATCTATTATTTCTTCCACCATGAGGGGCCCATCGGTTATTTGTCTTCCTTTTATGAATGCGGATTGGGTTTCACTAACAATCGAGTCCATTACAATAGCAAGCCTATTAGCAAGAAGTTTTGCTATTATTTTGTATTGGCACCCAATGAGGCTAATGGGACGATAATCTTTAATGAATATCGGATCATTTATTTTGGGGATGAGAGCAATAAAAGATGAGTTACAACATTTAGGGATAAAACTAGAACTTTCAAAATCTTTTACAAAAGATACAATTTATTGCTAAAAGAGTCCCAATGTTTTTTTAAAAGCTTAAAAGTGAAACCATCGGGGCCCGGGGCTTTGCACCCACCACAACTCCAAACCGCTTCTTTGATTTCTTCTAGGGAGAATGAACTTTCAAGAAAATTGGAATTATAGGATGAAAGTCTTTTGAAATGAGTACTTGAGAATCGAGGACGTGAGCCAAAATTATCATCAAATTTATTTTTGTAGAAATCAAAAATGAATTCTTTTATAATGGAGGGGTTGGTTTCCCAAGAGCCTGAAATAGAAAGACCTTTTAGATGAGAACGTCGACGATTATTATTGATCACTCCTTGAAAAAATTTAGAATTGATCATTCTGTTGCAAAATGCTAGAGGTTGCATTACTAATCCCTTTATGATTTGAATAGGTTGATTTGGATAATGTTTTAAATATGACTGCTCAAATGGGTAAATAAAATTGTTTTGAAAGGAATTTAATTTTCTGAGCCCAAAATTCATTTAAATTGAAAAACATATTTATTCTTAAAAAAATTGGACTTAAGTGGGTGAGTAGGCCACTTAATAACCGGTGGTTACCATCCTTCAAATTAGGATTTCTTTTGTTACATTGACAATTTTTTAAGCATATTATATTAATTATTAAGCATATTATTTTAAGCAGATTTTAGAAAAGCCCAAAGATCTTCAATACCGTAATGCAAAAAAAAATCAAAAAAAGTAAGAGTTAAACTTATTTTTCATCACCTTTTTTTTTTTTTTTTTTTTCTCTTTTAACTTATTCTGTTGTTTAGATAAAATTGTTAGATTTGCCTTGCTATTTTCATAGATGGATAAAATACACATATTTTGAAATTCGAATCCTTTGATTCTTCGAGAAATCCGAATCCTTTGATTCTTCGAACCGATATGGATTTATAACTATAGACTACTTCCTTCATTCCAAAGTAAATGTCGATTATGACTTTGCATTCAATTTTAGAAATTTGTCATCATTTCACTCTCCACCAATTAAAGATTACCTTTACCCGGTAAAACTTTTTTCAAGTACTTAAAATTAGAGGTGGACTAGCGAAAATGGTAATGTGGACATTATCAATTTTTTTGTAATAAAATCTTTGTAAGTACTAATTATTAGTTTACCACTAATATCAAATTATTAACGGTTTAAACATCCATTAACTTCTATTAATAAAGATCCGTTTCAAAAGTTCATTTTAGTCTCTAATTGCTTTAGCCTCCATAAATGTAACACTCAATTGAGTTGTTGTTTTGTAGAAGTACGTAGATTTTTCGGTCTATAAGTGAGAAGATTTAGCATTTATCATTGTTTTATTATAACAGGATAACTCTATCATTACATATTTCTTTTCTATGCTTATAAATGTAAAAAAGAGAAATTTATCCTTCAAAACATATTGTACTTATAAATTGGTTGTCCGTTCAACTCATTGATACATAAAAATGTAAGATAGGCTTGTACACTCGTATTAATTTCTCTATATTTACAAGGCTCGGGCTTCATTTTGAAGATCTGATTTTTCATATTACACTTTCTCCGACTTGAGTTGAGTAGCGTCAAGATATTTTTTCATTTGAACCAATTGACTTTCTAAGTCGGAAACATGTTGCCTAGATTTATATTTTTTTCTTTAATTTTTTACAAACGTTGCTCCGGTGCTTTATGTCCAGGTAACTCATCAGCACAGTCTCGTGCACAACATTGTTGCTAGCTATGAGATTTTTTACAAACGCTGGTCCGGTGCTTTATGTCCAGGTAAACAAATCTCTTCGTGTATCTTGTTTTCTTAAATCGGTAAATTAAATAAACTATCGTTATAATAATAAATTGATAACTTTAGCACGAAGTAATACACCTAGTTACCAATGAAAACTGATAGAATAAACTAACGAATAGAATAGCAAACTACGGTGACTTGGATATTTATTAACGTCATGCTTTAGCATTCTTTTTGAATATTTTGTATTCATTCAGATTATTCTATTATTGCCAATGCATGTGAAATAGTCAAGCGACCGGAAACGTATCATAAAAAGTGACAAAAAAAACTCATGCGATAGTGTTTTATGAGGAGAAAATGAAGTGAATGGGAGTGATGACTCGTCAAAGATAACATGACGAGCAATGGAAATTATCTTGGTGTTGAGATTAAGATACCGATATCCACGTTGGTTGAGAGGGTAACCAAGAAATACACATGGGTGGTTGTCAGGTGCGGTTAGAATATGTAAACACAACCACACTTATGTAGATCAAGATTTATCAAAGAAGTTGCAGCGGATAAACACTTTGATATTCACAAGTTTATGATAATCGAATATTGTATATATAAAAACAATAAGAACAATAACACAATAACGATTACCGTCAAGCCCAATCTATTTGATCAGAATAGACGTGATTCTTCTCTTTACAAGGATCAATCTTGACCTTGAGGCTGAACAAAGGGGAACGATCTCAAGTGGTGAGATCGTTTGGTGTTTTCCTAAAGAATAAACATGATGAAAACCACACCTTTACAATGTCTAGGGATCTCTTTATATATAGAGTCTCATACGACTTACATAAGAAAAACTAGTTATATTAGGAGACTAATTCTTTTATATCTTTATCTTGAAAAACAATTCTTCCATAATCCTAGCCGCACTAGTAACTGAGTTGCAGTAGTAACACTATCGTGCAGTAGTAACTGACTCTTGCAATATTAACCATATAACCTTGCAGTAGTAACTTCATCGTGCAGTAGTAACTGGCTCCTGCAGTAGTAACAGTGCAGTACTAATTGTGTTCTTTTGAACTGTGCGGTACTAACTATTGTATGCAACACAACTCTAGAATTACAATCCCAACCATTTAATCCTAACAATCTCCCCTTAAACTTATGCTTTCTATATGTAAGCAATAAGTTTCTTCAATACAAATTGTTATTGAGAATGTTATCAAAACTACTATTTCTTCTTATCTTCTCCATAGTTCTTTGATGTAAATTATCAGTTTATATTTTGTCTCATCAAATTAATAATATGGATAATAAATTATCCCAACAGTGGTACGAGGAGAGAGTCTATGTAGTGGAAAGGAGTATGGATAACAAACACACCCAAGGTGCGAAGGTGGGTATGATGTCTTTTTATAAAACAATTTGTTGAAAGGGATGAAATTTTGGATAGGGGCGGAGGGAATGATACTAAGAAGATGTACAAACACGTGTAAAGCTCCGACCCAATGCAAAAGAAGGGTGCTAACAACATCAATGATGGTTCGAATCATTAGTTTTTACTTGCCATTTTTTGGGACGTACGCATGCGAGTGAATCGAAACGAGATGTCATGCGTGGCGAAAAGATAACGCACTGATTTTTTTTATCAAATCTCTGCCATGATCACACTCAAAGGCTTGAATTTCATACTTAATTTGGCATCATACTTTCTATGAAGGTAACGAAACTGTACGATCTTTGAGAACGCATCATACTTTTTATGAAGGAGGTAAATCCCGAAAATATGAGAGAAGTGATCTAGAAACATGACATAGATGCCACTAATACTACGTGTTGGAGAAGTAAAAATGTGAGAATGAATAATGTCAAATATATGAAGATTCATCTATAGGCTTGAAATAATCAAATGGAAGTTTAATTTGTTTTCCTAATTGTCATGAACGAGATATGGTAGCGGTTTTGCCTTTATGACATGATATTGAATTTTTTTACATTGGGATCTCAAAACCTTTTTATCATAATGACCTAAATGTTGATGCCATGGATATTGACTTTGAGCAACAAAGACATAAGTAGAAGCAGTGTGGGAAAAGACTAGACACCGGATATAAATCACTAGTACGATCACATCGGAGGAGGAGTTACCAGGCTTTTAGAGAGGTTAACCACCAAAGCTCCAAAGAGCAATGTCAAGGATTAAAAAGACCATTTTTATACTAGTGATGGTATTTTAACGTAAAGTCTAAGTAAATACATTTCGTTTCTCATTAGTTCATTAATTTCAATGTAGAACTGAAATGTTTTTTGTGAGAGAGGGAGCTTAATAAGGAAGATCCGTAAATGTTCAAATATATCATACATAGCTTCGCTGGGGCTTAATTACAAACCGACCACGTCTAATGTTATCCTATGCCATAAATAATCCGTGTTCTAGTTTATATAGAACTAAGAATATGATAATAACAACTATGCAAGCGAGGCTAATCGAGTTTAAAAAATAATATATTAGGCAATTATTTAAACTTTTCCGTTTGCATGATTTATGCCACCTACATGATGAAAGTAAGTTTTTTTTTTTAACGTCAATATATTAGCTCTCTAGCAAGAAGTTAGTGGGAACAAAGAAATTGTGATACAATGGAACAAGATGATATTGGATCGCTAGCCCAATCAATCCAATTTTGTTTAACGCGTTTACATCTATTTGAGATTCACGAGTAAGAAAGAAGTTTCGATTGAATTTTGGATTGATAATTTAATGGAATGGAATTTTAGCCCAAGGGTTTCCTCGTTTATATGCTTTGGAACTTGAAAAAAGTTTTGTTGTAAGTGACAAGTTTTGTTGTGTTCTAGTTTACATAGAACTAAGAATAAGATAATAACAACTATGTAATTACAGATCAAAAAATCATCATAACTGGTTGTATAGGTTTCACATATACAGTTATTGTTTTCATAAATATCAAATTTCAGATTAAATGAGCTACAATTATACCGAGTCATTGACACATAAAGATGTAAGATAGCCGTGTACACTCGGTATTAATTTCTCTACATTTACAAGGCTCAGGCTTCGTTTTGAAGATCCAATTTTTCAGATTATGCTTTCTCCGACTTGAATTAAGTAGCGTCAAGATCTTTTTTCACATGAACCAATTGACTTTCCAAGTCAGAAACATGTTGCCTCATTGATATTCTTTTTCTTTGATTTTCAACAAACGCTGTTCTGGTGCATTATGTCCAGGTAACTCATTAGCACAGTCTCGACCACAACATTGTTGCTAGCTATGAGACTGTTATTGATGCACCTTTGACGTTTTTTAGTAACTCTGCATTTTCATGTTTAAGATCAGAAACCATGAGCCAAAATGGATACATTTTCATAAAATATTCATTGTTTTTCACCTTTTAACTACATAACACATTACAACCTTCAAATTATTAATGTTTTTGTAAACCACAGGTTCGAAGGTTAAAATCAAAACTGAGAAAAAGTGTTGTCAGGTCAAACCCCATGACGATTATGATGTATAGTGCAAATAAGAGTTTAATATTACATAAATAATGTTACCTGCATAGTGATGTTACAAGAAGAAATTACATTTATATCTACAATATTTATTCATTGTGCGGTCGACCATCAATCAGTGGCGAAAAATATTTAATGTGTCTTTTATGCCATAATTATCAAAGTAAACGGATTGCTCTGATCTGCTGTGACACTAGTTTTCTGACTATAACTCTGAGAGCAATCTGTTTACATTGATAATTATGGCATAGAGGTGACAAAATGGAAAAGTACGGCGGGTTTGACACACCATCACTTTCTGTCCATTTTCTTCTGACATTAATGTATCAAAAATGATTATAAAACTACATTATTGAAATAATGATCAAACCTTTTTTTAGTAAAACATCGAGATATGTTGCCGTTTGTCTATGGCCAAATGTTCACTTGTGCAACGCATTTGTCTCGTTGACCCGTTTCCCAACCCGCCCACTTCACCACATCTAAGTCGATGTGTCAAGATCTAACACCCTTAACCATGCATAAAATATTAACAAAACCAAAAATAAAATACCTTAAAGATTCGCTAATCGTCATTTAGGAAATTTACTGTTTGATCAAGTGAAATTTGCTAACTTCCCATAATACACTCTCTTCCCAAAGACCTTTCCACTTCACCAAAAGTTTTCCCTAGTTTTCCCTGTAGCACAAGGATGTGGTGGATCACTCCTTATATCCACTTGAAGATCATTGTTGTATATGAACATTAAATGTATATAATACCTTGATGATATTATAGAATGATAAAACCCCTTATTTATTAATATAGAGATTATAATGTTAACCTAATCTTCATAAACCATAATGGACCCAAACCCACATATATTATCTAATACTCCCCGGCTGTTCTAGCGCCGAAATCGCGAAAGCTCGAACTAGATAAAAAACTCTAGCTATGAAATAAAGATAAAGAAATAAAAGTAAAATAAACAAAGACAGTAGAAGCTTGAGATCCGGCTTGGCAGATCTGTTTGATTCTTGATAACTTTGAACTTCATATTTGACTTGCTGATGATTTTAGCCGGTTGTAGAAGAAAAGAAAAAGCGAATTTACGGCTTTAGGCGGTTGTAGAAGAAACTAAAAGGTTAATTTAACCGTCTTTAGGCGGTTGTAGAAAGAAACAAAAGAAAAAAGGTTTTTTTTTTATGGTTTCGAACCTAGTCAAACTAGGCGGCTCATCCCCACGCCGATTTAGGTTTGAAGGGTGGCATAGAAGCTAGGTCTGAGGATTAGACCTGCTCTGATACAATAATATAGAATGAGTATTATTATTAATACTTAATGTATTGGGGTTTTACAATGTTAACCTAATTTCCATAAACCCTAATGGACTCAAACCCACATATCGGGTTTGGGCTTATTATCCAATAGATGAGTATGACACACTTCACCGATTTTACACAATACTTGCACAACCATTTCTCTAGAGGGAGAGTTGGTTCTTTGATACATTCTATTTGACCAAATGAATACACACTAGATCGTTATCACTGCAAATTAATTGCACAATGAAAACTGATATACACTACCTTTGGGAAAGACCTTGGGCATCCTTCACATGGCAATAAGTCTCCATTTTGTTCAAATGCTTTAAACAAAAAAAACATTCTCGGTTGTCACATTTTCGGAATTCAGGTTTAAAGTGATTTTCTTCATTTCCAAAGAGGAACATACAGTTCCACGTTTGGTTAAACCTTATCCGTTGTCGGATGATGACCGTATCACATTAAATCTTTAATGTGATAAGGTCATCATCCGGCAACGGACAAGGTTTAACGAAACGTGGAAGTGTATGTTCCTCTTTGGAAATGTAGAAAATCACTTTAATACTGAGTTCCAAAAATGTGACAACCAAGAATGTTTTTTTTGTTTAAAGCATTTGAACAAAATGGAGACTTATTGCTATGTGAAGGATGCCCAAGGTCTTTCCCAAACGTAGTGTATATCAGTTTTCATTGTGCAATTAATTTGCAGTGATAACGATATAATGTGTATTCATTTGGTCAAATAGAATGTATCAAAGAACCAACTCTCCCTCTAGAGAAATGGTTGTGCAAGTATTGTGTAAAATCGATGAAGTGTGTCACACTCATCTATTAGATAATAAGCACAAACCTGTGTAATCTCAAAATATTTTTTTAACGTTTTTTTTACTTATTTTATCTTAAAGTTATTTTATAAAAAATATTTACCAACTTTTAAATATTTCCTTAATTAAGGTTAGTGGGTGTAGAGATGACCAAAGTATAAATAGTTAGTAATGAAGGGATAAGTTCTTTATTTTATGCTTACCTATATACCATTGTTGGAATGAAATAACCTCGGGTTACCACAAATACAATAGGGTTGCAATGATCCTGTTACAGTTAAAACAGCAAAATAAATGGTTAATGATTTAAGCTTCGTGTATCTCAAACAAGTCAGCTGAAAAGTATAAAAGCGGAATGTTTCAGCTTATTTCATAATATATCACCCCTTTCCAATATATCTACCAATAAAAGATAACAGAATCATTGAAATAACACAATTATCTTGGGTATGTTAACGGATTATATTTAACAGTAATTTATCCACATTTTGTAAGATTTTAACTACGTACCCTGTGAAGATCTGAATTTTCAGCTTTTGAATTCTTCAAGTGGAGTTTTGAATTACGTTCTCCACGTACGTTTGATGTTTTCTTCTTCCATTTCAAATAAACGACCCTCCAATACTTCCAGTTCAAGAAACTCGACAGCAAACGTGTGACTCAACATTGTCACGAGGCACAACCGGATTATTTCTTTAAATGCATCATTTTTCTCCTGTTCAAAAAGTAATTAGAATTGATCGAGGCATATTAAGAAATCCAAAGTTGTTCATATTTTGAATAAAATGTAGTCATATATTACAAGATCTAAATCATAGATATGATCAGGTCTCCATATTAATAACCATCAATTCATCATCAAACAACAAAGAGAAAACTACGTATTACAACATAAAAGATCTAAACCATATGATCTTGAATTTACATAATAACAACATAAAAGATCTGTAAATTTGATCAGAGTTATTTACAGTTAAAAACCCATTTTCACAACAACAAAAAAAAATTCATGCTATAATAACAAAAACCCATTTTACAGAAATTTTAGTGATAAAAAATATAAAACTTTTGCCCCAAATGAACACCATGGATGGTGTTCTATCTTCATACCACGGCTGGTTTTATCGATGATTAACCTTCAGTATCCAAAGGAGTGACAGATTGCAGGTGAAAAATATTTGAGACAGAAATAGGGTTTATAGCGAATTCTACGGCGATGGTCTATATTTTACGTATTAAGAAGTACCATATAACACAGGATAATTAACTATTAAACCCTAATAAATTGAAATTTTGCAAATTTGGATTCATAAAAGGGCCAAAGCCCATGACATAACATTTTACCTCACATTTTAAAACCTTATACAAAAATTAAATTGTGTATATTAAAAGTGAAAAATTAGTCAAATTTTGAAAAGTCGATGTATAAATCTATAAATTGTTAATTGCCGGTGTGCTTTTTGTTGATTTAACTTTGTTTTCTCATTGACATGAGTTTAAATTTAATTGTTCGATAGACTTTCACTTTAATAAAAAGTTTGTCTTGTTTAATATAATTGCGGTCGATCTGTATTTCCCGTGTTATTATTAACAAGAGAATATTTAGAAAGTTAATCCGATTTTTTTTAGTTATTCAACTACTTGAGATTAGAAATGGCATTACCTTATGTAGCGCGACATGGATTAGGATCGTAGATCCTTTTATATGGTTGTTTAAGGTTTACGTGGGTTGAGATAACCCTAAATGCCCATAAGCAATAGCATTCATTACCTTTACAGAAAATTTATCACCCTCTCATTCCATTCTAATCTTATGGAAAACGTTAGCACGAAGTTATGACACCTACTATAAACTAATGAATCTACAAATTGATACAAACATTGTTAAATATGTGTGTTGTTGTTTCGGATTATCTAACTAGTACAAAGAAGAAAATCCAATAGTACGTAATAAAACATTAATATCAAATAGCTTTCTATATGGATACGAATTTAGTAGAATGATCAATCTGATCGGAACAAGTAAAAGTAAATGTGATTGAAAGAATCATAGAGAGCTTTCCGACCACTGTCCTATAATCTTAAAGACTTCCCTTTTAGATTTCGGGCCAATTCCGTTTAAATTCTTTAACTCTTGGTTAGAGCATGTACACTTTTCTACTGTCTTTCTCTCTTCTTGGAAAAAAAATCCACCAGATTCGAGTTCCCATCTAGCCATTGTTTTCAAAAACAAAATGAAAACTTTGAAAGAAGATCTTAAGTTGTGGCGAAATATAGAACTCAATAAAGATTGCAATCACCTTAAACACTTGAAATCCAAAGTCGATCTTATTGAAAAGAAAGCGGAATCTTGTGATTTAAACCCGCTAGAAAAAGAAGATCGGTTGAACTCCATGAAGATTATATCAGAGTTGGAAAAAATCAAGATTCTCGACCTAAAGCAAAAAGCCAAGATTAAGTGGGCTATTGAAGGGGATGAAAATTCTAAATTTTTTCAAGGAATGATCAATAATAATCGTCGACGTTCTCATCTAAAAGGTCTTTCTATTTCAGGCTCTTGGGAAACCAACCCCTCCATTATAAAAGAATTCATTTTTGATTTCTACAAAAATAAATTTGATGATAACTTTGGCTCACGTCCTCGATTCTCAAGTAGTCATTTCAAAAGACTTTCATCCTATAATTCCAATTTTCTTGAAAGTTCATTCTCCCTAGAAGAAATCAAAGAAGCGGTTTGGAGTTGTGGTGGGTGCAAAGCCCCGGGCCCCGATGGTTTCACTTTTAAGCTTTTAAAAAAACATTGGGACTCTTTTAGCAATGAAATTGTATCTTTTGTAAAAGATTTTGAAAGTTCTAGTTTTATCCCCAAAGGTTGTAACTCATCTTTTATTGCTCTCATCCCCAAAATAAATGACCCGATATTCATTAAAGATTATCGTCCCATTAGCCTCATTGGGTGCCAATACAAAATAATAGCAAAACTTCTTGCTAATAGGCTTGCTATTGTAATGGACTCGATTGTTAGTGAAACCCAATCCGCATTCATAAAAGGAAGACAAATAACCGATGGGCCCCTCATGGTGGAAGAAATAATAGATTAGGCGAATAAAAAGAAGAAACATTTTTTGATGTTTAAAGTTGACTTTGAGAAGGCTTTTGATACCCTTGATTGGGTTTTTTTAGACTCGATTCTTCTTCAAATGGGGTTTGGAATGATTTGGAGGAATTGGATAAAAGGTTGCTTAAATTCGGGTTTTGCCTCGGTTTTGGTCAACGGATCCCCCACAAAAGAATTCAAAATAAAAAAGGGCCTTAGACAAGGTGACCCTTTATCTCCTTTTCTTTTTATCTTAGCGATTGAAGCTGTTCATGTGGTTTTTCTTGAAGCCAAAAACAAGAATATCTTTAATGGAATCAAAGTGGGTAAAGATAATATTTACATCTCGCACCTCCAATTTGCGGATGATGCACTCATTTTAGGAGAGTGGTCTCTTAAAAACGTGAGTAATCTTGCTAGAATCCTTCGATGTTTTCACATGGCTTCGGGTCTAAAAGTCAATTTTTCAAAAAGTCAACTTTTTGGTATTGGCGTATGTCGTGAAGAGGTTGAAAATTTCTCTTTATCTCTTTCTTGTCAACCTTCTTCGCTTCCTTGCGTCTATCTTGGTCTTCCCATCGGTGCTAAAATGGCAAATTGCTCCTCATGGAATCCCATACTTGATAAATTCCGGAAACGTCTAACGTCTTGGAAAGCTAGGAATTTATCTTATGGTGGTCGGTTAACTCTTATAAAATCCGTGCTTGGTAGTCTTGGTACCTATTACTTTTCATTATTCAAAGCCCCTTTAGAAACAATAAATTCCCTTGAAGCTTTGCGAAGGAAGTTCTTTTGGGGTGGAAATATGGAAGAGAAGAAAATTTCTTGGATCGCTTGGAAAAAAGTTTGTTCAAAAAAATCAAATGGTGGTCTCGGTATTGGTTCTCTTTTAGCTAGTAATTTCGCAATGCTAGCTAAGTGGTGGTGGAGATATAGAGTTGAACCAAAAGCACTTTGGAACAAAGTCATCAAATCTATTTACGGTAAAAATGGTGGCTTTGGGTGTCCTACCTCACTCAAAAAACATTCGGGCCCTTGGAAAAATATTTGCCTTCTACAAAACTCTTTGCATAAGTTTAATATTAACTTGACAAATTGTTTCAAAAAATCTATTGGGGATGGGGAAGACACTGTCTTTTGGACAGATACATGGTTGGGAGATATCCCTTTATCAATTCTTTTTCCTAGGCTATACAGGCTAGAAACTCAGCCTAATACCTCCATAAAAAACAAAGTTTTGGCTGTTAATGGCTCGTTTTCTCTTCAGTGGACATGGAGAAGGCCCATTAGGACGGGCCTAGAAGAAAATCAATTTCATGAGCTCTCTATGTTGGTTGCTGGATTGGCCCTCTATGATTGCAAAGATACTTGGGCTTGTACCCTAAACGATTCCAAATACTTTTGTGACAAAGATCTTCGATTGATTATTGATCAGAAAAACCTAAATATTGTTGAAGACTCTGTTCGATGGAATTCTTGGATTCCCATCAAAGTTAATATTGGCTCTTGGAGAATCATAAATAAACGCCTTCCTACCCGAATTAACCTTGATCTCAGAGGTATTGACATCCCTTCAACGAGATGCCCTATGTGTGACGAAGATCAAGAAACTGAACAACACATCTTCATAGATTGCGATATAGCACAAGGTCTTTGGAATTCGATTTCGGGTTGGTGGGGAGTAACTCCTATGGTATTCCAGAATCTCAAAGAAGTATGCAATTTCGCTGACCAAACTAATCTAAATAGTAAGTCTTTAAAATCTTTCGATGTTGTAATGCAGACAGGCTTATGGACTTTATGGAGATATAGGAATGCTTGCATTTTTGAAGAAAAAAGACCCAGAAAAGACATGATTTTTCAAGATGTTGTTAGTCAATCTTACACCTGGATATCAAATAGAAACCGTAACGGAAACATTGTCTGGTTAGATTGGTTAGGAAACCCATGTAAAGCTTGTTCTAATTTCGTGTAATCGTTTTTGCCACTAGCATATTGTTAGTGTTCTTTTTAATAAAATTAGCTGTTAAAAAAAAAAAAAAAAACAATCACCACCCTTTCTGTCAATCAAGATTATCGAACCTGTAGTTTAATTACTATACCTAAGTGCGCACAAATATTTCTTTATACTTTAATAGTATATTGATAGAGAAACTAATTTCTTTATAAATTCATTCATCTCAGAACCCCAAGATAAAGAAGAAAGGAGCAGTCAATCTTGTTGCAATGTGTTGGCCTGGTTTGGTTATATACTTACATGACATTTGTCCATTCGCTACCACAAGTATTTAGTTATTTTTCAGTTGGTTTATAACTTTTTTTTAAAACATAAATTGTTTTTTTGTGGTTTATGACTTTAGTGAACATGTGATATTTGTGACGAGTTATATAATGATAACTAGGCTTATACACGGGCGATGCACGATGGCTAAATCATAAACTAAAATAATTTTGGCTGAAATAAATTTGAGATTGAGTAAAAGATTGAACATTTATAGATGGGTACCAAATGTTACGAAGAAAATTTTCTTCTATTATATGAAAAATGTCATCACCATTTGCTTTTATAAATTAAAAACGATTACAAGTGTTTTAGTTGGTGTATTAAATCACAATTAGAAGCTAAATGGCCCAAATGAGCTATACAAAAAAAATATTTATTAAGTCCCCAACATTCATTATGGCCAATTTCATCCCTAGTAGAACATCATGTTGTCTACCATCATCCATGCATCTATTTATCTTCGATATAATCTTTCTGACAATCAAATACAACATAACATATTTTTCAAGGGGAAATGATTATTATAAAAGAAAAAGAATGAAGATGAATACAGATATACATAGGCTTGGGTTCTAAGTATCCAATGAATCTGACCATAAACAAAATGTGACATAGAAACATTGAGAAAATAATTTTTCTTTAGGGTTTGCAAAATCAGGACTAAACATTATTTTCTTAGATTTTGAGCTCATAACAAAACACTTCCAACTAATTAAAGAGAAATATTATTCCGCAACATTACGGAAATATTAATTAGTACACTAAAAAGAGATGATAACACGGGTTCATATATCTTCACCAAAATCAAACCCACAAAATTCTTTTCCTTTTAAAAAGATTAATCACAATGACATCAAACACATTACTTGCAAAAATCATAGCAAGTAATGTGTGACCTTAAAACCATAAACAAAAAAAAAATTAACGTATTGAAGTTTATCATCAAAATTTTCAATGATTTCAACGAATATAATAGCAATCGAATAGATAAAAAAAAATAACCTTGAGGGATTGCATACATATATTTGATATGATTGCTACTGAAATTTAAAACTATTTGTGTTGATGGAAAAATAAAAACTAAGAAGAGTGAAATGCACATAGTATTGGTTTCCAAGTGTTTACCGGTCTCATGAAATGGGAACAAAATTATGTACAAAATAAGACAAATTGAATTTAAGCCTCTATGAGTTTGCGTTTTGGGTCAGTGGTCTGGACCGAGTCCGAGCCACCTACGAATTATCAAACGCGCAGACCACCGATCGAGTTCGTGGTCTGAGTCCGAATCTGTGGTCTGTGATGATCACAAACAGACCCTCCATTTGAGATTAAAAAAATAAAAAGAATCGAATATGATTAATGTGATAAAAATAACCTTTCATAAAAAGTAGAAAGACTCATTTATCTGTATGTGTTTTAGGTTGAGAAATTCACATTTTTTGCTGAATTTCGGCATGAATTTCAAATTGGGAGGAACTAACTTTTTGAAAAAAAAAAATGTAAAAAAAATTATTTCAAAATGTACGCTAAAAGTGTAAGGCTCGAGAAGAAAGTACCTATGTTTTGCAACAATCACGATATATTTCACGGCTCTTCATTGCCCTTTTTTCACTTGTTGTGTTGGTGTTCATAATTGAATGTTTAGTGTTTTGACATTTGTGGTGGTTTATGATATGTCTAGCTAATAAATCAAAATTTTGAAACATCACTTTTATAGAATTAAATTAGTTTGCTATTTATTGACCCAAGAAATTAGGCCAGCACTCTGCTTTTTATACACTTATTAATTTGTCACTTATCGCATATACTTTTTGTTGTAAATTAGTTCCGATTTTTTTATTTATTAATATTTGTTTAATTGCTAATTTGTAAGGGGAAAATAATAATGGTAAGGTAAAAAAAAAATACAAATATCAAATTTTAAAATATGCCTAATTTTTCAACTTATTTTTTTAATATATTATAAGAAAAAAGGTCTTTAGTAACAACTAAAATTTTGTTACTAACATTATTTGTGACCAAATATTTGATTACTAACATTATTAGTGATCAGAAATTTGGTCACTAATAATATTAGTGACCAATTTTGAATGATCACTTTTTGTCACTATAGAGATTCGTCACTAGTTTTATTAGAGACCAAATAAGTTTATTTTTCTTTTCACTAATTCTGTTTAATGACCACTTTTTTCTTATGATAACTAAATAAGGTTATCAGTGACCAAAAATAGTTGTAACTACAAATTTTTGTCAATAAAACCTATTTTTTTAGTGATATTTAGTGTTTAAGGTTTTACCTTTTGAGGTAAAATGTCATGGACTTAGGCCTTTTATAAATCCAAAATTCAAATTTTCATTCTCTTAGGATTTAACGTATAGTCAATGCATGCAAACTATCGTCGTGGAACTCGCCTCTACACCCTCTTTCTGGATCAAACTCAAAGATTTCTCACTTCTTACCCAATCACTTATTTTTGTTTATTGATGTTTAATGATCAATAAAATAAGTCGTAGCCGTGGTATGAAGATCGAACACCATGAATCAAGGTTATTAAGATCGACATCTTACCTATTATCAGTTTTGTGTTTCGAAGATCAGAATCGTAATATCCTACTAAAAATATGTTTTTTTTATATTAATAAAATCTATATTTCATATAATTACTAATAATATGTCAAAATAGTTTATTGTTTAATATTTGAACTTAATAAAATGGATGTAAAAAAATTCATATAGATATGGATTATTTCATTGAGTTAATATTGATTTGGATTACTTCATAAGGTTCAAATATTAAACAATCAACGATTTTGATATATTATTAGTAATTATATGAAACAAAGATTAAATTGATATAATAAAAACATAATTAAATAAGATCTTACGATCTCGATCCAATCTTACGATTCTGGAAACACAAAACCGATCCTAGGTAGGATCTTGATCTTAACAACCTTGGGTGATGGTATTCGATGGACATACCACGACTGATTTTATTGATGATCAAACATCAATAAAAAAAAAATGAGTGGTAGAGTAAGAAGAAGGAAAATTTTGAGTTTGAGACAGAAATAGGGTTTAGAGGCGAGTTCTACGGCAAAAGTTTCAATTACTGACTATACCTTATTAGACTCTAATAATAACGAAAATTATAATTTTGTATTTATAAAAGGCCTAAGCCTATCAAATTTTACCTCAAAAGATTAAAAAAAAAACAAAAACAAAAAGTCTAAGTATTGTACAAAAAAAAGTTTAAAAATTATACACATTTTAAAATTTAATATCTCATACCATGTGGAATCCTGACTTCCGTATATGGCCTGGGCCGCTATAACTATCCAAGAATACACTCGAAACTCAAAGGAATAAAAAACCCACCCGGTGGACTGCCGAGCTACAAGGTTCTTCAAGCTTGTTCCATTTCAAATAAAGCAATTTCAAAATTTTCCAGTTTCTCTTTTTTCTCCTGTTCAACAACAAAGTTAATAATAATCTTGATTGAAACATATTCATAAAAACTCCAAATTTGTTTCATATTTAAACAAATGTATTCAAATAGATCTAAATCATTGACATGATCGGGTCTCAATATTGACTACCATTCATGCCTAGTGCATATGTAATGAGATAGATACATCAAACCTTCACAAGACAAAGACTTGATTATAACTTTTATCATAAAGGAAATTGTTACAGATTCCTATTTTATTCGGGAAACACCACCTCGATTTATAAATAACAAACAGAAAAGTTTTGCATTTATGATGTATATATATAGCTATAAATGAAATATTGATAACGTAAGTAAGACTAATTAAACAAGTTATCTTGAATTTCCGTAATTACAACATGAAACATCTAAAATTTTGAACAGATTTATTTACAACTAAAAACCAATTTGTTCACACACTTTTGATGTTAATTACCGAAATTGTAGTCAGAAAAAAATGAAACATTTTTAACACCGTCGCTATTTGATGGTGTTCGATCCTCATACCACAACTGGTTTAATTGATGATTAGATATCAATAAACAAAAATGAGTGACATAGTAAGAAGTAGGAAATATTTGAGTTTGAGACTCAAATAAGGTTTAGAAGCGAGTTCCACGACGATGGTTTGCATTTACGGACTATAGCTTTTTAACCCTGAAAAAAAATGAAAATAACAATTTTGAATTAATAAAAGGCCTAAGTCCATTTCATTTTATCTCGAAAGGTAAAACCTTAGACACTAATGTTGTACAAAATTGTAGTGAAAAATTAGACATTTTAAAATTTGATATTTGTATTTTTTTTTTTTCTCTTTTTCTTCCCTTACCATTATTATTTTGTAGCAATCACAATATAGTCGATGGTATCACCCCTTCCAATATATCTACCAATAAAAGATAATAGGGTCATTGAAATAATACAATTATCTTGGGGATGTTAACTGAGCATATTTAACAGTATTTTATCCACATTCGTACGATTTTATTTACCCTTTGAAGATCGGATTTTTCAGATTCTGGTTTCTTCAAGTGGAGTTTTGAATTACGTTCTCGAAGCTTGATGTTTTCTTCTTCCATTTCAAACAAACGACCTAATGCTTTTCGTTCAAGAAACTCAACAGCAAACTTGTGAATCATCATTGTTGCTAGGCACAACCTAAATTTTTCTTTAAATGATTTTTTGACGTTTTCTAGTTGCTCATTTTTCTCCGGTTCAACAACGAACATAATTAGAATCTTGGTAAAGACATATTCAGAATCCAAAGTTGTTTACTATTTAAACAAATGTAGTCACATACTACACGATCAAAATCATAGACATGATCAAGTCTATACTGATAACTGTTCATAAATATCAAACGTTTACAAGACAAAGACTTCATTATAAATTTTCACAGATTTCCTACTTTATTCAGAAAACACTTGCTCAACAAATAAGAAAGAAAAAAGTACGGCATCTACGATGTCTTTAATAACAATAAATGAAAGATTGATAGTGTAACTGAGATGTAAACCAGATGATCTTGAATTTACGTAATTACAACATACAAAATCTATAAATTTGATTAGATTAAATTACAGCTAAAATCCCATTTTTACTATAAAAAAATTCATGTTATAATTATCAACAATTGAATAACAAGTTACAGAAACGTGATTAGAAAATAAGACCTTTGCGTCAAATGAGCACCACGGATGGTGTTCGATTTTCATACCACGGCTAGTTTTATTTATGACTAACCATCAATATCCAAAGGAGTGACATAATGAAAGTGAGAAATCTTTTAGACGGAAATATGGTTTCTAAGCGAATTTTACGGCTATGATCTATATTTTACATTCTAAGTAGTACCTTATATAACACACGATAATTTTTCAAACTCCTAAAAAATGCAATTTTCAATTTAGGATTTATAGAAGGGCCTAAGCCTATAACATTTTCACATGTTAAAATAAAAAATTCTACATTTACGTTAACTTGTGTATAGTCAAATTCTAAAAACATTTATGTTTTTTATTTTAATATTACTTATTTTAGCTATATATCTAGAAATTGTTAATTATCGGTGTGCTTTGTGTTGGTTTAACATTGTATTTCCGTTCAATGCGTCATCATTTGACTTTTTATAAATAAAAAGATGAAATCGTAGATGGTTAATGGACACTGGAGCTACATCACATCTCTCTTCATATACTGATAATCTACAATCCATTTTTAATTCTAGCACTAATCAATCTGTAATTGTCGATGATGAATCGTTAATACCCGTAGCTCAAATGGGCTATAGTAAATTAGCCTTTGCCGCCCTTTACACCTCAAAAACATTCTCGTTACAAAAATGTAAATACAAAACTTTTGGAGTAGATAATATAAACATAAAAATGTTTAGGGTGCCTATAAATACAAAAAATAAGGATAAAATATGTAAATAGAAAAAAGTAAAAGTAAAAGTTAAAAATTCTTTCATCTTCACAAGACCTGCAAAAAAAAAAAAAAAAATTAGATTAAAGTAAAAAAATCCATTGTCTTTCTATCTTCTTCAACATCAACTTTGTTAATATTTCATCGGATTAATTGTTTTAAAATACATTGAACTTTACATCAAAAACTATTATATACATCTAATTTTTAAATTCTCTATTGTGTTTATTAACTTTCTATATATGCCTATTGTTTATATACTTTTACCATTTCTTAAGGTTACCGGTTACTTATTTATTTGAATTATTGACTTAACGACATGGTTTTCCATGTCATCAATTATGTAAAATCAAAAAATTAATGAAAAAAAAACCTTATTGGTCAACATCACCATAACATCTTTTTCTCTCCACGAAGAACACTCATATTTTTTTTATACCCATTTTCATAATAAAGAAATCTATTTCTTTCATAAATCAATTCATCATAAAATTCTTTCAAACGTATTTTATTCAACACTTACTAAATTAGTAACTAGAAATCAACAACCCTTAATTTTCTTAATTTTTGAACGTATAAATAAAATCAAATAAGAACCGTAATTTTTGATGTCCGATTCAAAGTTTTGAGGGGTTAAGGTAGTTGGTGGTGTACCGGTGGTTTGCGGTGTTGGTGGTGACAGGCGTTGGTATTGGATTTAGGATAGACTTTGTATGTTTCTAATTTTGTTAATGCCAGATCTGAAACTTTTAATTTGAGATCTGAATGTGGCGATGGCCGGAAGTTTTGGTGATGGTGGCCGGAATTTATGATGGTGTGGTCGTCGGAATTTATGGTGGTTGTGATGAAGATGAAAGACAATTTTATATGAAAAACCAATATAAAGATTAATTGCTAATGAAAAAAACATCTATAACGGAGAAGATGAAGTCAAATCTTTGTCTCATATTCATTTTATAAAGTATTATTATATTATAAAGTATTATATATTATATTATTAAAGTATTATTTAAATTACATGTAAACGAGTCTAAATTGAAAAAAGAAAAAAAATGTTAGAAAACCGGTGACACATTAACCAACAAGTTTCAGGTCAACATATACACACGATAGCTACGTATCGTAAATTAATAAATACAATACTTATTTTAAAATTTTGATATATACAATAGATTTTGATGTAAAGTTCAATGCATGTTGGAACAATTAACCCATATTTCATCTTCTTTAGCATTTCATCTTCTTTAACATCTTAATTAAACCATTAAAAAGGAAAAGAGAAAAAAAACAATAACGGCTCGTTATGGACACAACGAACCGGACAACAAGCCCCCACAACTAGGCGGGTCGATATGATAACGAGCACCCACACTCGTTGTGGGTTGACAACGATTGTGAAAACGTGGCCTTCCAAGTGCTCTAAACACTTACTAATTTGTCACTTATCGCATATACTTTTTGTTGTAAATTAATTCCGATTTTTTTCCATTAATATTGTTTAATTGCCCATTTGTAAGGGGAAAATAATAATGGTAATATAAATAAATACAAATATCAAATTTTAAAATATGTCTAATTTTTCATTTTTTTTTTCAATACATTTCAAGAAAAATGGTCTTTAGTAACGACTGAAATTTATTCACTAACATTATTAGTGACCAAATATTTGGTTACTAACATCATTAGTGATCAAAAGTTTGGTCACTAATGATATTAGTCACGAATTTTGAGTGGTCACTATTCGTTAATATAGGTCCGTCACTAGTTTTATTAGAGAGCTAATAAGGTTATTTTTTTCACTAATTTTGTTTAGTTACCACTTTTTTATGATGACTAAATAATGCTATTAGTGACAAAAAATAACCGTCATTATAAATTATCGTCACTAAAAACTATTATTTTTAGTGATATTTAGTGTTTAAGGTTTTACCTTTTGAGGTAAAATGTGATGGGCTTAGGCCTTTTATAAATCCAAAAATAAAATTTTCATTTTTTTTAGGATTTTAAAATGTAGTCAATACATGCAAACCATCGATGTGGAACTCGCATCTAAACCCTATTTCTATATATCAAACTCAACGATATCACTTCTTACCCTATCACTCATTTTTGTTTATTGATGTTTAATCATCATAAAATAAGTCGTGACCGTGGTATGAAAATCGAACACCAGCATGAACCAAGGTTATTAAGATCGACATCCTATTTATGATCAGTTTTGTGTTTCCAAGATTAGAATCGTAATATCCTACTAAAATATGTTTTTATTATATTAATATAATCTATATTTCATATAATTACTAATAATATGTCATAATAGTTTATTTTTTAATATTTGAACTTGATGAAACGGATGTAATGAAATTTATAAAGATATGGATTACTTCATTGAGTTAATATTGATTTGGATTACTTCATAAGGTTCAAATATTAAACAATTAATGATTTTGACATAATATTAGTAATAATATGAAATAAAGATTAAATTAATATAATAAAAACATATTTTAGTAAGATTTTACGATCTCCATCCGATCTTACGATTCCGATCTTGGAAATACAAAACCTATCCTAGACAAGATCTCGATCTTAACAACCTTGGTTGATGGTGTTCGGTCGTCATATCACGACTGATTTTATTGATGATTAAACATCAATAAACAAAAATGAGTGATAGAGTAAGAAGATGGAAAATTTTAAGTTGGTGACAAAAATAAGGTTGAGAGACGAGTTCTAGGACAAAAATTTCAATTTATTGACTATACCTTATAAGGGTCTAAGTCTATCACATTTTACCTCAAAAGGTAAAAACAAAAACACCAAGTATTTTACTAAAAAATAAAAGTGAAAATTTAGACATATTTTAAAATTTAATATCACCGCCCAACCCAAATTGATGGGCTAACGCCTTTTATAAATTCAAAATTGAAATTTTCATTTTATTTTTGGATTTAACGTGTAGTCAATACATGCAAACCATCGAAGTAGAAATCGCCTCTAAACCCTATTTCTATATCAAACTCAAAGATTTCCCACGTCTTACCCTATCACTCATTTTTGTTTATTGATGTTTAATCATCAATAAAATAAGTCGTCGCCGTGGTATGAAGATCGAACACCATGAACCAAGGTTATTAAGATCGACATCCTATCTATGATCAGTTTTGTGTTTCCAAGATGAGAATCGTAATATCCTACTAAAATTATAATCTATATTTCATATAATTACTAACAATATGAAATAATAGTTTATTGTATAATATTTAAACTTGATAAAATGGATGCATGTAATAAAAAAATTTATGGATATGGATTACTTTATAGATAAGGTTCAAATATTAAACAATCAACGATTTTGACATATTATTAGTAATTAGATGAAATAAAGATTAAATTAATATAATAAAAACATATTTTAGTAAGCTAATACATCTTGATCCGTTCTTACGATTCCGATCTTGGAAACACAAAACCGATCCGAGATAGGATCTCGATATTAACAACCTTAGTTAATGGTGTTCGATCGTCATACCACGACTGATTTTAGTTATAGAGTAAGAAAAGGGAAATTTTTGAGTTGGAGACAAAAATAGGATTTAGAGATGATTTCTACGGCAAAAATTTCAATTTACTATCAATGAAAATTATAATTCTGTACTTATAAAAGGTCTAAGTCTATAACATTTTACCTCAAAAGGTAAAAATAAATACACCAAGTATTGCCCCAAAAAAAAAGTCAAAATTTATACATATTTTAAAATTTAATATCACCACCCAACCAAAATTGATGGGCTAAGGCCTTTTATAAATTCAAAATTGAAATTTTCATTTTTTTTTTAGGATTTAACGTGTAGTCAATATATGCAAACTATTGCCGTAGAAATCGCCTCTAAACCCTATTTCTATATCAAAACTCAAAGATTTCCCACTTCTTACCGTATCACTCATTTTTGTTTATTGATGTTTAATCATCAATAAAATAAGTCGTGGCCGTGGTATGAAGATCGAACACCATGAACCAAGGTTATTAAGATCGACATCATATCTATGATCAGTTTTGTGTTTCCAAGATCAGAATTTTAATATCCTACTAAAATATGTTTTTATTATATTAATATAATATATATTTCATATAATTACTAATAGTACGTCACAATAGTTTATTGTATAATATTTAAACTTGGTAAAACGGATGTAATAAAATTTATATAGATATGGATTACATTATAGATAAGGTTCAAATATTAAACAATCAACGATTTTGACATATTATTAGTAATTATATGAAATAAAGATTAAATTAATATAATAACACATATTTTAGTAAGATCTTACGATCTCGATTCGATCTTGGAAACACAAAACCGATACGAGATAGGATCTCGATCTTAATAATTTTGGTTCACGGTGTTCGATCGACATACCGCGACTGATTATAGTGATAGAGTAAGAGGGAAATTTTTGAATCGGAGACAAAAATAGGATTTAAAGAAGATTTCTACGGCAAAAGTTTCAATTTACTGATAATGGAAATTATAATTTTGTATTTATAAAAGGTCTAAGCCTATAACATTTTACTTCAAAAGGTAAAAATAGAAACACCAACTATGGTACCAAAAAAAATTTCAAAATTTATACATATTTTAAAGCTTAATATCACCACCCAACCAAAATTGATGGGCTAAGGCTTTTTATAAATTCAAAGTTGAAATTTTCATTTTTTCTTTTAGGATTTAATGTATACTCGATGCATGCAAATCATCGCCGTAGAAATCGCCTCTAAACCCTATTTCTGTATCAAACTCAACGATTTCCCACCTTTTCCCTATAACTCACTTTTGTTTATTGATGTTTAATCATCAATAAAATAAGTCGTGGTCGTGGTATGAAGATCGAACACCATGAACCTAGGTTATTAAGATAGGCATCGTATCTATGATCAGTTTTGTGTTTTCAAGATCAGAATCGTAATATCGTACTAAAATATGTTTTTATTATATTTTTATAATCTATATTTTATGTCAAAATAGTTTATTGTATAATATTTAAACTTGATGTAATGGATGTAATAAAATTTATACAGATATGGATTACTTTATAGATAAGGTTCAAATATTAAACAATCAACGATTTTACCATATTATTAGTAGTTATATAAAATAAAGATTAAATTAATATAATAAAAACATATTTTAGTAAGATCTTACGATCTCGATCCGATCTTACGATTTCAATCTTAGAAAACACAAAAACGATCTGAGATAGGATCTCGATCTTAACAACCTTGGTTCATAGTCTTCGATCGTCATACCACGACAAATTTTAGTGATAGAGTAAGAGGGAAATTTTCGAGTTGGAGACAAAAATAGGATTTAGAGATAATTTCTACGACAACAATTTCAATTTGCTGATAATGAAAATTATAATTTTGTATTTATAAAAGGTCTAAGCCTATAAAAGTTTACCTCAAAAGGTAAAAACAAAACCCCAAGTATTGTACCCAAAAAAAAGTCAAAATTTATTTATATTTTAAAATTTAATATTTCCACCCAAACAAAATTGATGGGCTAAGGCCTTTTATAAATTCAAAATTGAAATTTTCATTTTATTTTTTAGGATTTAACGTGTAGTCAATACATGGAAAATTGAAAATTGAAATTGATGAACAAATTTTAGTGATAGAGTAAGAAGAGGTAAATTTTTGAGTTTGAGACAAAAATAGGATTGAGAGACGAGTTCTATGGCAAAAAATTTAATTTACTGACTATACCTTGAGACTCTAAGAATTGTACCCATAAAAATGTGAAAATTTAGAAATATTTCAAAAGTTTATATCAAAACACACACACACCACCACCACCACCACCACCCACACACACACCTACCACCATGTGAAACTCTAGCTTCTGTTCTTCAAGCTTCCGTCTCAAATAAACGACGCTCTAATGCTTTTTGTTGAAGTAACTCGATAGCAAACTTGTGAATTGACATTGTTAATAGGCACAACCTGATTGTTTCTTTGAAAGCAATGTCAAAATTTTCCGGTTTCTCTTTTTTCTCCTGTTCAACAACAAAGTTAATTATAATCTTGATTGAAACATATTAATAAAAAATCCAAATTTGTTTCATATTTGAACAAATGTATTCAAATAGATCTAAATCACTGACATGATCGGGTCTCAATATTGACTACCATTCATACCTAGTGCATAGATACATCAAAGCTTCCCAAGACAAAGACTTGATTATAAACATTTATCACAAAGGAAATTGTTACTTATGTGAAAATCACATATTTCCTATTTTATTCAGAAAACACCACCTCTATAAATAACAAACAGAAAAGTACCGCATTTATGATGTGTATATATAACTATAAATGAAATATTGATAACGTAAGTCATAATTAAGCAAGTTATCTTGAATTTCCGTCATTACAACATGAAACATCTAAAATTTTGAACACATTTATTTACAACCAAAAACCAATTTGTTCACACACTTTTCATGTTAATTACCGAAATTGCAGTGAGAAAAAAAATGAAACATTTTTGCCAAATGAACACTGTTGATAGTTAATGGTGTTCGATCCTCATACCACAACTGGTTTTATTGATGATTAAACATCAATAAACAAAAATGAATGGTAGAGTAAGAAGTAGAAAATATTTGAGTTTGAGACTAAAATAAGGTTTAGAGTCGAGTTCCACGATGATGGTTTGCATTTACTGACTATACCTTTTTAAACCCGAAAAAAATGAAAATGAAAATTTTGGATTTATAAAAGGCCTAAGCCCATCATATTATTTCAAAATGTAAAACCTTAAACACTAATGTTGTACAAAACTATAGTGAAAAATTAGACATTTTAAAGTTTGATATTTGTATTTTTTTTAATTTTTTTTTCTTCCCTTACCATTATTATTTTGTAGCAATCACAATATAGTCGATGGTATCACCCCTTTCCAATATATCTACCAATAAAAGATAATAGGATCATTGAAATAATACAATTATCTTGGGGATGTTAATGAGCATATTTAACAGTAATTTATTCACATTTCGTACGATTTTAACAACCCTTTGAAGATCGGATTTTTCAGATTCTGATTTCTTCAAGTGGAGTTTTGAATTACGTTCTCCAAGCTTGATGTTTTCTTCTTCCATTTCAAACAAACGACCCTCTAATGCTTTTCGTTCAAGAAACTCAACAGCAAACTTGTGAATCAACATTGTTGCTAGGCACAACCTAAATTTTTCTTTAGATGATTTTTTGACGTTTTCTAGTTGCTCTTTTTTCTCCGGTTCAACAACGAACATAATTAGAATCTTGATAAAGACATATTCAAAATCCAAAGATGTTTAATATTTTAAATAAATGTAGTCAAATACTACACGATCAAAATCATAGACATGATCGGGTCTATACTGATAACCGTTCATTTACAAGACAAATACTTCATTATAAATTTTCACAGATTTCCTACTTTATTCAGAAAACACCTGCTCAACAAATAAGAAAGAAAAAAGTATGGCATCTACGATTTCTTTAATAACGATAAATGAAAGATTGATAGCGTAACTAAGATCTAAACCAAATGATGTTGAATTTAAGTAATTACAACATATAAAATCTATAAATATGATCAGATTAATTTAAAGCTAAAAACCCATTTTCACAACAACAACAAAAATCATGTTATAATTATCAACAATTGAATAAGTTACAGAAACTGAAGTGATTAGAAAATAAAACCTTTGCGTCAAATGAACACCATGGATGGTCTTCGATCTTCATACCACGGCTGGTTTTTCTTTGATTTTCAACAAACGCTGTTCTGGTGCATTATGTCCAGGTAACTCATTAGCACAGTCTCGACCACAACATTGTTGCTAGCTATGAGACTGTTATTGATGCACCTTTGACGATTTTTAGAAACTCTGCATTTTCATGTTTAAGATCAGAAACCATGAGCCAAAATGGATACATATTCATAAAATATTCATCGTTTTTCACCTTTTAACTACATAACACATTACAACCTTCAAATTATTAATGTTTTTGTAAACCACAGGTTCGAAGGTTAAAATCAAAACTGAGAAAAAGTGTTGTCAGGTCAAACCCCATGACGATTATGATGTATAGTGCAAATAAGAGTTTAATATTACATAAATAATGTTACCTGCATAGTGATGTTGTTACAAGAAAGAAATTACATTTATATCTACAATATTTATTCATTGTGCGGTCGACCATCAATCAGTGGCGAAAAATATTTAATGTGTCTTTTATGCCATAATTATCAAAGTAAACGGATTGCTCTGATCTGCTGTGACACTAGTTTTCTGACTATAACTCTGAGAGCAATCTGTTTACATTGATAATTATGGCATAGAGGTGACAAAATGGAAAAGTACGGCGGGTTTGACACACCATCACTTTGTGTCCATTTTCTTCTGACATTAATGTATCAAAAATGATTATAAAACTACATTATTGAAATAATGATCAAACCTTTTTTAGTAAAACATCGAGAGATGTTGCCGTTTGTCTATGGCCAAATGTTCACTTGTGCAACGCATTTGTCTCGTTGACCCGTTTCCCAACCCGCCCACTTCACCACATCTAAGTCGATGTGTCAAGATCTAACACCCTTAACCATGCATAAAATATTAACAAAACCAAAAATAAAATACCTTAAAGATTCGCTAATCGTCATTTAGGAAATTTACTGTTTGATCAAGTGAAATTTGCTAACTTCCCATAATACACTCTTTCTTCCCAAAGACCTTTCCACTTCACCAAAAGTTTTCCCTAGTTTTCCCTGTAGCACAAGGATGTGGTGGATCACTCCTTATATCCACTTGAAGATCATTGTTGTATATGAACATTAAATGTATATAATACCTTGATGATATTATAGAATGATAAAACCCCTTATTTATTAATATAGAGATTATAATGTTAACCTAATCTTCATAAACCATAATGGACCCAAACCCACATATATTATCTAATACTCCACGGCTATTCGAGCGCCGAAATCGCGAAAGCTCGAACTAGATACAAAACTCTAGCTATGAAATAAAGATAAAGAAATAAAAGTAAAATAAACAAAGACAGTAGAAGCTTGAGATCCGGCTTGGCAGATCTGTTTGATTCTTGATAACTTTGAACTTCATATTTGACTTGCTGATGATTTTAGCCGGTTGTAGAAGAAAAGAAAAAGCGAATTTACGGCTTTAAGCGGTTGTAGAAGAAACTAAAAGGTTAATTTAACCGTCTTTAGGCGGTTGTAGAAAGAAACAAAAGAAAAAATGTTTTTTTTTTAGGGTTTCGAACCTAGTCAAGCTAGGCGGCTCATCCCCACGCCGATTTAGGTTTGAAGGGTGGCATAGAAGCTAGGTCTGAGGATCAGACCTGCTCTGATACAATAATATAGAATGAGTATTATTATTAATACTTAATGTATTGGGGTTTTACAATGTTAACCTAATTTCCATAAACCCTAATGGACTCAAACCCACATATCGGGTTTGGGCTTATTATCCAATAGATGAGTATGACACACTTCACCGATTTTACACAATACTTGCACAACCATTTCTCTAGAGGGAGAGTTGGTTTTTTGATACATTCTATTTGACCAAATGAATACACACTAGATCGTTATCACTGCAAATTAATTGCACAATGAAAACTGATATACACTACCTTTGGGAAAGACCTTGGGCATCCTTCACATGGCAATAAGTCTCCATTTTGTTCAAATGCTTTAAACAAAAAAAACATTCTCGGTTGTCACATTTTCGGAATTCAGGTTTAAAGTGATTTTCTTCATTTCCAAAGAGGAACATACAGTTCCACGTTTGGTTAAACCTTATCCGTTGTCGGATGATGACCGTATCACATTAAATCTTTAATGTGATAAGGTCATCATCCGGCAACGGACAAGGTTTAACGAAACGTGGAAGTGTATGTTCCTCTTTGGAAATGTAGAAAATCACTTTAATACTGAGTTCCAAAAATGTGACAACCAAGAATGTTTTTTTTGTTTAAAGCATTTGAACAAAATGGAGACTTATTGCTATGTGAAGGATGCCCAAGGTCTTTCCCAAACGTAGTGTATATCAGTTTTCATTGTGCAATTAATTTGCAGTGATAACGATATAATGTGTATTCATTTGGTCAAATAGAATGTATCAAAGAACCAACTCTCCCTCTAGAGAAATGGTTGTGCAAGTATTGTGTAAAATCGATGAAGTGTGTCACACTCATCTATTAGATAATAAGCACAAACCTGTGTAATCTCAAAATATTTTTTTAACGTTTTTTTTACTTATTTTATCTTAAAGTTATTTTATAAAAAATATTTACCAACTTTTAAATATTTCCTTAATTAAGGTTAGTGGGTGTAGAGATGGCCAAAGTATAAATAGTTAGTAATGAAGGGATAAGTTCTTTATTTTATGCTTACCTATATACCATTGTTGGAATGAAATAACCTCGGGTTACCACAAATACAATAGGGTTGCAATGATCCTGTTACAGTTAAAACAGCAAAATAAATGGTTAATGATTTAAGCTTCGTGTATCTCAAACAAGTCAGCTGAAAAGTATAAAAGCGGAATGTTTCAGCTTATTTCATAATATATCACCCCTTTCCAATATATCTACCAATAAAAGATAACAGAATCATTGAAATAACACAATTATCTTGGGTATGTTAACGGATTATATTTAACAGTAATTTATCCACATTTTGTAAGATTTTAACTACGTACCCTGTGAAGATCTGAATTTTCAGCTTTTGAATTCTTCAAGTGGAGTTTTGAATTACGTTCTCCACGTACGTTTGATGTTTTCTTCTTCCATTTCAAATAAACGACCCTCCAATACTTCCAGTTCAAGAAACTCGACAGCAAACGTGTGACTCAACATTGTCACGAGGCACAACCGGATTATTTCTTTAAATGCATCATTTTTCTCCTGTTCAAAAAGTAATTAGAATTGATCGAGGCATATTAAGAAATCCAAAGTTGTTCATATTTTGAATAAAATGTAGTCATATATTACAAGATCTAAATCATAGATATGATCAGGTCTCCATATTAATAACCATCAATTCATCATCAAACAACAAAGAGAAAACTACGTATTACAACATAAAAGATCTAAACCATATGATCTTGAATTTACATAATAACAACATAAAAGATCTGTAAATTTGATCAGAGTTATTTACAGTTAAAAACCCATTTTCACAACAACAAAAAAAAATTCATGCTATAATAACAAAAACCCATTTTACAGAAATTTTAGTGATAAAAATATAAAACTTTTGCCCCAAATGAACACCATGGATGGTGTTCTATCTTCATACCACGGCTGGTTTTATCGATGATTAACCTTCAGTATCCAAAGGAGTGACAGATTGCAGGTGAAAAATATTTGAGACAGAAATAGGGTTTATAGCGAATTCTACGGCGATGGTCTATATTTTACGTATTAAGAAGTACCATATAACACAGGATAATTAACTATTAAACCCTAATAAATTGAAATTTTGCAAATTTGGATTCATAAAAGGGCCAAAGCCCATGACATAACATTTTACCTCACATTTTAAAACCTTATACAAAAATTAAATTGTGTATATTAAAAGTGAAAAATTAGTCAAATTTTGAAAAGTCGATGTATAAATCTATAAATTGTTAATTGCCGGTGTGCTTTTTGTTGATTTAACTTTGTTTTCTCATTGACATGAGTTTAAATTTAATTGTTCGATAGACTTTCACTTTAATAAAAAGTTTGTCTTGTTTAATATAATTGCGGTCGATCTGTATTTCCCGTGTTATTATTAACAAGAGAATATTTAGAAAGTTAATCCGATTTTTTTTAGTTATTCAACTACTTGAGATTAGAAATGGCATTACCTTATGTAGCGCGACATGGATTAGGATCATAGGGTTGGGATAACCCTAAATGCCCATAAGCAATAGCATTCAATACCTTTACAGAAAATTATCACCCTCTCATTCCATTATAATCTTATGGAAAACGTTAGCACGAAGTTATGACACCTACTATAAACTAATGAATCTACAAATTGATACAAACATTGTTAAATATGTTTGTTGTTATTTCGGTTTATCTAACTAGTACAAAGAAGAAAATCTAGTAGTACGTAATAAAACATTAATATCAAATAGCTTTCTATATGGATACGAATTAAGTAGTATGATAAATCTGATCGGAACAAGTAAAAGTAAATGTGATTGAAAGAATCATAAGAAACAATCACCACACTTTCTGTCAATCAAGATTATCGAACATGTAGTTTAATTACTATACCTAAGTGCGCACAAATATTTCATTATACTTTAATAATATATAGATATAGAACCTTTTTCTTTGAACAGCTAATTTTATTAAAAAGAACACTAACAATATGTTAGTGGCAAAAAACGATTACACGAAATTAGAACAAGCTTTACATGGGTTTTCTAACCAATCTAACCAGTCAATGTTTCCGTTACGGTTTCTATTTGATATCCAGGTGTAAGATTGACTAACAACATCTTGAAAAATCATGTATTTTTTGGGTCTTTTTTCTTCAAAAATGCAAGCATTCCTATATCTCCATAAAGTCCATAAGCCTGTCTGCATTACAGCATCGAAAGATTTTAAAGACTTACTATTTAGATTAGATTGTTCAGCGAAATTGCATACTTCTTTGAGATTCTGGAATACCATAGGAGTTACTCCCCACCAACCCGAAATCGAATTCCAAAGACCTTGTGCTATATCGCAATCTATGAAGATGTGTTGTTCAGTTTCTTGATCTTCGTCACACATAGGGCATCTCGTTGAAGGGATGTCAATACCTCTGAGATCAAGGTTAATTCGGGTAGGAAGGCGTTTATTTATGATTCTCCAAGAGCCAATATTAACTTTAATGGAATCCAAGAATTCCATCGAACAGGGTCTTCAACAATATTTAGGTTTTTCTGATCAATAAGCAATCGAAGATCTTTGACACAAAAGTATTTGGAATCGTTTAGGGTACAAGCCCATGTATCTTTGCAATCATAGAGGGCCAATCCAGCAACCAACATAGAGAGCTTATATTTCTTTATAAATTCATTCATCTCAGAACCCCAAGTTATTTGAAAAGATGAAGGTTTTGATAGGCGCTAGTAAAGTCTAGTGAAAATGAAGGTTTCCATTATAGCAAATGAAGTTGTGAAAATAAATAGGTCAATAAAGTTTCAAGAAATTAGAAAAATGTTTTATAGGAAATAAGAAGCAATTGTAGTTATGTTTGTAAGTTCTCTCTTTGGCGCCTATATATGACCTATTGGTTTTGTTTTTGTTAACCGGATTTTTTTTTTAAAGTCGATTAAAGATATGATCTATTAAATCGGATGGGATTAGGCTTACCAGTTTTAGTTGTTTTCCCGTATTATATTAAACTAGATGAGTGGTTGGGATTACATTACATCGGCTTCAAGTAATCTGATTTTAGGGGTTTTCTTAACCCAAACAAAATGGAACTAGGGAGTTCTCGCCTCACCTATATCAAGGGTGAGGGTGCGAAATTCACAGTTTTTGCTGAATTTCAAATTGTGAGGAACTGACTTATTGAAAAAAAAAAAGGTAAAAAAAAAATTATTTCAAAATCTACGCTAAATGTGTAGGGCTCAAGAAGAAAGTACCTATGTTTTGCAACAATCACGATGTATTTCACGGCTCTTCATTGCCCTTTTTTCACTTGTTGTGTTGGTGTTCATAATCGAATGTTTAGTGTTTTGACTTTTGTGGTGGTTTATGATATGTCTGGCTAATAAATCAAAATTTAGAAACAAATTTATTTTGTATAGAATTAAATTAGTTTGCTATTCATTGACCCAATATATTAGGCTTATTAATTTGTCACTTATCGTAAATACTTTTTGTTGTAAATTAGTTCCGATTTTTTTTTTCATTAATATTTGTTTAATAACTCATTTGTAAGGGGAAAATAATAATGGTAAGGTAAAACAAAATACAAATATCAAATTTTAAATTATGTCTAATTTTTCACTTTATCTTTTTACAATACATTACAAGAAAAAAGGTCTTTAGTAACAACTTAAATTTTGTCACTAACATTATTAGTGACCAAATATTTGGTTACTAATATAATTAGTAATTAAAACTTTAGTCATTAATGATATTAGTAACCAATTTTGAATGGTCAATTTTCGTCACTATAGATCCTTCACTAGTTTTACTATAGAACAAATAAGGTTATTTTTTTCACTAATACTGTTTAGTGGCCACTTTTTTTTATGATAATTAAATAAGGCTACCAGTGACAAAAATAGTCGTCACTATAAATTTTTGTCAATAAAACCTATTTTTTTTAGTGATATTTATTGTTTAAGGTTTTACCTTTTGAGGTAAAATTTGATGGGGTTAGGCCTTTTATAAATCAAAAATTGAAATTTTCATTTTTTTTTTAGGAATTAACGTATAGTCAATACATTCAAACTATCGCCGTGAAACTCGACTCTAAACCCTATTTTTGTATCAAACTCAAAGATTTCCCACTTCTTACCCTATCACTTATTTTTGTTTATTGATGTTTAATCATCAATAAAATAAGTCGTAGTAGTGGTATGAAGATCGAACACCATGAATCAAGGTTATTAAGATCGGCATCCTACCTATGATCAGTTTTGTGTTTCCAAGATCAGAATCGTAATATCCTACTAAAATATGTTTTTATTATATTAATATAATCTATATTACATATAATTACTAATAATATGTCAACATAGTTTTTTGTTTATTTGAACTTGATGAAACGGATGTGATAAAATTCATATAGATATGGATTCCTTCATTGAGTTAATATTGATTTGGATTACTTCATAAGGTTCAAATATTAAACAATCCACGATTTGTACATATTATTAGTAATTATATGAAATAAAGATTAAACCGATATAATAAAAACATAATTTAGTAAGATCTTACGATCTCGATCCAAACTTACGATTCCGATCTTGGAAACACAAAACCGATCCTAAGTAGGATATCGATCTTAACAATCTTGGTTGATAGTATTTGATCGACATACCACGACTGATTTTATTGTTGATTAAAAATCAATAAACAAAATGAGTGATAGAGTAAGAAGGGAAATTTTGAGTTGGAAACAGAAATAGGGTTTAGAGACGAGTTCTACGACAAAAATTTCAATTTACTAACTATACCTTATTAGACTCTAATAATAATGAAACTTGTAAGTTTGTATTTATCAAAGGCCTAAGCCTATCACATTTTACCTCAAAAGGTAAAAACAAATACTCTAGGTATCGTAAAAAAATATAAAGGTGAAAATTTAGACATATTTATCAAAGGCCTAAGCCTATCAGATGTTTAATCATTAATAAAATAAGTCCTACCTATAATCAGTTTTGTGTTTCAAAGATCAGAATCGTAATATCCTACTAAAATATGTTTTTATTATATTAATATAATTTATATTTCATATAATTACTAATAATATGTCAAAATAGTTTATTGTTTAATATTTGAACTTGATGAAACGGATGTAATAAAATTCATATAGATATGGATTACTTCATTGAGTTAATATTGATTTGAATTATTTCATAAGGTTCAAATATTAAACAATCAACGATTTTGACATATTATTAGTAATTATATGAAATAAAGATTAAATTGATATAATAAAAACATATTTTAGTAAGATCTTACAATCTCGATCTCGATCCGATCTTGCGATTCCGATCTTGAAAACACAAAACCGATCTTGGGTAGGATCTCGATCTTAACAACCTTGATTGATGGTATTCGATTGTCATACCACCACTGATTTTATTTATGATTAAACATCAATAAGCAAAAATGAGTGATAGAGTAAGAAAAGGGAAATTATTGAGTTGGAGACAGAAACAAGGTTTAGAGTTGACTTCTACGGCAAAAATTTCAATTTAATGACTGTGCCTTATTAGACTCTAATAATAATGAAAATTATAATTTTGTATTTATAAAAGGCCCAAGCCTGTCATATTTTACCTCAAAAGTTAAAAACAAAAACACTAAATATTGTACAAAATAAAAGGTGAAAATTTCGACATATTTTAAAATTTAATATCTCATCACCCGCACACCACACACACACCCTTACCATGTGGAATTCTTGCTTCCGTTCTTCAAGCTTGTTCCATTTCTAATAAACGACGCTCTAATGCTTTTTGTTGAAGTAACTCGATAGCAAACTTGTGAATTGACATTGTTAATAGGCATAACCTGATTAATTCTTTGAAAGCAATTTCAAAATTTTCCAGTTTCTCTTTTTTCTCCTGTTCAACAACAAAGTTAATTATAATCTTGATCGAAACATAATCAAAAGAAATCCAAATTTGTTTCATATTTAAACAAATGTATTCAAATAGATCTAAATCATTGCATGATCGGGTCTCAATATTGACTACCATTCATACCTAGTGCATATGTAATGAGATAGATACATCAAACCTTCACAAGACAAAGACTTGATTATAAACTTTTATCATAAAGGAAATTGTTACTTCTGTGAAAATCACATATTTCCCACCACCTCTATAAATAACAAACAGAAAAGTACCGCATTTATGATGTGTATATATAGCTATAAATGAAATATTGATAACGTAAGTAAGACATAATTAAACAAGTTATCTTGAATTTCCGTAATTACAACATGAAACATCTAAAATTTTGAACATATTTATATTTACGACTAAAAACCAATTTGTTCACACACTTTTCATGTTAATTACCGATATTGTAGTGAGAAAAAAAAATAAAACATTTTTGCCAGATGAACACCGTTGATAGTTGATGGTGTTCGATCCTCATACCACAACTGGTTTTATTGATGATTAAACATCAATAAAATAAAATGAGTGACAAAGTAAGAAGTAGGGAATATTTGAGTTTTGAGACTGAAATAAGGTTTAGAGGCGAATTTCACGACCATGGTTTGCATTTACTGACTATACCTTTTTAAACCCGAAAAAAAAATGAAAATTACAATTTTGGATTTATAAAAGGCCTAAGTCCATCACATTTTATCTCAAAAGGTAAAACCTTAGACACTAATGTTGTACAAAATTATAGTGAAAAATTAGATATTTTAAAATATGATATTTGTATTTTTTTTTTCTCTTTTTTTCCCTTACCATTATTATTTTGTAGCAATCACAATATAGTCGATGGTATCACCCCTTCCAATATATCTACCAATAAAAGATAATAGGATCATTGAAATAATACTGTACAAATCTATAACGTAAACAGCAAGATCAAGAATAACAACTAACTTTGTATTAACCCGAGAATCAAAGACAATCAAGACTGAAAATCAACTAAACAACTTCTCAATCACTATCAGACTAAACACAATCAGACTAAGACTCACAAATTAAGACTACGATTTGTAGTCTTATTTGTATGAACAAACCCTAACAATCGGGTAACAATATAGAGAGAGAGAGAGCTGTTTAGAGAGAGGAATTGATGCAGTCATTATAACCCTAAAATGTTATAATGGGGTTTATATATAAACGCAATATTACAGTAACACCCTCATACTTCCAACTTGCACTCACAACCCCTTTAGCTTCAATAACTCCACTTCATGAACTAATTAAACACAACACTTCCACCATATGACAGAAACAGTCCCTCTACTTAAACTGCATAAAACCAAACCAAGTTAGTAAACGATTTATATTAAGTTAGGACTGAAATCGTTAACGTTATTTTAACATCCTCCCTCAGTCCTAACTCTAAACGGATTATACAATCCCAACTTTTTACACAAATAGTTATGTGGAGAAGGAGAAAGTCCCTTTGTAAAGATGTCGGCTAGTTGCTCATTTGACTCGATTTTGATCAACTTCAGTACCCCAGAACACACCTTTTCCCTTACAACATGCAAATCTATATCAAAGTGCTTAGTCCGCTCATGCAATACTGGATTGTTTGCAATCATCATCGCGGCTTTGTTATCACAGTAGAAATCAACAGGGGTTAAATCATTTATTTTCATATCATGCAATAAGTTTATTAACCACAAAGTTTCACAAGTAGCTGCAGCCATGGCTCGGTACTCTGCTTCAGCAGAAGACCTGGAGACCGTAGGCTGCTTCTTACTTTTCCATGACACAAGAGAATTCCCAACATATACACAAAAACCAGTAACAGAACGTCGAGATATTTGACATCGACCCCAATCAGAATCAACATAAACAGATAACTGGACACTACTAGATTTGCATAATTGAATACCTTGTCCAGGAGCAGACTTAAGGTATCTAAGTACCCTCAAAGCAAGGCTAAAATGCAGTTCTGTAGGGGCATGCATAAATTGGGAAAGATTTTGAACTGCAAAGCTAATATCTGGTCTTGTAAGAGTCAAATATATCAACTTTCCAACCAGTTTTTGATACACAGAAATATTACTTAATGGTTTACTCGACTTTTGTTCAACTTTATCAGATATAACAGACATATTTGAATCAATGGGTGTGGTTGCAGGTTTGCAGCCTAACAACCCAAATTCATCAATTAACTCCAAGCAATATTTACGCTGAGAAAGACAAACTCCCAACTTAGTTTCAAACAATTCTATGCCCAGAAAGTATTTCAAGTTTCCCAAGTCCTTAATCATAAACTTGGAATTAAGAAATTCCTTTACAGCCACAATTTCACTATCAGAGTTGCCAGTTATAATAATATCATCCACATAAACCAAAAGCATAATATGAACACTATGTTTGGTCAACACATACAGAGAATAATCAGCTTTACTCTGGACAAAACCATATTCACATAAACTGGAAGTTAACTTTTCATTCCACTTCCTAGGGGCCTGTTTCAGGCCATATAGAGACTTTTTCAACTTACAAACTCGATCATCAGACTTGTCAAAATACCCTTCGGGTAATGACATATAAACATCCTCATCCAGGTCACCATATAAAAAGGCATTATTAACATCTAGTTGAAAAAGGGGCCAACTATTACAAACAGCAATTGTAATCATGCACCTAATCGTGACCATTTTTACAACAGGAGAGAATGTTTCCTCATAATCAATGCCATATTGTTGGCTGTACCCTTTTGCAACTAACCTAGCCTTATATCTTTCAATTTCACCAGAGGCCTTATATTTGATTTTAAACAACCACTTACAATCAACAATGTTTTTATTTGAAGGAGGTTTTTTTGTCACATCCCAAGTATTGTTTCTAAGTAAGGCCTCCATTTCAATATTCATGGCATTTACCCAATTTGGGTCAAGACATGCTTCCTTATAGGACTTAGGTTCAGTACTTTTATTTAGAGTAGCAACAAAGCAAGCAATATCATTTTTCAACCAAGTATAACTAACTACTTTATCAACACCATATCTGTGTTTCCCCCCTAAAACATAGTCATCCCACTTTCTAGGGACATTTGTTTTTCTAGAGGATTTGCGAGAATTCGCAGGTTCATTAACAACAGATTCATCCAGATTTAGAAAAACATTGCCCTCAGGGAGAGCTGTGTTTTCAACAATTGGTGTTGCAGTGGTATTCTCCTCCATAACAGCTTCATGAATAGGAAGTGACTCCTTTAAACTGTCATGAGAGGACGAATCAGAGCCACTACCATCACCTTCAGTCTCCATCCCTTCATCATCGGGACTTTTTGGGAGTTGGTTATACATGCTATCAAAAAAGTTTAAAGTATTTGTAGTGGTCTCAGTGTGCAAGTTAAGTTGATCATCATTAGTGGATTTGAACGGAAACACATTTTCATAGAATTTAACATCTCTAGAAAATATTACACACTTCTGATCAAAACTATACAACTTATAGCCTTTCTTAGAATTAGAATAGCCAATAAATGCACATTTAAGAGACCTACTACTAAACTTATCATTATTATTAAGCACAGTAGCATAAGCAAGACAGTCAAAACTCCTAAGATGGGACAGATTAGGTTTATGGTCATAGACATATTCAAAGGGGGATTTACCACTTAACACAGATGACGGAGTCCTGTTAATAAGATAGGTAGCAGTTAGAACACACTCAGGCCACATATAGAGGGGAAGGCCCCCTTGAAACAAAAGAGATCTAGAAACGTTTAAAAAATGTCTATGTTTTCTCTCAGCTATACTATTTTGTTGTGGTGTATAAGCACAACTAGTTTGATGAACAATTCCATTTTGAGTTAGAAAATTAGACATTCTGTTATTGACAAATTTCGTACCGTTATCACTTCTAAAAACTTTAATAGTTTTTGAAAATTGATTTTTAATCAAATTATAAAAGTCAAGAATATTGTTAAACACCTCATCTTTAGTTTTAAGCATATACACCCATACAGCCCTAGAGTAATCATCGACAATAGTTAAAAAATATCTGAAACCTTCCTTGCTAGTTACTTTATAAGGACCCCACAAATCCAGATGAACCAAGTCTCCTAAGTGACTGGATTTATGGTCACTTAGTGGAAAAGGTTCTCGGGTTTGCTTGGCCTTATGACAAACATCACAAGGTACGGTTTCAGAACTTCCTACTACATTTAAGGAAGATTTAAGCACATTTAAGACTTGATCAGAAGGGTGACCAAGTCGATTGTGCCACAAATCAAAAGACAAACAATTAAGCACATTATTCACAAAGGCACAATTATTATTACTAACCATGTCAAAATAATATAAACCATCAGTAACACTACCAGTCCCCAGGGTATTCTTTAGAGTTGAGTCCTGAATTAAGCAAAGGTGTTTATTAAACACAACAGAAAGGTCACTATCTTCAGCCAATTTGAACACAGATAGTAAGTTTACATTATATTCAGGCACGACTAAGACATCATAAAGAACAATGTTATCATTTAGTTTTAAATTTCCAATTTAAATTATTATTGCATCAGTTCCATTAGGATGTCCTACTTTCAGATTCAAACCAGCAATATCTATAACGCTATCCAGATGTTCATCTGATAGCGTCATATGCTGGTTTGCTCCTGAATCTAGGATCCAGCCATTACGGAACTTAGCAGATATTAGGTGTGAGTTAGAACAAAATTTTTTTGTATATTGGAATTAAAGAACACATTGTTATTTTGAAAACAAATACCTGCCATATTGGCATGAACACCCCCCGGGACTGACTTGTCTCCAATAAGTTTCAAAATTCTATCCATTTGGTCACTAGTAAAAGACATAGAACCACTAGAAGCCACATTGTCAAGTAAGGCATTGTTATTGTTAAACTTACTCTTAAAACCTTTTTTCCAGCCTGGAGGATAACCAACTATCTCATAACATCGCTCAATAGTGTGCCCAATCATTCCACATTTTGTACAGGTTAAGTTTGGGTTGGGCCCTCTTTTTTCAAACTTTTTATTATTGTTGTTATTATTGTTAAAACTTTTATTATTTTCAAAAGTTTTTGCGAAAAAAGCGTTATTTTGACCTTTGTTTGAAGAAGAAGGTTGAGAAGAAACTCTATGAGATTCTTCTCGTGACACAATTGCAAAAGCAGCTTTAACAGATGGAAGAGGTTCAGTAGTCAAAATATTGCTACGTATGAGAGAGTAGTTGTCATCCAGGCCCATCAAAAATTGCATCAGTTTTATCAAATTATTATGGTCACAAAACATTTTAGCACCATCACATGAACATACATGAAGTTTAACTAAAGCATCAAATTGTTTCCACAAGGAATTAAGCTTATGATAATAGTCAGAAACAGAACTACCACTTTGAGTTAAACTATTTATCTTATGATGCAGATTAAATGTAATAGACCCATCTACCTTATCATATGTTTCTTTTAATTCATTCCAAACAACATAGGCAGAAGTAGAAAAAACTTGACCCAAATAAAGTTCATTAGAAATAGAGCTAAGAATCCATGAAAGTACCACAGAATTACATCTATCATATTGTCTACCTAATACAGCATCAGACTCATCCTTTTTTAAACTACCATCAATAAATCCAGTTTTATTTTTGGTTTGTAGGGCAAGTAACATAGCACAACTCCACACGTTATAGTTTTCAGTTCCTTTAAGTTTAAATGTGATTAAGGACGTAGTGTTAGTGTCACTAGCATGCAAAAATAAAGGGTCACTAAAGTCCAAATTATTAACTTGGGTCATTTTAGTATCATTACTAGCACCAGATTTTTCAGCACTCATAATAACAGACAAAGGCACAAAACAGACAAGCAAGCAGATTAACAAACACTAGAAGAACAAACAACTTGCAACCACCACAAATAATATAAAAAAACAGAATAAAAAATCCTAAAAGACAATACTGTGTATCGCACCCTATACTGTTCGATTCAGAGGTCTACTAAGCAGGGGCTCAACAGCACGCTTCTCTTCTACCAAGAAAACGTTAGTACAATAAAATTCAACAAATACCAACAACAGAAAACAATCAACAAACCACCAGGCTTATATCCTCTGGCACCACAAGCAACCACAATCAACCAACCAAAACAGTAAAGTAAAAGAGAAAGGAAGAGAAGACTTACAGTGGGAGCAAGAAGCACCAGCAGCAATTATTACAGACAATAAGCAAAAGGAAATAAAAGAATAATACAGACCAATAATGAATGAATAAAGAGACAAAAAAAAACAAAATAAGCACAGCGGAAGAACAAGATGTAACCAGCAATCAGCACTCCTGGAACAGCCAAGAAGTCCACGAGCCAGCAAACATCAACAAAGCCCAGATCTAGCCTGAACAGACCCGATTGAACCACGGACAGCAACCAACAATACTCGAGATCCACGAGATCTAACGAGATCCAACACGGACATCAACCAGAATAACCGAGATCCACCAGATCTAACGAGATCCACCAGAAAAAATACCAGATCTACCAAGATCTATACCAGATCTACCAAGATATACCAAGATCTATACCAGATCTACCGGAAATAGAACAAACAACCACAACCGTCAACTGAATCGAAGAGCAGATTCAGAGATTTACCTGGAACACCGATGAACACCGACGAACTGAAGAACTCCGACGAACACCGATGAGCTCCCAATAGAATACCAACAGAACACCACGGTCACCGTCACCAACAGAATACAACGGAATATTAAACAGAACACCAACAGTCACCGTCACCGTGATTTGACCGGAATATTCAGAGCACCACGGTGCTCTGATACCATGTACAAATCTATAACGTAAACAACAAGATCAAGAATAACAACTAACTTTGTATTAACCCGAGAATCAAAGACAATCAAGACTGAAAATCAACTAAACAACTTCTCAATCACTATCAGACTAAACACAATCAGACTAAGACTCACAAATTAAGACTACGATTTGTAGTCTTATTTGTATGAACAAACCCTAACAATCGGGTAACAATATAGAGAGAGAGAGAGCTGTCTAGAGAGAGGAATTGATGCAGTCATTATAACCCTAAAATGTTATAATGGGGTTTATATATAAACGCAATATTACAGTAACACCCTCATACTTCCAACTTGCACTCACAGCCCCTTTAGCTTCAATAACTCCACTTCATGAACTAATTAAACACAACACTTCCACCATATGACAGAAACAGTCCCTCTACTTAAACTGCATAAAACCAAACCAAGTTAGTAAACGATTTATATTAAGTTAGGACTGAAATCGTTAACGTTATTTTAACAAATACAATTATCCTGGGGATGTTAACTGAGCATATTTAACAGTAATTTATCCACATTTCGTACGATTTTAACTACCCTTTGAAGATCGGATTTTTCAGATTCTGATTTCTTCAAGTGAAGTTTTGAATTACGTTCTCCAAACTTGATGTTTTCTTCTTCCATTTCAAACAAACGACCTAATGCTTTTCGTTCAAGGAACTCAACAGCAAACTTGTGAATCATCATTGTTGCTAGGCACATCCTAAATTTGTTTTTAAATGATTTTTTTGACGTTTTCTAGTTGCTCATTTTTCTCCGGTTCAACAACGAACATAATTAGAATCTTGATAAAGACATATTCAGAATCCAAAGTTGTTTACTATTTAAATAAATGTAGTCACATACTACACGATCAAAATCATAGACATTATCAAGTCTATACTCATAACCGTTCATAAATATCAAACGTTTACAAGACAAAGACTTCATTATAGATTTTCACAGATTTCTTACTTTATTCAGAAAACACCTGCTCAACAAATAAGAAAGAAAAAAGTACGGCATCTACGATGTCTTTAATAACGATAAATGAAAGATTGATACTGTAACTGAGATGTAAACGAGATGATCTTGAATTTACGTAATTACAACATAAAAAATCTATAAATTTGATCATATTAATTTACAGCTAAAAACCCATTTTTACTAAAAAAAATTCATGTTATAATTATCAACAATTGAATAACAAGTTACAGAAACGTGATTAGAAAATAAGACCTTTGCATCAAATGAGCACCATGAATGGTGTTCGATCTTCATACCACGGCTAGTTTTATTTATGACTAACCATCAATATCCAAAGGAGTGACATAATGAAAGTGAGAAATCTTTTAGACCGAAATATGGTTTATAAGCGATTTTTACGGCTATGATCTATATTTCACATTCTAAGTAGTACCTTATATAACACAGGATAATTTTTCAAACTCCTAAAAAAATGCAATTTTCAATTTAGGATTTATAAAAGGGCCTAAGCCTATAACATTTTCACATGTTAAAATTAAAACCTTATACATTTACGTTAACTTGTGTACAGTCAAATTCTAAAATTTTGATGTTTTCTATTTTAATATTACTTATTTTAGCCATATATCTAGAAATTGTTAATTATCGGTGTGCTTTGTGTTGGTTTAACATTGTATTCCCGTTCAATGCGTCATCATTTGACTTTTTATAAATAAAAAGATGAAATCGTAGATGGTTCATGGACACTGGAGCTACATCACATCTCTCTTCATATACTGATAATCTACAATCCATTTTTAATTCTAGCACTAATCAATCTGTAATTGTCGATGATGAATCGTTAATACCCGTAGCTCAAATGGGCTATACTAAATTAGCCTTTGCCGCCCTTTACACCTTAAAAATGTTCTCGTTACAAAAATGTAAATACAAAACTTTTGGAGTAAATAATATAAACATAAAAATGTTTAGGGTGCCTATAAATACAAAAAAAATAAGGATAAAATATGTAAATAGAAAAAAGAAAAAGTAAAAGTTAAAAATTCTTTCATCTTCATAAGACCTGCAAAAAAAAAAAGAAAAAAAAAAGAATAATTAGATTAAAGAAAAAAAATCTATTGTCTTTCTATCTTCTTCAACATCAGCTTTGTTATTATTTCATCGGATTAATTATTTTAAAATACATTGAACTTTAAATCAAAAACTATTATATACATCTAATTTTTAAATTTTCTATTGTGTTTATTAACTTTCTATATATGCCTATTGTTTATATACTTTTACCATTTCTTAAGGTTACCGGTTACTTATTTATTTGAATTATTGACTTAACGACGTGGTTTTCCATGTCATCAATTATGTAAAGTCAAAAATTTAATGAAAACCTTATTGGTCAACATCACCATATCATCTTTTTCTCTCCACGAAGAACACTCATATTTTTTTTATACCCATTTTCATAATAAAGAAATCTATTTTTTTCATAAATCAATTCATCATAAAATTCTTTCAAACGTATTTCATTCAACACTTACTAAATTAGTAACTAGAAATCAACAACCCTTAATTTTCTTAATTTTTTAACATATAAATAAAATCAAATAAGAACCTTAAATTGATGTCCGATTCAAAGTTTTGAGGGGTTAATGACGTCTAATTCGAGTTTCCAAAAGTAGTTATGGTGGTCCTCCGACGGTGTCAGCCATAAGGTTGTGGACGTCACCGTAGTTGGTGGTGTACAGGTACAATTTGCGGTGTACAATTTGCGGTGTTGGTGGTGACAGGCGATGGTATTGGATTTAGGATAGACTTTGTATGTTTCTGATTTTGTTAATGCCAAATCTTAAGCTTTTAATTTGAGATCTGAATGTGGCGATGGCCGGAAGTTTTGGTGATGGTGGTCGGAATTTATGATGGTGTGGTCGTCGGAATTTATGGTGGTGGTGATGAAGATGAAAGACAATTTTATATGAAAAACCAATATAAAGATTAATTGCTAATGAAACAAACATGTATAACGGAGAAGATGAAGTCAAATCTTTGTCTCATATTCATTTTAAAAAGTATTATTATATTATAAAGTATTATATATTATATTAATATATTATTATTTAAATTACATGTAAATGAGTCTAAATTGAAAAAAGAAAAAAAAAATGTTAGAAAACCGGTGCCACATTAGTCACCGACAAGTTTCAGGTCAACATAAACACACGATAGCTACGTATCGTAAATTAATTAATAAATACAATACTAATTTTAAAATTTTGATGTATACAATAGATTTTGATGTAAAGTTCAATGCATGTTGGAACAATTAACCCATATTTCATCTTCTTTAGCATTTCATCTTCTTTAACATCTTAATTAAACCATTAAAAAGGAAAAAAAAAAAAAAAAAAAAAACAATAACGACTCGTTATGGACACAACGAACCGGACAACGAGCCCCCACAACGAGGCGGAGCGGTATGATAACGAGCACCCGCACTCGTTGTGGGTTGACAACGATTGTGAAAACGAGGCCATTCCAAGTGCTCTAAACACTTATTAATTTGTCACTTATCGCATATACTTTTTGTTGTAAATTAAAACCGATTTTTTTTTCATTAATATTGTTTAATTTCTCAATTGTAAGGGGAAAATAATAATGGTAAAATAAGAAAAATAAAAATATCAAATTTTAAAATATGTCTAATTTTTCATTTTTTTTCAATACATTTCAAGACAAAAAGTCTTTAGTAACGACTGAAATTTTGTCACTAACATTATTAGTGAGCAAATATTTGGTTACTAACATCATTAGTGATCAAAAATTTGGTCACTAATGATATTAGTGACGAATTTTGAGTGGTCACTATTCGTTAATATAGGTCCGTCACTAGTTTTATTAGAGATAAGGTTATTTTTTTCACTAATTTTGTTTCGTTACCACTTTTTTTTATGATGACTAAATAATGTTATTAGTGACAAAGAATAACCGTCATTACAAATTATCGTCACTAAAACCTATTATTTTCAGTGATATTTAGTGTTTAAGGTTTTATCTTTTGTAGTACAATTTTCGTTTTTGAAAACCCAAAGGTTTCTACTAACCGTAGGTTTTTTATAGTCACCCAAACCAAAAAATCCTTAATCAAACCGAATTAATACAACAAAGCATAATTTATATATTTATTATATTATTCTTCATAATTCTGATTTAAGCTACAATTCAACTAAATATAACCAAAATAACAAAGCAAACTTTAATTATTATTAGCCCTCGGTCAAAAACATTTATATATCTTTAAATTATTGGATTATAGATTTATAGTATTGAAAACTTTTCTAAAAAATACTCTAACTATGTGATGTTAAAATCAATATGATATGACCACTAGAGTTTCAATATTTATATAAAAACGAAAAAATAAAATTCATGAATATATGTAACTATTTTGTTTTTGAAATTCATACGTATTAATAATTTTACGTTTCCGTTCAGTTTCAATACCCATCCAAAAATAATTTACTATTATAGAAGTAACAATAATAATAATAATAATAATAATAATAATAGTAATAATAATAGTAATAATAATAATAATAATAATAATAAGAATAATAATAATAATAGTAATAATAATAGTAATAATAATAATAATAATAATAATAATAATAATAATAATAATAATAATAATGGGTTGGTTCGTCTACATAATGCACGTAACAGTGTTACGTGCACATGGTCAACCAAATCATCCTTATTTGGTATCGTAAACGTCTAAATGTTTAGTTTTACAATATGTTTTATGGGTTTGATTCCCAAAACTCTTATCTGAAGTGTTTTTTAATCAAAGACCAATAATAAGAATAATAATAATAATAGTAATAATAATAGTAATAATAATAATAATAATAATAATAATAATAATAATAATAATAATAATAATAATAATAATAAGAATAATAATAATAATAGTAATAATAATAAAAATAATAATAATAATAATAATAATAATAATAATAATAATAAGAATAATAATAATAATAATA
>CAJVGC010000582.1:22347294-22368948 GCA_910822075.1 Senecio squalidus
CACTGGAGCAAATGTTTCATCGTAGTCAATGCCTTCTTCCTGTTTGTAGCCTTGAGCCACTAGTCTGGCTTTATTTCTGATCACAACTCCATCTTGATCATACTTGTTTCGAAAGATCCATTTAAGGCCAATAATGGTCTTATACAGGGGACGTGGGACCTTTGTCCAGACATTGTTTCGAATGAATTCTCCAAGCTCCTCTTGCATGCCATCAACCCAGTCTTCATCTAATAAGGCTTCTTCAACTTTCTTTGGTTCCATCAGACTCAAGAAATTTGTATAGAAACAAAAATTAGCTGTGGCATTCTTTCTTCTCGTTTTGACACCTTCAGTTAAAGAACCAATAACAGATGAAATAGGATGGCCTCTGACAGTCTTAATGTTGCCTGAAACATTTTCAGTGACCTCTTCTTCTTCAGTCTGAGCATTATCAGTCTGAGTAGTTTGAAGCTGAGCTTGGTCAGACTGAGGTATCTCAAGCTGAGTATCATCAGTTCCATTTGATTCTGAAGTTTCTAAGTTTGTAACAGTCTGGAAAGATGGTGCATCAGTTTCACTTTCTGATTCTTGATTTTGAGGAGTGTTGCCAGCAGTCTGATCTTCACTCTGAGTGTCAGATTCAAATGAAGTTATAAGCAATTCATCATAGAGTTTATTGATGGTGGAGATGTCAATCTGTGAGGAGGAGTCATCTTTGTCAGACTGAGTGGTGTCATCAAAAGTGACATTGATGCTTTCTTCGACAACCTTTCTTCGTTCATTGTAGACCCTGAATGCCTTAGCAATACTTGAATATCCAACAAATAACCCTTCATCAGCTTTGGGAGACATTTTACACAACAAGTCCCTTTGGTTGAGAATGTAGCATCTACTTCCAAAGACATGGGAGTATTGCATAGAAGGAACCTTGTTATGATACAATTCATATGCTGTTTTGCCATGACGCTTCACAATGATTGATCTGTTCTGTGTGAAGCATGCAGTGTTCACAGCTTCAGCCCAGAATTTTATCTCCATTTTTCCATAACATAGCATTGTTCTGGCAGCTTCAATAAGAGTTCTGTTTCTCCTCTCTGCCACTCCATTTTGTTGAGGAGTTCGAACTGAGGCAAAGTTTTGAACTATACCTAATTGATCACAGAAGTCTATTAAGACTGAGTTTTTGAACTCAGTTCCATGATCACTTCTCATCTGACGAACAAGAGTATTTTTCTGTCGCTGTTCTCTTTTGATCAGACTGATAATCTCCTCTGCGGCATCACTTTTGGCCCTTAAGAATATGACCCAAGTGAATCGAGTAAATTCATCAACAATGACAAGTGTATATTTCTTGCCTCCATTGCTTTCAATCCGAATTGGTCCAAATAAATCATATGTAACATGAACAGAGGTTCATCAATGGAATGCAACATTTTGGATGGAAATTGAGACTTCGTTTGCTTTCCAAGAACACAGGCTGAGCAAACTTTATCTTTGGTATAGGTCAATTCTGGCAGACCTCGTACCAATTTGCTCTTGGACAAAGCATTGATGTTCTTGAAGTTTAAATGAGATAACCTTCGATGCCATAGCCAATTCAGTTCTTCTTTTGTCTCTGTGAACAAGCATGTCTCAGCTTCATCATTTGTTGTACTCATCCAGACAGAATACATCTCTTTCTCTCTTGGCTAGCAGTAATGGTTTTCCCTTGGCACTATATATTATTCCAGCTTGTTTCCTGAATCTGACTTCATGATCCTCATCAGTAATCTGACTCACACTGAGTAACTTATGTTGTAATCCTTCCACATATGCAACTCTCTTGAATGTAACAGCTCCAGCATGAATCTTTCCATATCCACGAGTCATTGATACCCCGTTATCACTATATCTCACTTGAGGCCCATCTTCTTCCTTATAGTCTTGTAGAAAAGACTTCATTCCTGTCATGTGCCTTGATGCTCCACTATCTAAATACTATTTTGTAGAGTCCTGCACATGAAAATAGAAGATGTTAGTTCCTTTTGGGTACCCACTTTAGAGTGGATCCATGAACTTCAGCAGGTTTAAGTTTGGGTTCAGTCTTGCAGTCAGTTTTGGAGTTAGTATAATTCCATTTATTTATTTCATTCATGCAATTAACAGAATAGTGACCTATAATACCACAGTATTTGCATGGTATATCTTTGAGACTAGCCCGATATGGAACTGATTTAGTCTTAATGAATTGCACAGATGTAGTCTTTAATGGAGAACGATTTCTTTGCCTTTGAGGTGAGACTGACTTTGATGAATCTGACCTGAATTTTGATGAAACTGACTTTTGTGAAGCTGACCAGTGTTTTGGTGAAACTGACTTTTGAAAAGAATTTTTCTGTGGTCTAGACTGAGTCAGTTGTTTACAAAACACAGCTTCATGCCCTTTTTCACCACAATTGTAGCAAATTCTCTTAGGAGGAGATTTGGGCCTGACTTGATTGGGTAATTTGTTTTTGACTAAAGTTTTAACTATATTGGTCAGTTCCAACAATTGATTTCCCAGTTTATCAATAGTTTTTGTTTCATGTCTTTTGTTCAGATTCTTGGGACTGACTAGGTGCTGAGTTTTAGATTTACTCACAGCCTTGGGCAATCTATTAGTTAGACGCACAAAAGCTTTTTCATCATGCACACTTTGTTCAGTTTCAGACAAATTAACACATTCAGACTGAGAAGAAGATGAAGAATCACTTTTATTAGAAACTTTAGAAATTACAGGTTTTACAAAAGCATTTGACATCATAATTTTCTCTCCTTTCAAGTAAGTGAAGGTATTTGGAAGAATTTCTGGTTTGAAAATTATTTTTTCTCTTTCAGCTTTTTCTGCTTCTTCTTCTTCTTCAGTCATATACTTCTTCAAACTGAATCCCTCCCCCAACACTGCTTGAACTTGTTTGGGTACCTGTCTGCTTAAACAATCTTCATTTTTTAAGGATGATATGCACCATGATTTACAAATTCTTTTATAATGCTCGGTTTCTTCTCTAATTTTATGATTATCTTTTGCAAGATCAGTATAAGCTTCAATCTGAGCATTTAAAAGTACTTTATAGCTTTCTAGTTCAGCTATCTTATCATCTTTAATTTTCAAATTCTTTTCAAGACCTTTGAATTTTTGTTTGAGTTCAGCTTGTTCTTCTAAAGTGGTGGTCAAGTCAACGAAAATATACTCAAACATTTGAAGTTTTTGTTCATTTGTATAAGAGTTGAAATTGTGTACCTTATAAAGTTTTGACTTGTTCCAGTCTGAGTTGCAGCTCATTCTCTCAGCTTCCTTTAGATCCTTTTCGAACTGAGAGGCAGATTTCTCAGCTTCAGTTACTTCCTCCACCAATGCCATCAAACATTTATCCACTACTTCTTCTTCATCAGAAGACAGTTCCTCATCTAACTATTCTTCAGCAAAGAATGCTTTCTGCTCAGTTTGAGGTTTTTGTGTGTTTGAACTGTTGCCTTTCTTGTACTTAAGATACTTATTTCGGTATCTTTGGGCTCTCTCAGCAACTTCGTCCATGTGCTCAGTCTGAGCATTCTTTACTTTACAGTCAGCAGCCATGTGACCGTATTCATTGCATTTAAAGCATTTTACCTTTTTCAGATCAAAAGGTTTCTTTCCTTTGTAGCCTGTCTTCTGTTCAAGCTTCATAGTTAACATGGCAAGCTGACTTTTCAGTTTCTTAACTTCATATTCATCATCAGATTCTGAGTCTGAGTGTGACTCAGACTCAGTTGAGTCAGCTTTGGAATAGATTTCTTTATTCCTTTTGCTAGTTGCAACTAATGCAGCTTCTGGATCTCTTGTGGTCCTTCTTGTGCTAATCTTTTTCCTTTCTTGAGCTTCTTCAAAGTTCAGCAACAATCCAAAAAGACCAGGCAGCTTGTAGGTGGACAGTTTTTCACTCACCACAAGAGATGTGATCACAGATTCAAATTTGTTGGGCAAGATGTCAACAAACTTTTTGCATATTTCATCATCTTCTTTCATCATTCCTAAGGCAGAAAGATCATTCAACAGTACTTGAAACCTTTTGTGTACATCAGCTAAGTTTTCTTTGTCTTTTACATACAAATTTTCATAATTTCTAATTTGGTTGTTCAGCCTTTGTTCTCTTACTATTGGGACTCCTTCATAGGATACAATTAATGTATCCCATATTTCCTTTGCTGTTCCGTATCCAGCAATCTTGGAGAATATTTGTTTAGATACAGCATTACCTAGAATACTTCTTGCTCTTGGATCCAGATTGTATAGTAATTTATCGGAATCTGTGCATTGTGATTTAGGAGTCTGAACCCACCTTGCACGTTGGACAACTTTGTCTCCTTCTTTGACTTCGTCAATTTCCTTTCCAGGCTTCATTGGTCCTTCCTGTACAATCCTTAGCATTTCTTCATGGATTCCAGATAAATGCCACTCAGCTTTAAGTTTCCAGTGAGCAAAGTTATGGCCACTGAAAATGGGAATACCTTTTCCAGCCATAGCAGGTGTATTTGAAGATGATGACATTGTTTTTATGAGATTTTATGTATTGATCGTTTAAGATTTATAAATTTATTAAAATTTAAATCTTATTTGCTCTGATACCAGTTGTTAGGTCTCAATAAGATCTCAACAATGGCTAATCAATCACAAATAAATATTTAGACGTTAATTATTATTAATCGATTAATTACTCAGTTTCACGAATTATTATAGCGGAATTATAATAATGAAACAGTGAAAATAACACAAAGTTATATTTCTTCTAAAAGATACAACGATTACAAAGTTCAAGCTCACTATTTATACTCAATAATAGTGAGCTTGATAAGTATGGATCTTAGAAAATCTTCTAACAAGATAGAAGATTTTATCTAACTAACATACCTAAATTACTGCCCTACGTCTCTTCATGAGTCTGAGTAGTCAGCTTCAGTCACTCAGACTCAAGTCACTCAGACTCAGTCACTCAGACTCATGTCACTCAGACTAAGACTTTAATTAACAGATTTATAAACTTGGGTTAAATCATTGTTTTTCCCAATAAAGGTCGAACACCATCAACGGTGTTCATTTGCCAAAAAAGTTTCATTTTTTTTTCTCACAACAATTTCGGTAAACAATAACATGAAAAGTATTTGTGCAAATTGGTTTTTAGTTGAAAATAAATCTTATCAAATTTATGGATCTTTAATGTTTGTAATTACGTAAATTCATGATAACTGGTATATATCTTAGTTACGTTATCAATCTTTCATTCATAGTCATATACGCATCGATCATATTAAATATATAAAATATCATTACAATTTATAAAGTGCAAGAAAATATGAGATATATAAAATATCATTGTACAAAACGATTTAAAATTAAATAAAACTTCCACTAAAGTAAGATGCATCAAGATCTTGTTGAAAATAACCGCTCAAAAAGTCATTATCCAAAAAAAACTATTAATTTTTTTCCAACTAATATGAAAATTGGTGTAAAGTAACAAATAATAGCTACAAAATAATCATATATTGTGCATTGATTTTGTGATGCAAAATTTAAAAAATAAAAGAGCTCAATCTTGATTCACATTCAATAAAAAGAGTTGTTTCATGTTCTCAAAATCAAAATCTTTATATATCTCTAAGGCTATTGCACAACAAAGGTGTTCATAAGGAAAATGGTGTCACAACTACTTAGTTTGACCTTTAGGGGCCTTTTATGAAATAAATTGTTCCGATACACCATTGAAGACTTGACGTGTAAGTTGTAACAACTTGGTTTTAAAATTCCAGTTTTAACAATACATTTCTATTGCAATCATATTAGTCATCAAAGGCACATAGGAAGTATTTGAAAATCATAAATTACATGCCTCTTAATTCAAAGGCCCGTGCACAACAAATAAACTATTGTTATTTCATTAACCGAAAACAAACTTAGTTTAAAACATCATAAATTGGAGAACACACAAACATAAATTCACTAGTTTTGTGTTCTAAGATCATTTTCTAGAGAATTGGAGAACACCTCAAATATATATACAAATAAAATTCCTCAAAATTACATCTGTTAAAATATTTGTAATCTTTAACATGAAATATGGTAATAATATTTCTAATAGTGTGTGTTTGAATAATGTAGAGTGGAGCTTGAGGGGCTGGAAGTGACAAGTCTGAATAAAGACGTCCAAGGGCTGAAGTGCAATATTATATTTTGGAGGGCTGAAAAGTAAAAGTCGGTTAGGTCAAAAAGTCAGTTAGGTCAAAGTCTCTTTGGCTATAAATACTAAGCGATAGTGATGCAATCATTCAACACAAATATTGTTAGGGTTTTCTCTCTGTATTTTTCTCTTAAATTTGTTAGAGCTGTTGAAAGTTTGTTAGTGAAAATCTTGAGAGATTGGGTGAATCATAGTCATCTCATTGATGTTCAGAGTGATTGAATGTTCAAGTATTTGAGAGATTTTGTAGTGAGGTTTATATGTAATTCGTTGTTATTTGGTTATGTAATTCGTTCTTTATTCTTTTCTATATTTGTGTTGTGTAATAATGGTTTTCTACATGGTATCAGAGCTTCGGCTCTTGATTTCCAGTGTATTAATTAGTGTGTTAGGGTTTGTAACGGTGGTCTGTGGTGTTTAGATCCGGTGAGTTAGGGTTTGTATCTTGCAGATCGGGTTTTTTTGTGGTTAGATCTGGTGAATTTTTGGTCAGATCGGGTGATTGTGTGGTTAGATCCGGTTGTTTTTTGTTAGACCGGGTTGTTTCTGTTCAGATCTGAGGTGAGTGGTACTTGTAGGGTTTCTTCCTGTGAAACCCTTGTTTATCCTGGACACTGGTTACTGTCTTCCGCTGCGTGACGATTTGGTGAGGTTTCGTTACTATTTTCTACTTAAGACTACTCTGTAAGTCTTCTTACCTATCTTGTATTGTGGCAGGTTCTTACCCAGGGTGTTTCCACGTCGGGTGGGGATCAACTGCCCCCTGGTGTTATACTTGGACCATAGTCAGGAGCTCTATATTTCTTTTTTTTCCGTTTATTTTCTGTTGTGATTGTTCTTTGTGCACTACTGGGTTGGGAGTAAGTCCTGGCCTGACTCAGTAGGGGCTTTTGTCATTTGGACCTAGATAAGAACGCTAGTTAAGGCTTGAATTGGACTGCTGGCCTCTGGCTTGACACGTTCCAAATACTCCCTGTCCCTGGCTAGCTTGTTCTTTAGGTGCATATGCATTTGTGGTTGGTTATTATCTTGCATTTGTGGTTGGTTATTATCTTGCATTTGTGGTTGTTTATCAATATTCGTTTCTGTTGATTATTTGGTTGGTTGTACACTGAATATTGGGTGTGCTCTGTGGTTGTGATCTTGTGGTTGTATTCGTGTGACTGTATTCTTGTGGTTGCTGTGGCTGTTTCTGTTTTGGTTGTGTTGTGACTATTATAGTTGATTGTCTGTTGTAACTATGGTGATTCCTCCAAAACCAGCTGACAAAGCAGAGAGTGAAATTAGCACTACTCTTGTCAGCAGACTTGATTTTGGTGATCCTTTATACTTACATGCTAGTGATATTTCTAATGCTCCATTAGTTAATTTCAAATTAAAAGGTACTAAAAATTATAATGTTTGGAGGTGAGTTGTTATGCTTGCTTTAGAAACTAAAAACAAAGTCGGATTTATTGATGGTTTTTGTTTAAAAGATGATGATGATGAAATTCTTGCTAAACAGTGGGATAGATGTAATGCAGTAGTATTGTCTGGGTTACTTGGTAGTATATCTGAAGAATTATATGTTGGTCAAATCTTTTCTAGAAATGCTACTACCTTGTGGAATGAGTTACAAGAAACGTATGATAAAATAGATGGGTCTGTTGTGTTTAACTTGCATCATAAAATAAATTATGTAACACAAGGTGGCTTATCTGTTTCTGAATATTATCATAAGTTGAATTCTTTGTGGAAAAAATATGATGCTTTGATTAAACTGCATGCTTGTACTTGTCATGCTGCTAAAGATTTTGTTGAACATGGTCAATTGTTAAAGCTTATGCAGTTTCTTATGGGTCTTGATGATGTGTATAGTCCTATTGGAAGTAATATGCTAACTAGAGAGCCTTTGCCATCAGTTAAAACTGCGATTTCCATTGTCTGTAGAGAGGAATCTCATAGAGATAGTGGACAAACCAATTCTGGAAAAAAATCACAAAACACTGCTTTTGTTGCAAATAAAACCAATGGTGGAAATGGGTTTAATAACAAAAGATTTTTAAGAAATCCTGAACTTAAGTGTACTGAATATGGAATGGCAGGACATACAGTTGATAGATGCTTTAAAATAATTGGTTTTCCACCAAATCTTCCAAGAAGAAATAACAATAACAATAATGGCAACAATAACAGATTTCAAAATCAAAGGGTTTCTAGTAGCAATGCTTCTGTAGATGCACATCCCTCGTCTTCTAATGATTTTCCTTTTTCACAAGAACAGGTTAAAACATTAATGAATTTGTTATCTGAAAAAGGTGGTGTGAATGGTCCTAAGTCTAATATGGCTGGTATGATGTGCAATGTTGTTAAGAATAATGGGTCTAAGTTGAATAATTCTGGTTGGGTCATTGACTCGGGTGCTAATCAACATTATGTTAATTCAAATGAGAACTTAGAGAATATAGTTGATATATCCGACCTCAATTTAGTTGTTGAGCACCCTAATGGCACTAATGCTAATATAAAAAGTATTGGAAACTATAGACTTAATAACAATGTAATGTTGTATGATGTTCTTGTTGTCCCTGAATACAGTGTTAACTTGTTATCTGTGTACAAAATTGCTAGAGATAGCAAGAAATTTGTTGGGTTTAATGAATTCAAATGTTATATTCAGGATTTACCTCAAGGGAATGTGATGGGAAAGACCTTGGGGACTGGTAGTGTTTATGGTGGTTTATATGTGTTTGATAAATATTGTGTTGGTGAGTCGGCTATGTCCCATTCTGTGAATACATGTTTACTCTCAAAATACACTTGGCATTATAGACTTGGCCATCCTGCTGAAGGTGTTTTGCATACATTAAAAGAACAATTGAGAATTGGAAATGAATCATTATTACCTTGTGACATATGTCACAAGGCTAAACAAACAAGAGAACCTTTTCCTATAAGTGAACATAAAACTAAACAACTTGGTGAAATTGTACACTTATATGTGTGGGGTCCTTATAAGGTTACCTCTAAAGAAGGATTCAAATACTTCTTAACAATCGTGGATGATTTTACTAGGGTTGTTTGGGTACATTTACTTAAAACTAAAACTGATGTATTTGAAAATGTTGAATCATTTGTTAATCTGCTGAAAAATCAGTTTCATGTTAAAGATAATGGCACTGAATTTTTAAACACTAAAATGCATGCCTTATGTCACAACAATGGAATTATTCACCAAACATCAATTGCATATACACCTCAGCAAAATGGTGTAGTCGAGAGGAAACATAGGCATCTCTTAAATGTTGCGAGATCCCTTATGTTTCAGGGGGGGATTCCTCTTTATAGTGGACTGATTGTATTCTGACTGCATGTTACTTGATAAATAGGTTACTGTCCTCTGTTTTGCTTGGCAAATCTCCGTTTTGTATGATATATGGTCGAGAACCAAACTTGAGTCATTTAAGGTGTTTTGGGTGTTTATGCTTTGCAAAAGTATTAAATTCAAATGACAAGTTTGGGTCTAGATCATATAAATGTGTTATACTTGGCTATTTTGGTGTGCAAAAGGGATACAAATTGTGGTGCATTGAGTCCAAATCTGTTATGTTCTCTCGTGATGTTAAGTTCTATGAAGAAGTGTTTCCATTCAAACTGAATACTGGTTCTATTGAGTTGGTTGTTAATGAAACTGATCATATTAATTTTTTTAATGAATATGATGAACTGATAACTCCCAATGATGATAAGTTAGATTTAGAACAAAACAATAAAATTGAAAATTGTACATTAGGAGGCGTGAATAACACTGAAGTGAGTCAAGAAAACATTGAAACAGATACTATAGATTCTGCACCTAAATTCTTGACTCCTACAAATGTTGTTCATGCAGCCAATGAACAAAATACTGATATAAATTAAGCTGAATCTTCTGAGGGATTAAGTGATGTTGAAAATGAAAATCATTTATCTGTTAGGAAGTCGTCTAGAAAAACTGTTTTTCCTAAACACTTAAATGACTTTGTTGTAGAAGGAAAAGTAAAATACAATGTGAATAATGTGGTGTGTTATACCTATTTGAGTCATGAGAATTACTGTTTTACTAGTAGTTTAAATAAATCTGTGGAACCTACTTGCTTTGCTGATGCTTGTAAAGATATTAATTGGATAAATGCAATGAATTTGGAAATGGAAGCATTATATGGAAATGGCACTTGGGATGTAGTTAAAAGACCAATTCATAGAAGTCCTATAGGATGTAGGTGGTTGTTTAAAATAAAATACAAGTCTAATGGTGAAATTGAACGTTATAAAGCTAGGCTTGTAGCAAAAGGATATAGTCAAAAGGAAGGTATAGACTACGATGAAACGTTTTCACTAGTAGTTAAAATTGTTACTGTGAGGTGCTTAGTTAGTATAGCGGTTCAAAACAATTGGGAAGTATTTCAATTAGATGTTAACAATGCATTTATGTATGGGGATCTTAATGAGGAAGTTTATATGTCCTTACCTCAAGGATATTTTAATGCAAATGATGATAGAGTTTGTAGATTGAAAAAATCGTTGTATGGATTAAAACAAGCACCAAGACAGTGGAATGCAAAATTAACTATGTCGTTAACTGAAAATGGGTTCACACAAAGTAAAACTGATTATTCTTTATTTGTTAAGTCGTTTGATAATGTGTTTATAGGATTATTGGTGTATGTTGATGACATTGTTATTACGGGTAATTCAAAATCTGAAATTGAAAAATGTAAGCAGTTTTTAAAGACTAAATTCTTGATTAAAGATCTTGGAAGTTTGAAATATTTCTTGGGCATAGAAGTACTTGTGAACAATAATGGATTGTGTTTATCACAACGTAAATATTGTCTTGAACTCTTGGCTGAATTTGGTATGATTGGTAGTAAGCCTGTTAAAACACCAATTGAAACAAATTTAATTATCACTGATACGGAAAATAGTGATAAAAATGATAAGCTTTTAACAGATTTTACTTATTACCAAAAATTAATTGGGAACTGATTTACTTGACTATTACTAGACCAGATATTTCATACTCGGTTCAATGCTTAAGTCAGTTTATGCATGCACCTTTGTCATCTCATTTAAAGCTTGTGTTCAGAATTCTTAAGTATCTTAAGAGATGTCCAGGTAACGACATTATGTTTTCTAAACATGAAATGCCAAAATTAACTGCATATGTTGATGCAGACTGGGGTAAATGCCTGAATTCTAGGCGTTCAGGTTATGCTTTATTTTACGGTAATAGTCTTATTTCATGGAGAAGTAAAAAACTGTCCACTGTGTCTAGATCGTCAACTGAAGCTGAATATCGAGCATTAGCTTCAGTTGTATGTGAAGTTATGTGGGTATTAAAAAAAATTCATGAATTAAATGTCACAAATTTATTACCGGTAAATATTTGGTGTGACAATAAATCTACGATTCAGTTAAGTGCAAATCCAGTTTTTCATGAGCGTACGAAACATTTTGAGATAGATCTGTATTTTGTCCGAGAAAAAATTGTTAGTGGAATTGTTAATGTGGAAAAAATAGACTCAAGTGAAAATATTGCGGATATTTTTACGAAAGGTCTACCAACTGGTCAACATGATTACCTCTGTTCTAAATTGAAGTTGTTTAACATATTTCATGATAAAGATTAAGGGGGGATGTTAAAATATTTGTAATCTTTAACATGAAATATGGTAATAATATTTCTAATAGTGTGTGTTTGAATAATGTAGAGTGGAGCTTGAGGGGCTGGAAGTGACAAGTCCGAATAAAGGCGTCCAAGGGCTGAAGTGCATTATTATATTTTGGAGGGCTGAAAAGTAAAAGTCAGTTAGGTCAAAAAGTCAGTTAGGTCAAAGTCTCTTTGGCTATAAATACTAAGCGATAGTGATGCAGTCATTCAACACAAATATTGTTAGGGTTTTCTCTCTGTATTTTTCTCTTAAATTTGTTAGAGCTGTTGAAAGTTTGTTAGTGAGAATCTTGAGAGATTGAGTGAATCATAGTCATCTCCTTGATGTTCAGAGTGATTGAATGTTGAAGTATTTGAGAGATTTTGTAGTGAGGTTTATATGTAATTCGTTGTTATTTGGTTATGTAATTCGTTCTTTATTCTTTTCTATATTTGTGTTGTGTAATAATGGTTTTCTACAACATCAACGATCAATGTATTAGATATCTAAGTACAAATTTGTTTCCAAAACTGTCTCACTTTCTATAAGTTCTAGAGCGTTCTTTGCTTCAAATGGAGAAACATTATACAAGAATTTATAGTATAGAATTCCAAGATTCCAAATGTGTACCATTGCATCATGATCTCTACTGTAATTCGACTATTTTATTAGAACATAAACAACCTCTGTACTTTAGCGATTGCGAAATATTTCGATAAAACAGAGGTTTTTACCCATCTCGGCTCGGAGGTAATCTAGAGTACCACACATGGTCTGCATGCGTTATATGTGCACACAAAACCTAAATCGGTAATCTTTAATTCACCCTGAAAAGATTACAACGTATTAGCCTTTTTGCATATTAAATATTAAAAACTAAATTTGGTGAAAGGTCGCAAAGTTTAAAATAAAATAAGGTAAAACTAGGCGGAGAATTTGATAATTCTTCCTTCCCCTGTACTTGCGCTAACTCGAAAGTAGATTCTGGTAATTCTGCAACATTGAAAGTTACATACTTGTTTCAGGGTTACTGTGTAAAAATGGGTGCCTTGGACTTCTCGGAAGTAGATTCTGGTATTTCTGCAACATTGAAGACTCCCACACAATGGCCTTTTTCTTACAGGGGTCTTATAATAAGACGGAGCCAGTAGGGGGGCTGGAGGGTGCTCGGCCCCCCCCTAACTGACCTGACGACTACCTTACATTCATGGCAAAAAACTGTTTTTTATAGCTTATTTGACCGGAAACTATGAAAGTTTTTAAAGAATTATGAAGCAGGTGAAATGAGAAGAAGAGGAAAGTAGATAATAGATTCATGGGAAAGTGGGAATCAAAAGAGTGTCTCGGTAGGTGAAAAAAATATGTACTTTTTACATTACATATTAACATTAATTTTAATTAAATATATACAGATTTTCTTTTTTGTGAATAAGTAGATAAATTCATGATCTAATTGTATGTTACTACTAGCTTCTAAAAGACAGTTTACGTTACTATCGGGAAAAAAAATCGAGCCCCCTCAACATAAATTTATGGCTCTGTCTTTGGTCACTCTTATTGTAAATCATATGTTGCTATGAAGATGTAAATGGTACATGAATAAATATGCTTCACATCCAATGAAATCCATACCAAACAAATAAATGCAGCAACAATAATGATACAGTTGGAATATATACATAATCAAAAAAGAATTCTAATTATAAACAAATTAAAAGCACGAGAAGAACAATGAAAGTAGCCCTACATGTAGACCGATTTTGATTTTATTTCATTTGTTCATCACTTCATTTTTCTCTAATACGTTAAAATGAGGCGGGCTTCTAGTGGTATTGCCGTATTTCTTGAATATTTTTTGTGTTTTGTAGTACCTCGAGGATTAGGAGAAAGGAGAAACTTTGTTGTGCTTGCATGAGGAGTTGGTGGTGACGGTACAAACATGTGTGGTTTCTTTGTTGGAAAATGTTAATGAAAATATAATATTTTCATCAACTTTGGACCTCTATAAATAATACATATTTAATATTTACGATCAATATTTTATATGTATGCGTAATCCTTAGAAAGAGCTTCGCAACGATATATGATAAGTCCAAAACGGAGTTAAGGTGAATGAGATATCAACTCCTAAAGATAGGTGTTTGGTGCAAAATTGGTTTGTTTAAAACTTGTCCCACATCGGTGGCCGAGACAAAGTTTATGTTGTTTATAAGCAAGAATTTTGAACACTTATTCAGTTAGCTTGTGTTTTATACACACACAAGCTCATGACCTCGTGCGCAAGGGGGGTGCAAGGGCATGGGTCGAAAACTCATGCGAGCCCGCGCGACCTGCGGACACGAATGCAGCACCGAAATCTCGAGCATGCGCGGTCTAGTTTTGCTACGCGTTTTTTTTTTTTGGTCATTTAATGCAGTAACGGTTTTCGTTTGAATTGTTGACAGCCAATTACTAACTTTGGTAACTATAATCAGTTACGATTTGTTTTTAATTCGGTCACTAAATGGCATTAAATGAAAAACGCTCCTCTTTAGCCTATAAAACCGAGTCTCATTTTAGTCCATAGATACACCTTTCTCTTCTCTTCTTTTCAAGTATTTTCCGATTGTGATTGTTTCAGGCAAGTAAACTGTTTCGCCATTGTACACTGGGAAACAAAACGTGTGAATGCACGCGGAATTTGTTTTAAGGGAATCGTGTTTATCACGAGCCTTGGTCGATTACGTTTCCTGTTTATCATTTCTGTTTAACTTATTACGTTTATTTGATTTTTAATCTTATTTGTAATTGTGTTTAAAATTCTTGTAACTACTTCATTATTATAAACGGTATCCAGTCCTATAGTTTCTCCTAAAGCTTTAGGTGTAACTACACATTAGCTAACATTATCCGCCTTTTAAACCAACAAATTCCTACGACTGATGGTGATAACCGCCATATATTCTCTGTGTGTGACAACTGTCACTCTTTGCGTCCCTAGTTAGTCCAATATGTCTTAAGCTCAGTTCTAACTCTTGTTAAAAACTTTTGTTTGCAAAATACTTATTACTTTGTTGTGTGAATTCTGAATTTTATATAAGTGAACTATCACGTGTGATGGACTTTCACTATGCTTTAGGTTCACAAGTTGGTAGAACCAGCTAGTTGAGCTTCTAATTGACTTATCGAATAATTATGTGCTTATGCTATTATCTTATGTTTATACGAGAAACTTTTTAGATTAATTAAGAGTGTCCGTGTCCAATACGATTACATCATAGTCCTGGGTTACGTCTACTTTGGGATCTCCGCCTCCGGGAAACGTCTGTTGCTTGTACGAAAAAAACACGTTTTTTGCAGTCTGGGACTGCGCCGCAGTACTTCACCACTACGACGCAGCAGGGCGCGGTTCAACTTATTTTGTTTTCGTTTGTGTGGTTGGGTCCGAGTCTTGAGTCACCTAGGCTAGTTGTTTTGTAAAGTAAATTGATCCTTGAGCCATCTAAACCAAACCCAAACACCCCATGCACCAAATCTAGCCCAAACATACACATATATATTCACCATTTCTTCAAAACCCTAGTTCAATTTTTCCTCCTCTTGCACCCGTCGCTCAAACCATCCTTGCAGCACCATTTTGATTCTTTTAGAGTCTTAATGTTCATCATTATCATCTAGTTCATCATCATCTTCGTATAGGTAAGGCTTGTTGTTCGTTTTTAATGTTGTCTTCCAGCCGAACATCATCATATCCTTGTGTTATCATATTAATGTTCATCTATTATAACAACCATACCTGGTTCTTGTGCGATTCATGAGCAGCTTGTAATTCGGCCCTAATCGATCTCCATATCCTTGTGTTATCATATTATTCAAAGTAACTGATGTTGGTATTTATTTTCTAGTCGACTTCCTCAATCATATATACAGATACATGTGTACTAATCTTGCGTTGTTAGGGTATCGTTGAATTTCCATTTTGGCCACCCTATGGATCGATCCAAGCAGCCCTCTTATGCTCTTTTCGTGATCTTAGGCCACTCTTGTGTTTGTGGATTGGAGCTAGCTTCAAGTATTCAAATCATTGCATTCCGCTTAGGGTATAAAACCCTAATCCTTGAGTTTCGTTATGATTTTGGGTTCATTATCTTTATTCATGTTAATGTTGTGATTGGTGTTGTTTTTGGGTGCGTATAATCTGAGTTTTCATCACTTAAAATGCTTATACAATTTTCGTAAACTAATCATCATTTAAAAACCTAATCTAAAAGCTTATTCGTTGATTTGTAAAACTTGCAGATCTGAAATTTGACGTGTCTTGTTCAGTTAATAACTCCTGGGTAAATACGAATTTGGAACTGAGGTCTAAACCAAAATTGTAACTCTCGGAATCTACGTTCTGAAAACATAAGTCTCGCAGTCTAATTCTTCGTAAAAATCTCAGAAACTGCAATTTAGTGAATGTTGGTCAAATCTGAAATTCTAAAAATGATATTGTAGGTGTTTACAACTTGAAGATGTGTAACGATTTAGCAAACTTAATAATATTGTTATACTGATTATTATGGGTTCATATCAGGTCTTATACATCACCATAAGGGTCTAGATCATTTGTGTCCTTGTCGGATTTTTCAAACTTGTTTTAAAACTCAACATATGAAAATTGGTGTTTTAACGGATTTCATAACCTGTGTTGTAACGAACTTATCTTGGTCATAAATAACTCAACGTCATGACATGTTATATATCTTTTCATTTATCAGATAGACTATCTCTTGTTTGCCATTTGTGTTATAACGATCGTTAGTCGGTCACACCCAACGTTTCCGTCACAAACGGGGTGTGACACTTTGTTCTCCCAATTCACGTAATCAGAAACACAAAAGATCCACTAGAAGGACCACAAGAACTCCTAATACTGCCATATGTTTCATTAAAAGGGGACCACAAGAACTCCTAATACTGCCATATGTTTCATTAAAAGTTCACAAGACAAATGGACAATTAAATAAAACACAATGAGCAAAGTACTAAATTAATATAAGATATCTACGAAAGATTCATAACGTAACTAAGATCTAAACATGCTGATCTTATATTCCGAATTATTTTCAACAAATGAGCAATTAAACAAATAATAATGAGAAAAATTCTGAATAAAATTACAACAAAAAATTATCTATAAAAGAGAAAATGTCAAAACACTAAATACAAAATTATGAACCCAACTCGTGAAAAAGGGCAATGAGAGCCGTGAAATATATCGAGATTTTTGCAAAACAAAGAAACTTTCTTTTCAAGCCTTACAATTTTAGCATAAATGTTGAAATAATTCATTTTTATGTTTTCTCTTAAAAAAAAGGTACTTTAGAATTTCTATACTAAAAACACATAATATGGAAGCTTATTTTTATTACATTAATCATGTTGTCAGCAATGTAAAGAAATTATCTCAAATGGAGTATCTTTAAAGCAAAATTGGAAAAACCAACAAAGAAAAATGATCTTGTGTGCACTGGTTGTTTTTTTTTTTTTTTTGAAACGGCAAATGTTAGTGATTCGGGGCCACATGCGACCCACGAACCATACACCAAAGTTAGTTATAAATCTCCTAATAATCACCTAAGAAGGGACCCCGGAGGCTCGAACCCAACACCTCCCCTAAGGGGGGACAACCTCCTACCAATGGGACAAACCCCATTGGCTTGTGTGCACTGGTTGTTGGAAATGTAAAGACCTGTCATTTTACGACAATTTCCCTAGGCCATTAATTCCATGAATGTAGAGTTTTATAATATGGATTTCTTTTTCTTTTCTATTTTTTTTTTTCGTAATATGATTCACTTATGCTTGAATACTTATGATAAGGAATATGTTCTACATTTTTTTGTTCACACGATGTATTGGTGAAACAATCAATCCTCTAGATAAACAATCTTGCTAATACTATCTAAAATCGATTAAGTGTGTGGGACCAAAGATCAATCTTATAAGAGGTAAAAGGGTTTTGGGAATCAAACCCATAAAACATATTGTAAAACTTAACATTTAGACGGTTACGATACCAAATAAGGATTATTTGGTTGACCATGTGCACGTGACACAGTTACGTGCATTATGCAGACAAACTAACCCACTTTTATTTAACAATCAACGGTTTGAAGGTTATGTTTTACAATACGATGTACGGGTTTGACTCCGAAAACCATCTGCCACAATATTGGTCTTTGATTTAAAAACACTTCAGATAAGGGTTTTGGGAGTCAAACCCATAAAACATATTGTAAAACTTAACATTTAGACGGTTACGATACCAAATAAGGATGATTTGGTTGACCATGTGCACGTAACACACTTACGTGCATTATGTAGACGAACCAACCCACTTTTATTTAACAATCAACGGTTTGAAGGCTATGTATTATAATACGCTTTACGAGTTTGACTCCAAAAACCATCTGCCACAATATTGGTCTTTGATTGAAAAACACTTCTAGAAGGGTTTTGGGAATCAAACCCGTAAAACATATTGTAAAACTTAACATTTAGACGGTTACGATACCAAATAGGAATGATTTGGTTGTCCATGTGCACGTGACACAGTTACGTGAATTATGCAGACAAACCAACCCACTTTTATTTAGCAATCAACGGTTTGAAGGCTATGTTTTACAATACGCTTTACGGGTTTGACTCCGAAAACCATCTTCCACAATATTGGTCTTTGATTGAAAAACACTTCAGATAAGGGTTTTGGGAATCAAACCCATAAAATATATTGTAAAACTTAACATTTAGACGCTTACGATATCAAATAAGGATGATTTGGTTGACCATGTGCACGTAACACAGTTGCGTGCATTATGCAGACGAACCTACCCACTTTTATTTAGCAATCAACGGTTTTGAAGGCTATGTTTTACAATACGCTTTACGGGTTTGACTCCGAAAACCATATGCCACAATATTGGTCTTTGATTGAAAAACACTTCAGATAAGGGTTTTGGGAATCAAACCCATAAAACATATTGTAAAACTTAACATTTAGACGGTTTCGATACCAAATAAGGATGATTTGGTTGACCATGTGCACGTAACACAATTACGTGCATTATGCAGACGAACAAACCCACTTTTATTTAGCAATCAACGATTTGAAGGCTATGTTTTAGAATACGCTTTACGGGTTTGACTCCGAAAACCATCTACCACAATATTGGTCTTTGATTAAAAAACACTTCAGATAAGAGTTTTGGGAATCAAACCCATAAAACATATTGTAAAACTAAACATTTAGACGTTTACGATACCAAATAAGGATGATTTGGTTGACCATGTACACGTAACACTGTTACGTGCATTATGTAGACGAACCAACCCACTTTTATTTAGCAATCAACGATTTGAAGGCTATGTTTTACTATCGGGTTGAGTTGAGTTCACTTCAACTGCACAATTGCAAAACTCGTTTATAGAAAACTCGATTGAAAAATGATCGTACAAGTAACTAAAAGGTTGTATGTTATAACCTACGAGTTTATTTAATTAAGGTTATTGATAATTATATTTACTAATATATAAAATATTTCAACTTTTATTTAAATATTGAATTTTTAAATAAAATACAATTACTGTTATATCCTTATTCGATTAATATAATTTACATATACAAATTTAATTTACCACATAGCCACCATGTTTACCTTCCTCACACCAACTTAAAATCTAATCATTTTCTTTCTTTTACCCTTTTCAAACTTTTGATTATTATTATTATTATTATTATTATTATTATTATTATTATTATTATTATTATTATTATTATTATTATTATTATTATTATTATTATTATTATTATTATTATTATTATTATTATTATTATTATTATTATTATTATTATTATTATTATTATTATTATTATTATTATTATTATTATTATTATTATTATTATTATTATTATTATTATTATTATTATTATTATTATTATTATTATTATTATTATTATTATTATTATTATTATTATTATTATTATTATTATTATTATTATTATTATTATTATTATTATTATTATTATTATTATTATTATTATTATTATTATTATTATTATTATTATTATTATTATTATTATTATTATTATTATTATTATTATTATTATGATTATTATTATTATTATTATTATTATTATTATTATTATTATTATTATTATTATTATTATTATTATTATTATTATTATTATTATTATTATTATTATTATTATTATTATTATTATTATTATTATTATTATTATTATTATTATTATTATTATTATTATTATTATTATTATTATTATTATTATTATTATTATTATTATTATTATTATTATTATTATTATTATTATTATTATTATTATTATTATTATTATTATTATTATTATTATTATTATTATTATTATTATTATTATTATTATTATTATTATTATTATTATTATTATTATTATTATTATTATTATTATTATTATTATTATTATTATTATTATTATTATTATTATTATTATTATTATTATTATTATTATTATTATTATTATTATTATTATTATTATTATTATTATTATTATTATTATTATTATTATTATTATTATTATTATTATTATTATTATTATTATTATTATTATTATTATTATTATTATTATTATTATTATTATTATTATTATTATTATTATTATTATTATTATTATTATTATTATTATTATTATTATTATTATTATTATTATTATTATTATTATTATTATTATTATTATTATTATTATTATTATTATTATTATTATTATTATTATTATTATTATTATTATTATTATTATTATTATTATTATTATTATTATTATTATTATTATTATTATTATATTATTATTATTATTATTATTATTATTATTATTATTATTATTATTATTATTATTATTATTATTATTATTATTATTATTATTATTATTATTATTATTATTATTATTATTATTATTATTATTATTATTATTATTATTATTATTATTATTATTATTATTATTATTATTATTATTATTATTATTATTATTATTATTATTATTATTATTATTATTATTATTATTATTATTATTATTATTATTATTATTATTATTATTATTTATTATTATTATTATTATTATTATTATTATTATTATTATTAATTTTTATTATTATTATTATTATTATTATTATTATTATTATTATTATTATTATTATTATTATTATTATTATTATTATTATTATTATTATTATTATTATTATTATTATTATTATTATTATTATTATTATTATTATTAGTATTATTATTATTATTATTATTATTATTATTATTATTATTATTATTATTATTATTATTATTATTATTATTATTATTATTATTATTATTATTATTATTATTATTATTATTATTATTATTATTATTATTATTATTATTATTATTATTATTATTATTATTATTATTATTATTATTATTATTATTATTATTATTATTATTATTATTATTATTATTATTATTATTATTATTATTATTATTATTATTATTATTATTATTATTATTATTATTATTATTATTATTATTATTATTATTATTATTATTATTATTATTATTATTATTATTATTATTATTATTATTATTATTATTATTATTATTATTATTATTATTATTATTATTATTATTATTATTATTATTATTATTATTATTATTATTATTATTATTATTATTATTATTATTATTATTATTATTATTATTATTATTATTATTATTATTATTATTATTAT